>MU223286.1:575453-594352 GCA_018584345.1 Thuja plicata | reverse complement strand
CCAGTAACTAGCTTGAATAATTTAGTGATTTCATTATTCTAAAAGCTGTTAAGGGTATTCCCACCCGAGTTTGTGGAACTCAAAGTGCAGAAGGTTTCAAGACCTTGTTTCTGTTGTTCTATTCTATCCTGAATCAGTGTTAGGGATAAATAGAGTGAACCCTTGAGGGGTATTTACATATCAGCAAGAAAAGGAACCAACACACCGAGTGAAGATATTCACCAAAGTCACTGAGCATAGAAAAAGGTTTGAACACATATTGGATTCAAGGAGAAGAATGAATTTAATGCGAAGGCACATAGATCAGGAAGATGCTAAGGACAAAGGAGAAGTTTGTTACAAGATCTACGGTCATGAAAACTCAAGTTCAAAATCAATGATGTAGATTAAGCGACAAAAGAAAGTTATGAGTTTCAAGAAAAGTGCAAGTCACAAGGAAAGGTTAACCACCTAACCGAGTTGCAAATACATTGTATCAGTTCATTTGAGATGATCAAAAAATTGATCATAATTGAAGGAAAACGTAATTAATAGGATTAAGAGGAAAAACATAGGCCTATATATTGACGAGTTTGTATATTTATACAGAGTTGGTGGTGAAGTAAATAGTTGAAGAGCTACCGAGCTGAGTAGTGAAAGAGTTAGATAACCAGTCCAGAGGAGAGACTGATGAGTTGTTGGTGGTAGTAAGTTTAAGAGAATGAACAAAGGATCTTATCAGGAAAAGTATAGTTGCAGATTCACAAGTCACATTAGTACACTATTTTTTACTAACATTTGTAATAGAAAATCTCTTAACCGAGTGGACCCAACAAGTACTTTTGTAAATCCTTGAGAAAGGTAAAATTCTAGGATGAATGTTTAATCCCTCTAAGCATGCCACTCTTAATAGGTTTAAGGTAAATCCCCTAATAGGTTCACATCTAACAAACATGCATTGTAATCTTTAACCAAATTGGCTCTTAACCGAGCATACTTTAGAAGAGTACTTATTTTTGTGGGTGACAATTCCTATAGAGGTTTTTCCCAAATTGGGTTTCCTCATTAAATATGGTGTTACATATGATGATTGATAACTTTGAATGTTAATTTCTTATTTTATATGATTTTTATAAACTTTGTGAAGAGTTTACAAGTTTCAGTTGCTCTTGTTATTTGACTCACCAAGTTGAATTAGAGGTATAGATTTAAATTATTAAGGTTCAATATTTTATGATCCACCCCCCTCTTAGTAAACCATGTTTAGTAGGGTAAACCAAAAATTGGTATCAGAGCTAGTGCTTTGAGAAGATAAGTTTAAAGGTACTTGAGTTAAAGATCCAAAGATGTATAAGAGGGAAGCACCGAAGTTGAATAGGAATACATTTTCTACATGGCAGAACAGAATGAGGCTTCACATATATGGTATTGGAGATTATGCAGTGAATCGTCTTTGACTATTGGGAAGTCTAGAGATTCCAGTTCTAGTGATGGATATGCAAGTAGTGCTAGTGAAAGGTTTCATAGTTGTAAGAGTGAACTTGAAGATCTATATACTGAAGATAAAAATAATGAAGCTAAATTTGAAGCATTATTGGCTAGGAGACTACCGAGAAGTAAAGGAAAGTACAAAGGTAAGATACCTTTGAAATATTTTTCATGTAACAAGATTGGTCACATATATTCTAATTTTCCTAACCATAATGATAAGAAAGATAACAGAGACAACAAAAAGACTGAGAACAAATTTTGAAGATTCAGAGAGTTCAAGAACAAAGGAAAGAAGACATGCTACATTTATGAAGGAGGATCATATAATGATGACACTGATGATGATGAAGAAGAATTTTTTTATGTTTCTATTAAAGATGAATTTGATGAAGAAATGTACAATGAAGAAAAATCCCGAATATCACAAGTAAGTAAAAATGACATGGATTATAGACAATGGTTGCTCACACCACATGATTGGTGATACTGATAAGTTTATAACTTTGAAAAAGAATAATGGTGGTAATGTTAGATTTGGAAATGATGCCCCATATCATGTGAAGGGAAAATGTTCTATAATTATGCTAAACAATACTAAGTGTGATGATGTCTATTGGGTTGAAGGCCTGAAATACAATTTTTTGAGTGTGGCACAGTTAAATAATACAGGTCACCGAATGGAATTTCAAAACAAGAAGGTCAAAGTATTCGATTAGAAGGGAAGTCTGATTGCTACCTAATTTCAATCTAAAGGTAAATTATTCTACCTTTATACATCCATAAAGAGTTGTCTATTTTCTAAGATTGAAGATGTATGGCTATGGCACAAAAGACTATGTCATGTTAATTTTGACAACCTTATCAAAGTTAGTAAGTAGAACAAATTAAGAGGTCTACCGAGTCTAGACAATCGTGAGAATGTAATATGTAAGGGATGTCAAATAGGTAAGATGACTAAATCGAGATTTACAAACAAAACCTATACTACATAAGGTATATTGGAATTGGTACACACCGACCTATGTGGTCCCATGAGAACACAAAGATACTATGGAGATAGATACTTCATATTATTTTTTGATGATTATTCTAGAATGATGTCAGTTATTTTTTTAAAAGAAAGATCTGATGCATTTCAAATGTTTAAGTGGTACAATGCTAGAGTTGAAAAATAAATAGGGAGATAGATGAAATGTTTGAGATCTAACAGAGGTGGAGAGTTTACATCTGATGAATTTACAATCTTCTACAATGAAAATTCTATAAAGAGGCATATGTCTGCACCAAGAACACCACAACATAATATTATAGCTGAAGGGAGAAACATATCCATTGAGGATTGTGCAAGAACACTGATTAATGATAATGTGATTTCTCAAGCCTTCTGGAGAGAAGCAGTCACTTATTCTTATAAACTTAACCAAGTACAACTGAAGAAGGGAACTAAAAAAACACCTTATGAGATCTGGTATGGACACAAACTGAATGTAAGATACTTAAGAGTATTTGGAAGTAGGTGTTATATTCTTAAGGATGCAAGAGATGGTAAATTTGACTCTAAAGGAGATGAAGGAATATTTTTGGGATATTCTATTAAGAGAAAATCCTAAAAATGTTTGAATAAGAATAATAACAAAATTGTAGAAATTGTAAATGTGAGAATTGATGAATTTGCAGAGAAGAATGATGAAGATAGCAAGAAGGAACCTAAGGATTATCAAAGATTTGTTTATGTACAAATTGATATTCCTTTCACCCTACCAAAATAACAAACCGAGGAAGAATATGAGAAGAGAGCTTCCACCGAATGATGGAAATGAAGAGATACCACTAGCTACCGAGCCTGTGTTGGCAAAATATATAAAGAGACACCACTCATAGAGTAAAATCATTGGAGATAAGAATCCTAGAGTTCTAAAAAGAAGAAAGGTAAGAGAAAACACATGTTTAATATCTAAACTTGAATCGAGAAAAGTAAAAGATGCTTTAGAAAGTGAAGATTGGATGAAAGTAAAGAACGAAGAGATAGATCAAATTCAAAAGAATAATACACAGACTTTTGTACAAAGACCAAAAGATAAGAATGTAATTGGTAATAAGTGTATTTTCAGAAATAAGATGAATGAACATGGTAATGTAATCATAAATAAAGCAAGATTATTTTGCAAGGGTTATGCACAAGATGAAGGAGTTGACTATGGTGAAACTTTTGCACTTGTTGCTATATTAGAATGAGTAAGGATTCTACTAGCATATGCATCTTATAAGGGATTCAAAGTTTATCAAATAGATGTTAATTATGTGTTTCTCAATGGTATTCTTGAAGAGGAAGTATAAATTGAACAATCTAAAGGATTTGTTGAGAATACTAACTGAGACATGGTATGCAAATTACACAAAGCACTGTATGGCTTGAAACAAGAACCCTGAGCATGGTATGAGAGATTGCATTCATATCTAATAAAAATAGGATTTCAAATAAATAGTGACAAAAACAACGTGTATCTAAAATGTAATATTAGTAGCAAAGTTTTAATTGCTGAGATATTTATTGATGACATTATCTTTTGAGGCAATGACACATTGTGCAGATCTTTTGCTGAGGAGATGAGAAAGGAGTTTGAAATGTCTATGATCAGAGAGATTAAGTTCTTTCTTGGACTTCAAATTCAATAGGTAAAGGATGGGATCTTTGTTGCAAAATCAAAATATATTAAGGAGATCCTAAAGACCTTTGGTATGTATGATTCAAAACCGGTTGGAACATCGATGGTCACTGATTGCAAGTTATCTAAAGATGATGAGTCACAAGAAGCCAATTAGACACTCTACCGATCCATGATTGGTAAGTTGGAATATATAGTGTGAAAAAGACCCAATATTTCTTATACAGTAGGGATTGTTGCAAGGTTTTGTTCTGATCTAAAGGAAATACATATACCTGCAGTTAAGAGAAATTTTAGATATTTGAAAGGCACTGCATATTTTGGCCTACTTAACAATAAATGAGGAGACTTTGAATTGAAAGTCTATACTCATGCTGATTGGTCTAGAAACATTGATGACAGAAAGAGTACAAGAAGAGGATCTTTCTTTTTAGGAGAAAGACTGGTTAGATGGCTAAGAAAGAAACAAATTTTTACATCACAGTCTACTGCCAAGGCTGAGTATGTTGCTGCAACTATGAATTGTGCAAATATTGTGTGGATCAAACATCTACTAGAAGGTATGCAAAAAGAGATCACCGATTTCATCACTATCTATTGTGACAATACAAGTTATATAAACATCTCAAAGAATCTGGTAATGCACTGAAAGACCAAGCACATATCTATCAAGTATCACTACTTGAGAGAGAAAGAACAAGACAAGTTTGTAATGTTGGAATATGTGAATTTTGAGTTGATGCCGAGTGATCACACTTTAGGTGATGCCTGAAGTTGTGAAAGGAATTATGTATGTAAAGAGAAATTAGTACATGCAAGGTATGATTCACTCCCTGAACAAGATTTTGGGAGTATGGATATTTATAATTTTTGTCAAAGAGGGAGAAGAATGTAATTGAGGACTCCACAAGGGAGAATTAAGTGATGAATACAAGTAAACAAGACTATATGTAAGAGGGGGAATGTGACAGAAGGAAAAGAGGAAGAACAAGACAAGAGGGAGAAGAGATAGTACAGAGAGATAATAGTATACCATCATCAATTGATAGTGTTTCCATCAATGCCAAAGAGGGAGATTGTTGACCAACTGATGGTAATGGTGATGAAGACCGAGTTCAGAAGAATCCAAGCAAGTAGAATGGTTAGATTACTTGTTAGTTTGTAATTGATGTTAAGCAGTTGATTTCTGGTTTATATTAAGTTGTCATATCAATCAGAGAGGAACTTAATTGGGAAGATACTAAAGATTAGACAATGATAAGGAATTGTTGGTATAATTGTTTTTACTTAACATATGATGTTGTTAAGTTGGTAAAGCAGAAATGTCAAGTTAGTAAAGGGAACAACCTAGTTACCAAGCAGTGAAGTTTCAGTCAGTCGTGCAAAGAAAAGAGAGTCAGTGAGAGAAGTTGAAAACTGAGAAAGGTCAGGTACCGAGCAAGGTTAGTAGCCGAGCAAAGTTAGACACAAGTGAAGATATTCATCAAAGTCACAGAGCACAAAGAAAAGTTTGAACAAAGATTGGAGTCAAGGAGTAGAAAAAATTTAATGTGAAGGCACAAAGATCAAGAAGATGCTAAGGATGAAGGAAAAGTTTGTTACAAGATCTACGGTCATGAAAATTCAAGTTCAAAATCAATAATGTAGATTAAGTGGCAATAAAATTGGGAGTTCCAAGAAAAGTGAGTCATTAGGCAAGGTTAACCACCTAATCGAGTTGCAAATACATTGTATCAGTTCATTTGATATGATTAGACAGTTGAGCACAATCTAAGGAAAACCTAATCAATAGGATTATGAGGCAAAATAAAGGCCTATATATTGATGAGTTTGTATGGTTATACATAGTTTCTAGTGAAGTTAATAGTTGAAGAGCTACTGAGTAGAGTAGTGAAAGAGTTGGATAACCAGTCCAACAGAGAGACTAATGAGTTGTTGGTGCCAGTAAGTTTTAGAGAGTGAAAAAGGACCTGATCAGGAAAAGTATAGTTGTAGAATCACAGGTCACATTAGTACACTATTGCTTACTAACATTTGTAACAAAAAATCACTTAACCGAGTGGACCTAAAATTTCCTTTTGTAAATCCTTGAGAATGGTAGCATTCTAGGATGAATGTTTAAGCCCTCTAACTAGGCCACTCCTAAAAGGGTAAAGATATTAATTGGTCTAAGGTAAATCGCCTAACAAGGTCACATCTAACAAATGTACATTGTAATATTTAACCGGATTGGCTCTTAACCGAGCATACTTCAGAAGAGTATTTATTTCTACGGGTGATGATTCCCATAGATTTTTTTTCAAAATTGGGTTTCCTCATTAAATCTAGTGTTCCATGCAATGCTTGATAACTATGAATATTACTTTCTTATGTTATATGTTTTTTTATCAAGTTTGTGAAGAGTTTACAAGTTTTAGTTGATGTTGTTATTTGAATCGCTGAGCTGATTTAGAGGTTTAGATTTAAAGTATTAAGGTTCAATATTTTTATGATTCACCCCCCTCTTACTAAACCATCTTTAGTAGAGTAAACCAACAAAAACTACCAAAAAAGTAGTACCAATCCATATCAACTAACCATATAGAGTAACACAACAAATAATCCATAGTGATAACATTTACAAACACTCTTCTAACTACCATAATAAAAGAGTACTTTAAAATATTAACTATTGGAAAATTGGACATGTTGTCATTGATGTCAAAATATTAGTGAGATTGATCATAAGGATTGATTATTTGATGCCAACATATTTGTTGACAGTTTACCCAGTGTTGCAGGATGTTCAGAGGTCCGATGAGGTACATGTATTGCAGATAAATGGTTACACACACAGAGGGATATTGTAGAGGGTATATACTTTGTGTATGTAAAGTTACAAAGCTATGCATGAATATTTGGATGTACTATGAGGTCAGGTGTTGATATTGGCAGAAAGAGTTGATAAAATGACCAAAAAAGGTTCAATGTAAACTCCCCGTTTGATATTTTTCTCTATGCATCTAGGAGTGTGTTTGGGACTATTAATCCCTAAGTTTTGTTGATGATTAGTGACCTACACTTAATCATTTACTTAGGTAGTTTTAGTTGGTTATCACTATGGCCGAGTTAAACATTCAAGGCCAAGCAACATTGCCGCACAAGTTTTAGGTTTCCGAGTTACATCATGCCAAGCCGAGTAGAATATTAAAGTGTCGAGCGACATAGATGTTCAGTGCTGCGCAAAACAGTTTTTTCATACATGTTAGGATTGATTCAAACTTTGGTGTAAATGGTTTAGGCCAACTTGTATGAGATTTGGGCCGACATTTGTATGCATTTAATATTTGTCTACTAAGTTAATTTCGCATTTAATTGTTTTATACTATGCATGGCATGGAGCCAATCAGAAAATCATAATGCATTGGATGCATAAACTATATATCTTGATCATTGATCTAGATCTCGTTACCAGATCTGAAAAGACATATAAGATTGCTTCTAACCCTAGAATATATGAGAGAAGTGTGTAAGCAAGAGATATATAGAGAAGGGTTGTTGTTCATGAGAGATGAATAGTAAGTCATTTTGAGAAGAAGCCTAGATCAAGAAGAATAATAGATCAGTGAAAAGAAGAGTAAAGACATATCAGATTGAGAGATCATAGAAGGTATTGGAAAGAGCAGATCTGTCATTAGCATCTGAGTGCATAATGAAGGATCACTACTTGAAACATTCTAACAGGTGTATCAGGTGAAATCTCTTAACAGAGTGGTTCCAGAAGACCATTTCAAATCTCTTAGCAGAGTGCTTACTTTACTGTAAGTTGAAATACTTTAACAAGGTAGATTGTAATGATCTTTAGTCTTAACCAAAAAAAACTTTAACTAGGTAGATTTCATGTTGCAATCAAACTCTTGTAGCCCTAACAGACACACTTTATTGCTATAGTAGTGAAGATTTTGTGGGTGTCATCCCCACCCTAGTTTTACCTATTTGGGTTTCTGGGTTACCAGATTTTGTGTTATGAGTTATACATTTCATGTTATTGATGCTATCTATTGTTAGGTTAAATTCATATATGTATGAATGTGAATCAATTTGTTTTAAGTGGTTAATTTTTAATATCTGATTCACTCCCCCCTCTCAGTATCTTTCTTTCCCATTATTGTACTTCCAACAATTGGTATTAGAGTTTAGTTCACCTACAAAATCTTTTAATCAGCTTGTGAGTACAAATCTTGAGATGGAGGTTTACAAGTTGGGTAAAGTCATTGAGAATCAGAATATCAAGATTCAGCTAGCATTACATCATCTTGAGATAGCAAGACAGGAATCGAAGAAATCATTGACAGCTAGGAAAGATTTGGCCAAACAAATGAATGATACTCATTACCAGGAAGATGACACTGCAAATCTATTTCAGAATGGAAATTCTACTGAGATCAATGCAACAATTATAGATCTAATGGAAAAGAACAATGCACTACGTGAATAATTTAGAAACTTGAAAAGAGAACAAGAAATGTAGACAATAAGACTATGTGAAGTAGTGTAACAAAAGAAGAAAGTTGAAGATGAAAAAGCTATGGCAGAAGAAGACAAAAGAGTGATAACTGTCAGACTTTATGAAAGGACACATGATGTGCAAATGATGAAAATCAATCAGGTTGACATGGTAAATCAACTGCTACTTGCAAATCAGGAGATTAGTAGGAAAGATATGGAAATGATAAATTTGAGATCTGAGAACAATCAATTGAAAGATGATTTGAGATCTGAGAAGGAACTTAATGAAAGGTTGAATAAGCCTAATGAAGCTTTGACTCATTTTGAGAATTTGATGGAAGCATCAAGGAGGACAAAGGATTCTTCTAGATTAGGTCACACTGAGCCAAAGACATATGCTAATGGAGAATCATCTAAGAATGGTGAAAGGAGGAATGCAAAGACAAAGCACAACAAGCCTGTTTGCCACTATTGTGGAAAACCAGGTCATACAGAAAATATTTGCTAAAGCAAGAAAGGTAAGTCCAATCCTAAACCTAAGTTCAATGGTTACTATTTTAATTACAATAAATTTGGACATAAAGAACATGAATGTTGGGCTAAAGCAAGTGATGCACCTCCCAAACCAAGATTTAATGGTTATTGTTACAAGTGTCAGAAACATGGTCATAAAGCACAAGACTGTAGATCCAATGCTAAATAATAATGGACATCAAAGACACAAACAAAAGAATCTTAGAAAGGAAACACTTACAATTGAGATTATAATACAAGGCAGAGTTTTCATTGCTATGAAGAATATGGATATGCACCTGAAGACTGCTTAAAGAAACATTTCAGAGGGAAATCTAAGAGTTGGATGAATGTAAGCTTAGTTTATTTTAGTTGTTTGAATATAGGTCACACCAAGAGAGAGTGTATGACAAGAGTTCTTGCTCCTACTGTTGAAGAAATAAGAGCACAGATGAACCAGACATGGGTAAGGAAAACAAAGCCGAGCAGTAGTGAATCCAGTGAAGCCAAGGTCACCAAATCTAAAGGATCAGGTGATCACACCATCTCCAACTGAGATATAAAGGTATGTAAGGAACTGCATTAAAATTTAAAATCTTACATTAGTTCCTAATATGTAAATGCACCAAAGTCCATATCTGCATATGTTAAGATGCACTAGGACATGTTTGTAACAAGTGCCGAGAAAAGCTATCTGCACTATAGGTGCCAAGTTGGTTGGCCGAGTAAGTTGTGATGGTCGAGTATGGTAAGTTGAGTGGTATGCAAGTTATGTTAGTCAGCCAATGACAACTGACTTGCACTAACCTAACTGGAAAATATCTATTGCTTACCTATCTTGACCTTTCAAGTCTATATAAGGACAAACAGTCTATTATTCATTTTTAACTTGCAATTTACAACATTCACAGAGCGATCAAAGAAGTTGCATAATTGAACTTTGTAAAGTTTGTTTTGATAATTTTGTCAGCGTGCCATTGGCAACCCTAAGTTGAACAGTGCAAAGTGTTACTTGCCGAGGTACTTTTTTCTTCATTCTTGAACCCTAATTTCAAAGATTATGGCTACAAGTTCTTCCACACCAGTTAAGGGAATGGAGAAGGAGCTAAAACAAATTAAGCTAGTAAGGAGTGATGCATGTGCACCACCAAAATTTCAAGCCATTCTTGAAATCGCAATTATAAGTGATCTGAATGGAGCTCTCTCATTGATCCCACCAAAGGTACTTATGATTCATGATGTTAGATCTTGCTACATGGTTAAAATTGGCAAAGTGGGTGATAACGAATTGAGGAAATCCTGTAGAAAGTTATGTGAAAATGGAATTCTAAAAGATGAATTCAAGCATTTAGCCGACAAAGGGTTAACTCGTGCCCTAGATTTTCTGACAGAATTCAAGAATGAATGGATTAAGGTTGTCCTAAGCTGAGTTCATATTATGCATGTGGCTGGACAATGGACCAGTTAGGATCACAAAAGATATTATCCATAGAGTAACTGGATATCCTATTATCAATGGTAAACAAACTATGAGAGATCAAAGTAAAGAAGAGATAGCAGCTAACACTAGAACTATCTCGAACAACAGAGGTATGACTATCTCTACAATTGAAGACTTAGAACTTGACTTTGGAGTGAGAGTGATTGCCCGCAAGTTCTATCAGTTGAGCCATCCGGATAGTGTTCCCTACACAACTGTGGACTAGGAATCAAAGATAGTGAAGAGGAATCACACCTACAACCTTGCCGAGCTACAATTGACACAACTAGCCTTGAACTTACTATCAATCAGAAAAGCTAAAAGCTCATCATGTAAGTTTGGATCTTTGCTAGTTTGTATATTCTTCTATGTACATAAGTCATTTCCTACACTAGGAAATTTTGTTTGGAAGAAGGATATACCTATTACTGTATAGATTAGTGAATGTATTCAGCAATTAGGAAATAATTTCAATAGTATTATGGGAAATTATTTTGTGGAATTCAAAAAGAGAATGATGTTGAGGACTAGAATTCCCAATTCACTTGTGGAAAAGCACTATGAAGAGATATGTTTATTAGTTGATATAGATTACACTTATATTCAGGCTGTGACAGCTAGGGTATCATGGCTAGAGCCATTTCCCTATGAAGTTAATAATGATGAAACATCAACAACTATCACAACATTCCTAGCAGAGGAGATTGATACTAAAGAAAAAATATTCAGAAATTATGATGAAGTGAAGGCAAAGATTTCAATGAATCTTAAGGCAGGAACCATGGAGATAAAGAGGAAAAATATTGTGAAAAATCTAAAAAAGATGGTTGGCTTGCCAAGTGATGAGGAGCTAGAGGATGCACCTCTAGACATATCTACTCGACAAGGTGAAGATGTATTTGAGGAACAAGAATTAGAAGTCAATGAATCTGAAGAAGAGATTATTGTTAAGGCAAAAGGAAATAGACCAGCAGTAGCGAAGGTAACCATGTCGAGTAAAGAAAAACCTCGAGTGACCCTTCCCATTACAAATCATCCAAGGACAAGGGCATCTGTTTCCACATCTCTAGAAGAGAAAAAAAAAATTCTATGTAAAGAAGGTTGGAGAAAGTAGTTTTGGATCGAAGACAAAATTTGCAACAAAGGCTATGCCAAGCCTACAAGTTAAGAGACCAAGAAGAAAATTGCATTTGGATCCAGAAAGTGATGAAGAAAAGATAGAAACTGATGAACCCAGAAACATACCAACAACATCATTCAAGAAACCCATAGATATTAATGAGGTATGTGAGAACTTGAGAAATTCTACAGGGTTATCTGGGTTTAAGTTTATCAAGTATGAAAAATTGAAGGTAGAAGATAAGCATAAGGTTCAGGAAGCTCTTCTAGACATGATGTGTAATTTCAAGTTAAATCCTATAGCAATAGGAAATAATGTGTCGAGTGAGTTACATAATTTTCTATCTGGAAAATGGGAATTTGCACTCACAACTAAAAGACAGATAAGGGAAGGCACATTAGCTCAAGTCATTCCTGAGCTAACCAAGAAACATAGAGAAAAATTTGTTGAAGCGTATAAGAATAAATTCATACCTAAATAGAGAGGTTATGGTATCTTGAAAAATGATGTTGAAGGGATAGTACAATAGAGTACTAGGATTTGGAAAGAAATTTTTGGACTGATTGCTCCAAAAGAGAAGAAAACTGATGAAGGAACATCTAAGCCGAAGGATAAAGGAATTGAATCCACCCCTGTACCACATAAATCAATAGTTTAAATTTCTATTGAGCCTAAGAAGAGTGGAACAGAAGCACAAGGAAAAATAGAGACAGTTAACACTGTTGATCTGACAATTGACAGTCCAATTGATGTGACAATTGATGACTCTAGCAACCTGGATGCTGAGGGTCAGGATGAGCCGAGGGACTCAACTATAGAATCACCTATTAAGACAAATGAAGCTAAAGAAGAGAAGAGTATAGAGGAAGATGAAGAGAGAACTCAAAAGGAACCTAAGGATAAAGATGCTCAGAAAGAAGCAGAAAATGAGAAAACAATTGAACAAGAGGTAATTGCACAACATTCACCTATTTTAGAGGTTGTGAAATCAGTTCTAGATAGTAGTAAGGAGATAAGAGATACTAATAATGAGCCTAAAGAACAAGAGGCAGTGAAAGTGTTGGTTGATATACCACACTCTACATCATCAACTCCCATAGGACTTAAAATAGGAGGCATGCCTGATCAGCAGGAAATTTCAATTGAATTGAAAGATACAATGGTGACTACTACTGAGTCTAGAAAAGGTATTGTAGAAACAAAGCCGAGCAGTAGTTCACCTGAATTCAAGAGGAGGAAATTTATGAGGAAGAAGTCTCTGATTCTTGATGTCACATTAGATGAAGTTATTGTGATTCCACCATGGGATCCCAATATTTTGTCTTATGAACAGATTGAGACTCTTCAAGAGCTACTTAAGAGGAAGAAAAGATAGGAGAAACTGAAAAGGGAGTAGAATCAAAAGAAAGTGTTACATGACATCAAAGACATATTTTTAAAAGCCTTTGACATGGAAGATGAAAACCCTCACGCTCCTATTCTTGAATAGTTAGTTCATATTGTGCAAAAGGTAAATGATGACAATATTGAAGCCAATGAGAAATTGTTGCAATGGTTCGAGAGGAAATTTGAGAACAAAGTAGTAGAAAAAATCTCAGGAGAGATTGCGGTAAAATAGGTTGAACTCTCTTCTCTAGTAGAAATTTTAGAGGGAGTTGCAACAAATGTTTATTATTTGTATAAGAGGTTATCTAATGTTGAATTCTTCACAAAGGATAATCTACATGCTTTAGAGAAATTTCAACTAGACTTAAAGTCAACTGGAAGTTCACTGAGTATGGATGCTAGCACTAGCTCCTTACATTTTAACAGGTTGACTTATGCACAAAGGAGGATCATTGAGATCATGGCTGAAGATGGTCAGATTAGGACCAAATTAATTACTATTTAGACAAGCCTGATACCTCATCTGGAGGTCATTCAGAAATAACTTTCATCTGCAAATGATTTGGTTAAGAGAGATTCTCATCTCTCCACTGCAGAAAGTTTAGTAAGTCTAGCTACTGAGCTAGAAGTGAAAATAGAGGTTATGAAGTTTGTCAAGGATAGTTGGGACTCTGCATTTGCGTCCACCTTACAACTTCATAAACAATTTTTGGACAAGTATAACTTGACCCCACCTGCAATTAGTGACAAAAACAAGGGGGAATCTGATAGGACTGACAAAAATACAGCATAAGGAGAATAGTATAGGTATCAATGTAAATTATTTTTTAAGGCATCTATACTATGTAAAGTTTTGTATGTAATATGATGTACATTCCTAGGGGGAGTATAGTATGTACTTAGGAAATATTTTGGATGGAATGAATCAAAATGATAAGTGTGTTTTTTGCCACTAATATCAAAGGGCGAGATTGTTAATCCCTAAGTTTTGTTGATAATTAGTGACCTACACATAGTCAGTTTTAGTTGGTTATCACTATGGCTGAGATAAACATTCAAGGCCAAGCAAAATTGCTGAGAAATTTTTAGGTTTCCAAGTTACATCATGCCGAGCCGAGTAGAATATTAAAGTGTCGAGCGACAAAGATGTTCAGTGCTGAGTAGAACAGTTTTTGCATACATGTCCAGATTGATTCAAACTTTGATATAAACAGTTTAGGCTGACTTGTATGAGATTCGGGATGACATTTGTACGCATTTAATAATTGTTTATTGAGTTAATTCAAATTTAATTGTTTTATACTATGTATGGCATAGAGCCAATCAGGAAATCAAAATGCATTCGATGCATAAACTGTAGATCTTGATCATTGATCTAGATCTCACTACCAGATCTAAAAAGACATATAAGATTGCTTCTAACCCTAGAATATATGAGAGAACTGTGTAAGAAAGAGATATACAGAGAAGGGTTGTTGTTCATGTGAGATGAATAGTAAGTCATTTTGAGAATAATAGAGCAGTGAAAAGTAGAGTAAATACATATCAGATTGAGAGATCATAGAAGGTATTGGAAAGAGCAGATCCGTCATCAGCATCTGAGTGCATAATGAAGGATCACTACTTGGAACATTCTAACAGGTATATCAGGTGAAATCTCTTAACAGAGTGGTTCTAGTAGACCATTTAAAATCTCTTAGCAGAGTGCTTACTTTACTGTAAGTTTAAATCCTTTAAAAAGGTAGATTGTAATGATCTTTAGTTCTTAACTGAACAGACCTTTAACTAGGTAGACTGCATGTTGCAATCAAACTCTTGTAGCCCTAATAGGCACACTTTACTACTGCAATAGTGAATATTTTGTGGGTGTCATCCCCACCCTAGTTTTACCTATTTGGGTTTCTGGGTTACCAAATTTTGTGTTATAAGTTATACATTTCATGTTATCGATGTTATCTATTGTTAGGTTAAATTCATATATGTATGAATGTGAAACAATTTGTTTTAAGTGGTTAAGTTTTAAGATCTGATTCACCCCCCCTCTCAGTATCTTTCTTTACCATTATTGTACTTCCAATAGGGACATGCTGAGGTGTCTTGAATTCAAAGGGTTCATGGTCCAAAGGTTTGCAAGGTATTTATCTGATGTTACAGTTGTTGATAATAATTTTCTTGAGGTTCTACATAAGAGATGTTGGTAAATCCAACAATATAGATGGGTTTAGATGTTTTAGTGCTATTCATGATGCCTATGAGTGTTCTTGGATTATTTTATTGATGATTTGGTAGTCCACATGGATTGAAATGATCAGATTAGAGGATTTTTTGGTCAGTGGTATATTTTTCTTTTTCTTGTCCGACTTGATTGGTAAACCATTTTGTGTAAGTATGAAATGTGATTTATGGACGGTTTATGAAATCAAGGTGGTTGATAAGGATCATGGATATTTTTTGGTGATCAAATATGGATTTGAATCATGATTTTTGGGGTGAGAATTTGAATTTTTAAATTGGGGTTGGTTGATGATATAAATCAGATCTAGGGTTGTTGCAGAATTGTGAGATTACTTAGGAAGCAAGTGGAGATTAGGTTGTTCAATAGTAAGTGGTAGAGAAAGAGTTGAATAGAGGTCTAAATTATGCTACATTAGAACTGACTCATACATGTGTTAGATGTCATTATACAAATCAAAAAATTCTTAGATCATTGTAGTGATCTTGTAAGGTAGTGAGCTTTCCTTTCTTTGGGTTATAGCCCACTTATATTTGAGTAGTGAGCTCTAAGTTTATACTTGTAATTTTTTTTTTTCTTATTATGGGCAATCATCCCACCATATTTTTTCCCTTAATAGTTTTTCCATGATAAAACTTGTGTGTCAAGTGTTGTGGATGAGTTTCTGATATTTGTATGCATGTTTAATTTACTTGGATCATAAAAAAGGCCTTAAAGATTTTAAAGGGTAGAAGAAGATTTGAAGTTTAGGAACAAATGATTCACCCCCAGTTGTTTGTTGCCTTAATTTCTACAATTGGTATAAGAGCTTGGTCCCTTGAAGAAAGTTTAACAGCTTGAGGCAGATCCAATATTGTAGCTTATAAGCAAGATAGTCCAAGGTTTGATGGAAACAACTATACATTATGGAAAATTTGCATGATTTTCTATCTCAGATGCACTGATGAATATTGTTGGAAGATTTCTAAGTCTACTTATACTATTCCTGAAAATCCTACTACACTAAAAGAGATCAATGAAGCTAAACAAAATATAAGGGAAAAGGAAGCTTTTTTGAGTGCCTTGCCTAATTCTGAAATAAAAATGTCATGGAGTTAGAAACTATAAATGAAATTTGGGATACTTTGAAAACCTTGTATGAAGGAGACAAGGAATTCAAGATTTCCAAGTTGCATAGTTTTAAGGGATAGTATGAAGCCTTGAAGATGAGTGAAGATGAGAGGGTTTCCTCTTTCATGATTAGGGTGAATGAAGTGGTGTGTGCTATCATATGTGCTAGAGGTACTTTAGAAGAGGAGCATATTGTTGCCAAAATAATGAGATCTTTACCTCCTGCCTATAAACATAGAGTTGCAGTCATTTAGGAGATTCAAGAAATGATACCTATAACCAGAGACAAGATGATTGGTAAGCTTACTAATTTTGAGTTAAGTGAATTTTCTAGTGCATTACCTAAGGTGGAGTCAACATTCAAATCAACTATATCTGGAAGAGAAAAGAAAAGATCAGATCAAGGAGAAGGATACACTAGGATAATTTCAAGATATGAGAAAGAGATGAGAGAAATTAAAAAAGAAGAGAGAGATTCAAGAGATGGAAGAAACTGATTGTTGAAAGATTACCAAAAGGATATAGTAAGTACAAAGGAAAGATGCCTCTTAAGTGTTTCTTATGCAATAAGATAGGACACTTTACATATAGCTATCCGAAAAGGGATCCTAAGTTTAGGAATAATAGACCTAGTATTGAAAAGAGGTGTTACTATGTTGCTAATGAAGGAGTTATTGATGATGAATTTGATGATGCTGGTAAGAGTGATAATGAGTTTAATTTAATTTCAATAAAAGAGGATGAAGATAATCCATAGTTTGAAGATCCTATTCCTACTGATTCTACTATCTGTGTTTTTGAAGAGAAATCCCTAGCTTCTCAATTTACCAAGAAAGATGAGTGGGTGATTGATAATGGATGCTCTCATCATATGACCGATGATAAGATAAAATTTGTGAGCTATGAGAATTATGATGGTGGTATTGTAAGATTGGGTGATACCATTGGAGGTATGATCTGAGGAAGAGGTTCTATTTCTTTGGATGGTAAGAACACTACTGGTGATGTGTTGTATGTGGAAGGCTTGAAGCATAATCATATTAGTGTTGGATAGATGGTGGACAAAGATTATGGACTGAATTTCAAGGATGATAGATGCAAGATTGTGAATGATTGTGGGATAGATATTTCTATGGGGTCAAAGATAAAAGGTAACATATTCCATTTGAATAGTGGTCAAAAAATTGTTTGATTTCTCAAATAGATGAAAGCTAGTAATGACATAAAAGGTTGGGTCATGTGAACTTTGACAATATTGTGGAAATAAGTTCTACTTATGTTGTTAGAGATATTCCTAGAGTGAAGAAGCCTACTAATACTATTTGCAAAGAATGTCAATCAAGAAATCAAACAAGAACTAAGTTTAGGTCTAAAGTTGAAAACTCTAATGGATCGTTAGATCTTGTTTATATTGAATTATGTGCTCCCGCTAAGATAATAAGTATGCAAGGGGTATATATTTTATGTTACTCATTGATTATTATTCTAGAATGGTATGGGTATCTTTCTTGAAGGAAAAATATGAAGCATTTGACATGTTTAAGATCTTCAAGAATATGGTTGAGACTGAGACATGATTGAAGGTGAAGTCTCTAAGATCGGATAGAGGTGGTGAATTCACATAGGGCGAGTTAAATTATTTTTGTGAAGAACATGGAATAAAGAGACAATTATCACCTCCAAGTACTCCGTAGAATGAAGTTGTAGAGAGGAAGAATAGGTCCATTCTTGATATTGCAAGGACCATGATGCTTGAAGGAAAATTTTTGCAAATGTTTTGGAGAGAAGTAGTGAAAAATTCAATATACATTCTCAACTGGGTGCAAATGAAAGGAGATAATGATAAGACACCTTATGAACTTTGGTATGGAAATGTGCCTAGTGTCAATTATTTCATATTTTTGGTAGTAAATGTTACATCAAAATATATGATAATATGGGGAAATTTGATGCTAGATGTGATGCTAGATGTGATGAAGGCATATACCTTGGATACTCTACCAAAAAAAGGCATATAGATATTGCAAAAAAGGTTGAAGAATATAGTAGAGAGTGAAAGTGTCAAAGTAGATGAAAGCATTGAGAGTCTATCCAAATCAGCTAGATATAATTCTGATGATCAGAATGCTAGTGGATATCATGAAGAACATTGTAGAGACCAGAACCAAGTAAGGTGGTATGATGAATATAGATGATGAAGCTTACACAAGTGGAGAAAAAGAAGAACAAAATTCTGAGGGAAAGCCAAAGACACCGAGGTATGTGAGATTAAATCATTCTAAAGAGCAGATGATTGGAGATAGTAATTGATGCAGGAGCATCCTGGGTGTAAGGGCAATCTTGCATCACCCAAAAATATTTTTGTTTTCTTTTCAATAAGGGCTACCTTGTGCAGAGCTACTATTTATGGAAACTTGCTATTTTTAGTAAGTT
>MU223286.1:529059-569355 GCA_018584345.1 Thuja plicata | reverse complement strand
TTTGCATATTGTAATTCTAAAAGTTTGTAATTCCGCATTTGTGGAGATAATAAGAAGTCCATTTTCTGTTCTTGCAAATTGTTGTTGCTTCTCTGTTTCTGTTATGTGTTTGTGGTATTAAGGGGAGTGCCCTTCATCAGTAATAAAGGTGTTCAAACTAGGAGAAGGATTGCTAATGAACATATTTTCTTAATCTCACAATTCAAGCCTTAAGGATGTAAGAGAATATTGCAAGGATGAAAATTGGTACAAAGCCATGGAAGAAGAGTACACATAGATTGAGAAGAATAACACATGGATTCTTGTTCCTAGGCCTAAAGATAAGAGTATTATTGGTACCAAGTGGGTGTTCAGAAATAAACTAAATAAAGATGGAGATGTTGTAAGGAATAAATAAATATTGGTCTACAAAGTATACGCTCAAATGGAAGGTATTGAGTATGATGAAAATTTGGTACTAGTGACAAGATTAGAAGTGGTAATATTATTTCTTGCTTATGCTTCTCATAAGAACTTCAGAGTATACATAGAGGAACCAGATGGATTTTAAATGAATGATCAACCAGACATGGTGTGTCAATTGAATAAAGCACTATATGGGATGAAGCAAGCTCCTAGAGCTTGGTACTCTAGTTTGGTCAAATATATAGTAAATATTATTTTAAACAAAGGTAATGCTAATTTTAATTTGTATTTCCAAATTGATAATGAGGACATTTTGATTGTTGAGGTGTCTATAATTTGTGTATGTAAAGTTATAGAGGTGTGCATGAATATTTGGATGTGCTATGAGGTCAGGTGTTGAGACTAGTAGACAATGTGGCATACAAAGTTCACAAGGTGACGAAAAAGGGTTTGGTGTGCACTCCCAATTTGATATTTTTCTCTACACATCTAGGAGTGTGTTTGGGACATTTTGAGGTGTCATTAATTCAAAGGGTTCATGGTCCAAAGGTTTTCAAGGAGTTTATCAAATGTTACATTTTCTGATGACAATTTTCTTGAGGTCCGACATAAGAGAAGTTGGTAATTCCAACAATATTGATGGGTTTAGATGTTTTAGAGCTATTCATGATGCCTATGATTTTTATTGGATTATTTTCCTGATGAGTTGGCATTCCATGTGGATTAAAATTGTTATATTGGATGGTTTTTTGGTCAGTGATATATTTTTATTGTTCTTAGCCAACTTGATTGGTTGCTCATTTTACGTAAATTCAAGGCATGCTTTGTAGATGAGTTATAAAATCAAAGTGGTTGATAAGGATCTTGGATATGTTTTGGTGATAAAAGATGGATTTGAATCATGAGTTTTGGCACAAGGATTTCAAGTTTTAAATTGGGGTTGTGTCGATCTTGTGTATTTGTTAAGGTTGATGATATAAATAAGATCTAGGGTGGTTGCAGACATGTGATATTGCTTGGGAATCAAGTGGAAGATCAATTGAAGATCAGTTTGTTCAATAGTAAGTGGAAAGGAAAGGGTTGAATATAGGTCTTCATTAAGCTACATTGGAACATATTCAAATAAGTGTTAGATGTCATTATACAGTTCACACAATTCTTAGATCATTGTAGTGATCTTGTGAGGCAGTGAGCCTTCCTTTCTTTGGATTGTAGCCCATTTACATTTGAGGATAAGCTCTAGGTAGTATTTGAATGCATGTGCATTCCCCATATTTCTAATAACTTTATACTTCTAACAAGGTATTTTTTATTATTGTGGGTAATCAACCCCACCATGGTTTTTCCCCTAGCAGGGTTTTCACGATAAAATATGTGTCAATTGTTGTGGATGAGTTTATGATATTTGCATGCATGTGATAATTTACTTGGATAAGAAATAAGGGCTTAAAGATTTAAAGGGTAGAATAAGTTTTTAAGTTTAGGAAGAATTAATTCACCCCCCTCAGTTGTTCACTGGCTTATTTCCTACATTAAAATCTAAAGCTCTACTATTAGTCCTTAAACAAGTCTTTTAAAAATTAAAAAACTATGTAAAGGAGAAGCTAACTAGAGCCAACAAAAGATAGAGAAAGACCATTATTTAGAATTATAAAGTGCCTCTATTAGTTTTCAATTCTTTTTCCATCTCACAAAGTGCAATAATGTAGGTTTCCACTTTTCCTTACTGTAACTGACCATCTGTCGCTCTAGTGCTGCTACCTACCTTATTTAGCTTCTTCTTGATCTTAGAACTTCCTATGGTAATGCCCATTACGACTTTGTTCATGATTCCATCAATAATACAGATAAGAGAAGTCTATGTGTGATTTTTACACCTTCATGAGATTAGTTTATTTCCTAACAATTCTATGGAAAATATCAACAATTAAGCTAAGAATTGAAAAGAAATCATTAAGCATCCCATGGATCTCTAACTAAGCATGGTAATATAGCTCTTAGCTTTAATCTCTACAAGTGACAGTCCTAGAATGAGAAAATGATATTGATATGCCTATCTAGCTCATATTTCTCTCAAATTACCTCAACAATTCACTCAAATGCTCTCAATTTTCTTTGATAATGCTCTCAATTTCTTTGATATTACTTGATATTGCTCTCAAAATGACTATAGTATGGATGCTTTGCATTCGAATGTCTAGGATTGTTTTATGCTTGCAAATTGCCTTATATTTATAGGGTTTCCCAAGTGTAGGGGGTAGAGTCAATTGGTCATGATTTAGCCTTTGTTGAGTGAGAGGATTTCAAATGGTTTCAAATGGGGGGAAAATTTAAATGATTGTCTCAAAGCTTAGGACAAGATGAGTGGAGGAAATTGAAAAGCCTAAATGAGTGGTTGAGATTGCAAATTTGGAGTGATCCATGTTCTTTGCCTTCTCAATTCTCATTGGTTCCTCAAATTGATGTTGAAATATATTAGGATTTATTAATTAAATCAATTAATTAAATTAGCCATGTAGGGGAATAGGTTGGATTTGATTTTTTGATTTAAACTATACAATTAATTGATTAAAATTAATTATATAGTTTGATTAATCCCTTTAAGCTTATATTTCATTATTTGATGTCATTTGTTAATTGTTCCTTTGATTAAATTTGATTTTGTGCCAATTTGATTTAATAAATGTCCATTTGAATCGATTTAGTCCATTTTGATGAAGTTTGATGCAAATTTGATGAAAAATGCAGATTTGGAGCAATTTGATGAAATTTGTAGATTTGGTTGATTAGAGAATACCTGACCAATTTTAGGTGTCTACAAATTGTCCTCTTTGAATTGATGTGCGAATCACAATGATTCAAAGAAAAATTCAATATCCTGATTGTTGATACGATGCCTGATATGAAAATAACCCTGATTCAAGATGCAGAACCTGATTTGAGATGTAGAGACTGATTTGAAACCTTGTTGCAAAGATTGATGCGATGCCCCACTGATGATAGTTTGAAATTTCAATGCCCCATATTTGATTGATGTTTGATGGAAAATATGATGCAGAACCTTGATTTGATAATGTGATGATGCCCCCTCAGAAATGAAAACAATTGATGTCCGGAGGCAAAAAAATGATGAAACTGACTAAGAATAGATCCAATATGTTTTCATTTTTAAAAAACAATGATGATGATCCTGGCAAAAAAACATGCCCCAGTGCAAAGAAAATGTGGATTAGGTTAAACTGGGTGAAAAACCTCTTCAGAATTAGGTCAAATAGTATAAATAGGTTGAAAAATCCATTTTTACTATTCATTTTCACTTTTTACTATTGAGATTTTGCTCTAATCCTTCTGATATTTCTGACGATGGTGGTCCCTATTCAAGAGCATTAGTTTGAACAAGGGCGCAGATATCAAAGACCCGTAGAATATGGACCTCTGGTAAGTTATTTTGAACCTCTCAGTGCACTTTTTGCTTTGTTTGACTGCACTTAATGCTTTTAATCATGCATGCTAGGATAGATAGGTAATTTTTAGGCAAAATTTTGTGTAGAATATGTTAAATGATGCTTAGGAGGACAAAATGCTGCATCCGCATTGTTATATGATACTTGTGCATAGTTAAATGTCGTGTAGAAGATGGGTCAAAACATGCATTTAATAGATCAAATACCGCCCACAAAACCCTAGGGAAAAACAAGATTTTAAATGCCGTATAGGATATAGTAAATGGCGCCTACAAAGGTAAAATGATGTGTAGAAAGCAAAGTATCTCATCTGACAAGTCAAGTCACGCATATGATACATTAAATGACGCATAGCATGAAATTATGCGTACACTCTGTGAAGTGATGCCTGCAAGAAAGTTGATGAAAACCTGATTTCAAAGAGAATAAACTAATTAAAATTGTGTTGATGTTTATAGTTTTGATCAGATAAAATGATCATATTATTATGAGAATATAAATAAACATCATTAAATTGAGATGAGATAATATTATTGATAATGATATTATTGTATATATCAATATGCATATACAATGTATATATTTTAGTTGATAAATAAATCTCATATGTCATACTGATTGATATCGGTCTAAACTAAATAAATATCATTGAAATAATATTATCATTATTTGAAATAATTTATATATAAATATACATTAATATATACATATATATTAATGTTTAATGATAAATAACAAATACGATTATATCAGTTTTGTTATGGAAAATAATAAATATATAACCGATAGTGTATCGGTTTAATTATCTTCCATCTTACCAAACCGATAACTATCGGTATAATGCTAAAACCGTTCCATTATGTGTTAGCAACTATTGTACTAAACCGATAACTATCGGTGTATGTGATTAAAGGCTGTCAAACCAATGGTCATTGAACCTTGTAACAATGCATTGTTTTGAACAGTCACAACTTATCAGTTGTGACTGTTCATTATAATATATATAATAACAGTCTTGCGATGATTCAAAACACAACGAAAAAAACAATAAAAAGTCAATACAAGTCCTTCTAATCTGCATTCACAGTTCAGTCCATATAAATAATAATTAATAATATATTTACATATATCTATTATTATATCAGTAATATATATATATGTCTAAATATATCTAATATATATATTGAGATATTATATGCGAGTGGATTGTACAAGGAAAATTCATAAGTTGTACAATCTGATCATAAATCTTAACAAATTGAATGTCTCAATTAACAGACTGATTTCCAAGATAGATAGGTGTTTAGTAATGCTACAAAGTGTTTAGGATGTTAGAATAATCACATAAATAGATGTTTGATATGTCAATATGATTGGATAGATAACTAATTGAGAGGCTAATTGATGTATTGATCCCTTCTCAAGATCTAGAGTTAGGAACAATAGGTTGATGCACTAAAAAAGAGCAAAATATTGATTTGATTGTTTTTTGATTAACTTGAAATGATCCACTAATATGATGGTGCTAATATGATTCACTTGTTTGAAAAATAGGCATGGTTCCTTAAGTTATATGTACAGAGCCAACCATCGTGGTATAGAGCCTACATATGTACAGAGATAGTGATCTGACTAGGCCAGAGATGCGGGTTATTGAGAAGTGTGGTTTTTTCTTCCTCCTTGATATACCTCAATTCTAGCTGAACTGGGGACTATTCATAGCTATGGTAGAGAGTTGGCACTCTGACCATAATACCTTTAACTTACCCCTTGGTGAGATGACAATCACACCCGAGGATGTATATAGGTTTTTGCATATCCTGACATGAGGATACAAAGTTTATTATGATTAGGTGTATGATGACAATGCATGCAGATAGGTCTTTGCAGATCTGAAGATTGGAGATGATACTATCACATGGATGCAGTTCATGTCATTCCCTACTTTGCATGTAGTTCTAGGTGTAGTGATTGGCAGATTACTTCTCCCTGATCGATGAGGTTGCGGATTTGCAGTCAGATGGGGATGGATCTTAGAGGACTTACTTGAGCATCCTTAGATATTTGATTGGGGTTTGTGTGTTCTTGCTCAGTTGTATCATGATTTGAATGAGGTTGTGTATCAAGAGAGTGCAACATTATCTACATGAGCTATATTGTTATAGTTATGGACCTGGGAGCACATCCCAGTCACTAGACCAATTGCAGCTTGAGTACTATGGGGTCGTGGATGGCCACATGCATTTCTTTATGATTTCATGATTTTCTAGCATCAGCTGGGAAAGGTTGAGTATTAGCACAGGATGATCGATGATAATGATTAGTTCATTTGGAAACCTTACTTGGTTTGTGAGAGCTGGAGAGAGGATGATGATGAGATTCCTTATATGTTCTCCCCTTGATGGATGATTGGTCGATGACCTCTAGTGATCGAGAGATTCTTCTTTGGGAGAGTGTTACGACAGTTTGGCAGGGTTTAGGATATGCTATAGGGTATGACATTATATTCTTAGGTACAGGTAGAGCAGTCCATGTGGGGAGCAGCGGAATATTATGAGTATGCTTGCACTAAGATTGACAGATTGGGTTTCATCATATGCGATATGTTAGATCATGGTGCTGATGCTGGTATATCTATAGAGTATATGGAGTGGTTTTCCCAACATAGATTCATGAGACTTATAGATCCAGTAGAGCCTATCCTTGGTATGGATGAGACTTCTGATGATGATGATGGAGGAGGTGGTGGTGGAGGAGGTCTGAGAGCACCAAGAGTATAGCGGGCTCCTAGAGTTGTGAGACCTCCTAGGGTACCAAGAGCTCCTACAGCTTTAGGCAGAGGATAGATGGGACCTTGGATGCGGGGTGGTCATATCAGAGCTAGTGGTGGTGGCTATGTGCCCAGCCAAAGATAGGTTCCTCCCATACTAGTTGCAGCATGGGGTCAACAGAGACAGAGAGATTCCAAACAAACATATATTGATTAGGCTAGACAGGTTTACAGAGCATAGGTTATAGGCACAATAGGCTCCTATATAGCCACATGTTACTGCGGCTCCTATAGGTCTAGTACAACCACCTCCACCTAGTAGATTAGAGCAGGATATATAGAGCCTACAAATAGGTTTCTCAACGATGACAACTCAGATGGCTTAGTTTAGTGTGATGATGCAGACATTTATGAGCAGGATGGATCAGATGAGTCAGATTACTTCTACCAGTCAATTTCCTCCTAGGACTACAGATATATCAGATAGAGGTCCTAATGGTGCATGTGATATAGGTACTGGAGATGGATCAAGTGCTGGGAAAGGTAATGGATCAGGTGCCTCTACTGGGTCTTGATTGGAGATAGATGGATATTGATCCTCTTGATGTATCAATGTACCATATGTATGATTGATCATGACTTTTATGATGTACCATTTTCATTATTGTATCATGATATAAAAACATTTATGGACATTTCGATGGACATTTATTTATGATTCTCTTTGATACCATGATGTTGTTATGATGGTGATGTAATATTTATTTATATGCATATCTATATGATATCTATGATTCATTTACTTTCATATGCTATGGATGCGGTGTCTTAGATATGACATAGATAGATAGATGAAAATGATTATGCAACTACTTGTATATGTTTTCAGTTTATAATGAATTTAATGGTTATGTAATGCAATGGTAAAATGAATGCAACTAGTTTTTTTTGGATTTTTATGTATGCAACTTATAGGAAATGTACTTTTTAAATGGATGCAAAATGGATAATGATTAATGCTTTATGAATCTTTTCTTTGTTTTTTCTTGTTTCTGATATAAAAGATAATGAATAATAATGTAATGTAATGAATGAATGCAAAAGAGAATCTCACATAATTGATTGGAAACAAGATAAATGATATTTACCCAAAAATGATTAACTCCATTGAACTTGGAAAATCCTTTAAACATGCAATTAATATATCATGAAAATGCAATGCAATGCAACTAAATGTCACTAGCTTTATGTGAAACACATGCAATAGAGATATATTTTCATCATTGAGTGTTGTGGAACTAGGAGCAAGTACAATCATCACTGACCACATCATGATAATATGAATACCACTTTCATCTCTTTTGTAACCATTTAGAAACTAGTACAACCCTCACTAGTTGAATAATCAACTATGGGAGTATGAATACCGGTTTCATCAAATTCAATGTTGCAAGTAGATTTTGGTATTAAGATATGGAAGATCTAAACAACCAAGGTATCTATTTGCGTAAACAAACAAAAATTAACCCTCCTTCCTATTTGAAATTCCTCGATAGGTCTTTGATGACCATGTCCTTAAATGAATTCACACAAGTTGGTGGATCTTCCTCAAAATAGTCACATAAGGTCAAGAAAATACCATGTCTTCATTATCGTCGATCTAGTCGAAACATCATCGATTAGCTAAAAAGACATGACTTGAAAATTCAATGAATATCATCAAAAAATTCAAGTGTTTGTATTGTATCAAGATTTTCAATAGAATTCCAAACATTCTGATCATTTAGGTTTTTGTCAATTTTTAATCCTGATAATAAGGTCATGAAGCTCAAGGATCAAGTTGCAAGATCAAATGCTTAGTTTGAACAATGATATCCATTAAAGGTTCAACAACATCTCTCTTCTGAAGTTCTGAAATATCTCCTCTGTCAGGTGACCAAAAAGTAACACTTATTGAATTCATTGGTATCAAAACCAATGCTTTTCCCCAAGTGAAAAATGAGACCATGTGTAAAACTGTGGCAAATGAAACCTAGTATGTGACAATGCAACTCAAAGACTTTATTATGACTATACACAAATGACAGATGCAATGAGGATAAAAAAATGGCATGATGAAAAGGAAATATGTACAAATGGAACTAGGTAAGACCTAAAGGATCAAAAAGTATCTGTTTTCTAGGCTTTCACCTTTTGAGGTTTATTTTTCTTTTTCTCTTTTTTCTCTACCAAGACTCCTATTTCTAGGTTTTCACCAAGGCAGTTTTGTCTTTTTCAATTTTTTTTTTTTTTTTTTTCTGATATCATCAAGGCACCTATTTTCTAGGTTTTCACCAAGACAAACATTTTTTGATTTTTTTGAATGTTTTTTCTTTCTTCATGCTCAATTTTCCTCTTTTTATGCTTTTATGCTTTTTCATTATTTTTTGACTTTTTGATCTTTCTCATTTTTTTGGATTTTGAACTTTTCTCATGTTTTTGGATTTTGAGCTTTTCTCATGTTTTTGGATTTTGAGCTTTTCTCATGTACAAAAAAATTATGTTTAACTCATTGGATACACACTCATCTGATACTCTTTCTTCCTATACTCTTTCATCTGATCAGGTATGAAACCTCTTTAAATAGATTCTATTAATAGGCTCTTGTAACTCATCACCATCACAATTAGCTAGCTTGTATTTCCCTGTTCCAAAATAAGTAATTACAAAAGGTCCAAGACAATTTGCCTTTCTTTTCCCAATTTTTTGGTTTTTAGGGTTTTCTCTCAACACTAGGTCTCCCACTTGAAAGGTTCTAGGTTTGATATGCCTGTTGTATTTCCTTGAGATTATTTTTTGATACACTTTAAAATTCTCATAAGCTTGTGTTTGATGTTCCTCCAACAATTCCAATTGTTGAAGTCGGGCAAGCCTATAATCCTCATCATTAATTAATCCTTGTAATGAAACTCTTAAGGATGGGATCTCAACCTCCAAAGGTAGAACAACTTCTGCCCCATAAACTAAGGAAAATGGTGTAGCTCCTATTGGTGTTCAAATGTTGGTTCTATAGGCTCACAATGTTGGGTTTACTTGTATGTTCTAATCTCTTCCTAATTTGTCAACTTATCTTTTCAATATTTTGAGGAAATTCTTATTTGTAGCTTTGGCTTGTCCATTACCTTGAGGATAGTAAATGCAGGAAGAATGGTGTGTTATATTAAAGGTCTCACATAGTTCATCCACATTTTTTTTATTGAATTGTTTCTTGTTGTCCATGATGGTGGCATGAGGAATACCATATCTACAAATGATGTGATTGAGGATAAACATAGAAATTTGTTTTCTCATTGTAGTTGTCAAAGGTACAACCTCTACCTATTTATAAACTATATTGTTGTTGTGATGATGTATTTGTGACCATTGGAAGAAAGTGGGTAAATCATTCCAATAAGATCAAATCACCATTGGTAAAATGGCCATGGTGTAATAAAAGCGTGTAACTCTTGTGTAGGTACATGTTGGAAATATTGTTTGGAAAGCTACAATGGAAATAATTATTGTTTTGTCATTGATGTCAAACCTTAACTGGTGAGATTATTGCTGTATGTTTGAGTACCATATCTATTGATTGATGGAGGATATTTAACTAGAAGACCAAGAAGAATGGTTGAGTTATGAGGAATTACAAAGGGTACTTTATCAGTTGGCACATTGGAAAAGTGATATGTTGTTTATCTTTCACTGATAGTTTACTGAGAATAGTTTATGCCGAGCAAGTTTTTGTGTCGGCCGAGCACTAGTGTGTTCCAAACATATTTTCTTGTATGTGTCGAGCATCAGTAAATTGCCGAGAAAGTTTTGTGTGGGCTGAGAACCAGTATTTTGATGATTGATGAGATTTAAGATCTCTGGCTGACATAGTTGATTTTATTGGGATATGTAAAGTTAATTCAGGATAAGAACGTTTGATCTACACTATGTAAATGCATGGGTAATCATAATTAATGCATGGATCAAAGATTTAATTGGTGATTGTATTGGATAAATAAATTAAATGTAATGAAGGAAAGATCCTTTGGATCTGACCTAACCTAAGATCTATGATCTTGATTAAGAGATAAAAGATGTATCAGACCTAGATGCAGAGGTATATGATAACCTCAAGGGGTTATTCATGAAGTGAGTGAAGATAGTTGTGTATGCAGAGTATGCAAGAGGATTGCATGGTTAATTGACTAATTGGCAAATATAAGAAAAGAAGGCTGAGCAGAGAAGCAGAGAGAGATTGCTTGACAAATTCCCAAGCAGATCTAGAGTTTGAAATGAAAATGGAGGCCACTCAGTGAATTAGCATAAGAGATGAATTGGATCTGGATTGCAAAGTAAGTTGTATGAATCAGATCAAACCTGCTGATTACTTTCTAACCATTGTATCAATTGAAATCCTTTAACCAGGTTGACCTAACAGTCATTGTATAAATCCTTGAAGCAAGGTGACATTCAGATTGGAATGTTCTAAGTCCTCTAACAAGGCCACTCCTGACATGGTGATTAAAACCTTTAACCAGGTCACATTTAGCAATGTGTTTTGTAACCTTTAACAGGGTTGGCTCTTAACAGGGCATGACTTCACAAGAGTGAAAACTTGATACCATGCTATTGGTGGTTTTTACCAAATTGGGTTTCCACGTTAACTACTGGTGTCAACTTGTGTGAATTTTTATATTGTGTTTTACTATTAAGTTTCAGCAAGCCTATTTCATCTTAATAGTAAACTGCATACTTATATTGTTGACTTATGCTATCATTGCCGAGCAGATTTGAGTTGTTTAATTTGGTATAAAGTTTTAATAGGAACATCTAGACCTATGGATAACTGATTCACCCCCCCTCTTAGTTATTCTAAATTCATTCTAACAATTGGTATCAAAGCCTTGGTCTCTTGAAAAAGTTTGAAGGTTCTTGGAGCAAAAGATCAAGATGTATAAAAGGGAGGTACCAAAGTTGAACAAGGACAATTTTCCAGCATGGAAAAGTTTGATGAAGTTTCATTTGGCTAGTGTTGGTGATTTGGTTAAACATCTTGTTGATCAAGATTATGTATCCCCTGCAGGAGCTCTCAATGCTTCACAGTTAAGAGAAAAGCAAGAGCATAATCAAGCAATGTTGGAGATTGCATCATTCTTGAACTATCATGAGTTTGAAGACATAAAGGAATATACAAGTGCAAAGAAAATGTGGGATACTCTTGAAACCATCTATGAAGGTGACACAAATGTGCTAAGAGCCAAATTTGAAAGCTTGAGAGGTAAGTTTGATGAAATGAAAATGCAAGAAGGAGAAAATATAGTTTCATATTATGGTAGGATAAAGGAAGTTGTAAATGCTATTAGAGGAGCTAAAGGAACCATTGATGATAAAACCATCATGAGAAAGGTAATGATAACAATTATTCCTATTTATGCTATTAGAGTATCAACAATTCAATAATTGAGATGTACTCCTAACAAAAATTTGACTTTGGAAAGTTTGGTAGGCAGACTTACTGCATTTGAGATGTCAAATTTTGATAACTATACTCCACAAGTTATTGAATCTGCATTCAAGTCCCATATGGTCCTCAACAAAACAAACAAAGGAAAGAAATGTGTGGATAGTGACAGTGAAACTTCTGATGATGATCTAGAAGAACTTGAGGCACTTATGGCAAGAAGAATATCAAGAGGAAAATGAAAATTCAAATGTAAAATTCCTATTATTTGTTTTTCATGTAACAGAGTTGGTCATATTGCTGCAAGATGTCCTGCTAAGAATGAAAAAGATGAGAGAAGGGACAACAAGTATAAAGAAATAAAGGATGAGCGAGACTTCAGGAAGTACAAGGATTACAAAGACAAAGGTAAGAAGTCTTTCTATATAGCTAAAGAAACTTCTAACAATGATTCCAAATGATATAGAAGTTGTGTATGTTGCAATGAAAGATGATTCTGTTGATGATGATGAGAAAACTGCACTAATTTCTTATATGAGTAAAGGTGATCATTGGATTATTGATAGTGTTTGTTCACATCACATGACCGGTGATAAAGATAATTTTGAAACCTTAGTTCAGTGTAAAGGTGGTTATGTTAAATTTGGAAATGATACACCATGTCGTGTTAAAGGGAAAGGATCAATTCAATTAACAAAAAAAATTAGATGTGATAATGTATATTGGGTTGATGATCTTAAGTATAACCTATTGAGTGTTTCACATCTGAATAGTTTTGGTTACAGAGTTAAATTCCATCACAGGAAAGTGAAGATCTATGATGCCAATGGAGAATTAGTTGGAGGTGGTGAGAAAATAAAAGGTAACTTGTTCTATATGGATTTAGTTGATGAGACATGCTTGTTTGAACAATATAATGATGTTTGGTTATGGTTGTGTCATGTAAACTTTGATAACTTGGTAAGCATAAGCAAATTGAAAAATGTTAGAGGGCTGCCTAAGTTAAAGAAACCTGAAAATGCAATGTGCAAGAAATGTCAATTAGGAAAGATGACTAAATCTAGCTTCAAGAGAAAAAATCATACTTCTGAGAATATTCTAGAATTGGTTCATGCTGACCTTTGTGGACCTATTGGTGAGAAAAGTTGCTATGGGGAAAAATATTTTATCTTATTTGTTGATGATTACTCTAGAATGATGACTGCTATGTTTCTCAAGGAAAAATATGATGCATTACAGCTGTTTAAGTGGTACTTGGAAAAATTTGAAAAGGAGACAGGTAAGAGTCTGAAATTCTAAGATCTGACAGAGGAGGTGAGTTTATTTCTAATGAGTTTAACAAGTTTTGCAATGACGGAGGGATAAAAAGACAAATGTCCACACCTAGGACTCCATGACAGAATGATATAGCTAAAAGAAGAAATTGATCTATCATGGATTGTGCCAGAACACTAATGATGGAGAAAATTTTTGCACATAAATATTGGTGAGAAGTTGTAAGTACAATAGTTTATACCCTGAATAGAGTACAAGTCAAGAAAGGTACAAATACTACACCTTATGAGCTATGGTATGGATATGCACCTTGTGTAAGCTACTTTAAAGTTTTTGGAAGTAGATGTTTCATACTGAAGGATAACAGAAATGGAAAACTTGATGCTAAAGGTGAGGAAGCCATATTTATTGGATATTCAACTAAGAGTAAGGCATATACGTGTTTGAATTCTAACACTAAAAAAATTGTGGAAAGTGCAAATGTTAGAATTGATGAATATGTAGAAATAAATGAAGAATAAAACATGACTGATCCTGAGAGTTACAAATCATTCATCTATCCTAATGAGGTAGATTCTAAAGAATTACTTGAAACTGAAATTGAAGTTGCCGAGCAACAGTCTGCACCTACCGAGTCACAGAATGAAATTGTCGGGCAATAGGAGGTGACTGCTGAGCTATCTGATGGATATGTTGAGTCACAGTTTCAACTTGAATTAAACATGAATGATCAATCTGAAGCATAGAAAGAACCTAGTTTGGAAAAATATGTAAGAAGGTACCATAAACCTGATCAAATCATAGGAGAAAAATATTTTGCAGTCATGACAAGAGGCAAATTGAGAGAACACACCTACTTGTTATGTGATTTTGAGCCTAAAATAGTAAAAGATGCCTTAGACAATGAAGACTGGATTCAAGCCATGAATGAAGAGATTGAACATATTGAAAAGAATAATACTTGGACACCTGTACCTAGGCTAAATGATAAAAATGTAATTAGTACTAAGTGGGTATTCAGAAACAAGTTGATTGAACATGGAGATGTAAAAAGAAAGAAAGCTAGATTGGTATGCAAGGGTTATGCACAAAAGGAAGGAATTGACTATGGAGAAACATTCACTCTAGTTGCAATATTGGAAGGTGTCAGAAACTTACTTGCATATGCAACCTACAAAGGATTTAAAGTCTATCAAATGGATGTGAAGTCAACATTTCTAAATGGAATATTAGAAGAGGAAGTCTACATTGAACAAGTTGATGGATTTTTAGACCCAAGCAAAAGGAATAGGGTTTGCAAGCTACAAAAAGCACTATATGGACTGAAGCAAGCACCCAGAGCATGGTATGAAATATTGCACAACTATCTGATGAAGATTGGATTTGCAAGAACCAATGACAACACCAATCTGTATTTGAAGACAGAGAAAAGTAAAGGTACTTTATTAGCTGAAATTTTTGTTGATGACATTATCTTTTGTGGACAAGATATGTTATGACAAGCATTTGCAAAGGAGATGCAAACTGAATTTGAGATGTCTATGTTTGGTGAGATACAATTTTTTGTTGGCTTACAAATATATCAGATGAAGAATGGTATCTATATCACTCAATCAAAACATGTCAAAGAGATACTAAAAACTTTTGGAATGAAAGATTCAAAACTAGTGAGTACACCCATGGCTACTAGATAGAAGTTAACCAAAAATGATGAGACAAAAGAAGTAAATCAAACACTGTATAGATTAATGATTGGAAAGATGCAATATGTTGTACATAGTAGACCTAATATTGCATTAGTTGTTGGTATTGTTGCTAGATTTTCTGCCAATCCCAAAGAAACTCATATGATGGTAGTAAAAATGATTTTGAGATACCTGAAAGGAACAAATGACTAGGGTCTGTATTACAAAAGGAATGAGAAATTTGAACTTAGAGTTTATACTGATTCTAATTGGGATGGAAATGTAGATGACAAAAAAAGAACCACAGGAGGAGAATTTCTTTTTGGAAAAAGATTATTTTCATGGACAAGCAAGAAACAAAACTTCATCTCACAATCTACAGTTTAAGCCAAGTATGTGGCAGCAACAGTTAATTGCTCTAATATTGTATGGTTGAAGATACTACTGAAAGGTATGAAAGAAGAGATCACAGAACCAGTCATCATATATTGTGATAACATGAGTGCCATTAATATTTTGAAGAATCTTGTAATGCACTCTAAGACAAATTATATAGTTATCAAGTATCATTACTTGAGGGAGCTAGTCCAGAAGAAGGAAGTGAGACTGGATTATGTGAACACTAATGAACAGTTGGTAGACATATTTACAAAGGAACTACCCAAGGATGCTCATGAGTATTTGTGAGGTAAACTAGGGGCAATTCCCCTAACTGAAGCTAATTAGTTCAGAATGGTACTGTTGCATCAAATGTCATATTCAAAATATTTTTCACATTGATGCAAAAATAGTCATACTTTAGGATGCTGCCTAAAGTTGTGAAATATAGACTAAGACAGAAAAGTGGATCAATCATAAGCAAGATGACAAGAACAAAATGATACATAGTTTAGAATAGAAGAATTTGAATGATGAAGATGTCAACATCTTTGGCATTGTTTTCAAAGAGGGAGAAGTTTACTGAAAGAGGGAGAATTATACTGAGAAAGATACAGGGGGAGTCTACTACTTGGAGAAAAAGAGATTGATGAATAGAAACAGAAAGATATAAGTGTGACTACAAACATAGAAGGAGTAATTTTTTACAGATGAGAATCAGAATGAAGCTTAAGACATTAATAAAAATTTGTTCATACAAGGAACTGTTAGAAACACTGAGAGAGGGGGGGGGGGGGGNTTACAGATGAGAATCAGAATGAAGCTTAAGACATTAATAAAAATTTGTTCATACAAGGAACTGTTAGAAACACTGAGAGAGGGGGGGGGGGTGGTGAATCAGTGTTTGTGTATTAATTACTTTTCAACAACTTAAACATAAATCAAACATACATTGAATGAAGCATAACATAAGAACTCATAACACATGATATGATTACAGGGAAACCTTGATCAGAGGAAAACCCTGATGGGAATTAGTACCCACAAATATGTACTAGGTATAATGAACCTATTAAAGTTCCTTTGCCCTGTTAGAAGAAGTATTTACAATATGAGTACAATGACATGGTTAAAGGTCAGACCCTAATAGAATTCTTTTACAAAACCCTGTTAAAGGTATATGGCTCACTTCTTAGGCTCACTGCCCAATAGGATGAAGGCTACAACCTTTTGAAGGATGATATACACTATATCAAAATGAACTGCTATGATGACACTATTGTCTGATCAGTTCCATGTATGTGTGAATGCTCTTACTCTCTTAAAGAGCTATATCATATACTGACTTCATCATACTGCTCTTCTCGATCTTCCTCTTACATAATTATTGATGCTTGTAACATAACATTACATTACATACTTATATGCTCATAACTAAATAGGCGCGACCCAAAACAAGACTCTAGTCGGCCCTAAAACAAAATACACAATGCTTCCAAACAAGTTGGCTCAAGTGTGTTTACTATAATGATGCACGCTGATCAAAACACTAGTCAGTTTCCATGCTCTATCTTCTGGACGGCTAGTGTATTGATCTACCTGTAACTTCTCTGTACTGTCATTCCGTAATATGCATGTCTGGATGTAGCATGTAAATGTGTCATAAAACATATATCTGTATGCACATATGCTAACTTGATCTCTCACACGTGCGTTGATGTGTTGATCACTGAATATCACTGTCTGCCCTATTTTCTATATTTAGCCATTTTGTGTTTCAAGAAAGAAACCAAACATGACTTTGTTTCCATGATGAAAACACAAAATGTGTCATGCATCCTCAAGAATTGAACTTGCCAACAATCTCCCCCTTTGTCATTTATGGCAACAAAGGAATGTGGCCAAGTTACTCAAAATAACTTAACACAAAAATATGACTATATATCATAACATCTTATTGATATTTACATATACTTCTCCACATATACACATTCTATATTACTCCCTCATTGACATTAATGACAAAGGTGTACAAAAACTTGTAATTCTTCTGCATACTTACTCCATGTAAACTTCAGGGTACACAATCTGAAGAGATTGGATCTCTTTCTGCCAGAATGCTTTCATTTCATCAACAATCTATTAGTTTCTACATTTTCATTAAATCCATGCAAGGCCCTTGATCATATGTTGCAATGGTGGCATCAATCTATTTGATGTTCTCAATTAGGACTGCTAGAGATGGTGCAAGTGCATTTCTCAACTGAGTTTTTCTTACTCTTATCTTGTTGATTTCCAACTTAGCTTTCTCAATCTTGTCTAGCTATCCTTGATAGAAATTATTGCATATGTTCATGTCTTGTGTGGAAGTCTTGACTGATTTTCTGATGTTGTCCACCATGATCTCTGCCTCTTCTACCTTTTTAATGTGCTTAGAGGTGAACTTCACTCTATCCATGTAGTTGGCTATAACTTTCTTACCCTTTTCTGATAATTCTTTAAGTATGGATTGCCCAATCTTAAAGGATTTTAGGTCTAAGGTAAAATTCTTTACCAATTCATTCAATCTCTCCTTCTTATATTCATCTTCAGAAATTTTAGTAGCAGAGTCTACTAAACTTGTAAAGTGTGATTTAAATTTTGGCTACTTTCTTGTCAATAGGAACTAAGTCATTCAATATGTTTATTGTTTCCAAAAAGAAAGGGTTCCTCATCACTTGTTAATCCTTTTCTTTTTCTATAGCAAGAACGCTGATCTTGATTAGGTCTTCTTCTCCCCATGCATCCAGACTTGTTGAATCAGGGGTTAACCTTGACAACAATGAGGTAGATGGTTGAGTGGATGGTGAGAATATGGTGTTCTAACTGGTATCCATGCATTCAATCTTTACTGGTATCTCTTTTATTGGTGTCTCATCACCTTTTTCTTCATTCAAGTCAATTGGTTCATTGGAGGGAACTTCATCTTGTTGTGCAGATGTATCATCAGTGCACATTTCTTCAGTGCTTACAAATGTTTTATCAACTTTGTCCATATCTTTTTCAGATGTTGTCATGGATATCTTGATGTTATCAACCACTATAGTATCTTCTGAGTCTTTTTCTGTATCAGAAGTTATTGTTACTATGGGCGCAGAAACCTGTGGACCTGTTGTAGGTGTATTCTAAATTACTGCTTCTGTATTCTGTTTAGGAGGAGTTGGGGTTACCTTGGTAGTAGGCGTCATTGATGGATGCATGTGTCTATCTATAAACACTTGTAAAAATGCTTTTTCAGTCTCATTATCAATCTTCTCATACTCTTTGTTCATAATTCATAGGGTCCTTGTCTTAGTTCGGAGATGAGGCTTCACCAGATCTAATAGAATAGCTTTCTCATCATGCAAGCATACAGGGAGAAGAGTATCGAATGTTTCTTCTCTAATCTTCATGTCTTCCTCTATTGCATGTCTTTTCATGATCTCCAATATGTTCCATAACTGATCCGGTATCACTATCTTGAGTTCAAGAACTGACTTCTTAAACTTGATCATATGAGATATGATCATAGAGTGTATCTTAGTCTTATCAATCTCTTTATACTTGTCATACACTTTAGCAATTGTATCTAATCTCCCTTCATTTACAATTATGTTCTTCAAAACATTTAGACTAGGTCTAAATCCTACCTCAGGAGGAGCTTGAGTATTCCTTGCTTTTCTCTAAGTGTCCCTTGATGATGGATGATTTGTGGGTGCTTGTTTTCTTATTCTAGGCTTCTTACTTGGTACAGAAGGTGGAGATGAGTCTAAGTCAATAGTGGTAGAGGGCGCAGGGGTACTCTCTACTTTCTTCTTCTTCTAGATCTCTTCTTGGCTTCTCTAGCTTTGTTAAGATCTTCTTGAGTGACTCCATGTACTCTTAGAATGTTAGATGTAATTCTGGATGCTTTCCTTTTATTATCAGCACTACGTAAGATAGTCTCCACTTCATTAGTCTTTTCTCTGTATGTGCCCCACCTTGGGTCATTAGGATATTTGGGCATAGATAATAGAACTTGTGCATATCCTTCTAACACATGTTATTCCACTTCATAACCAAGAGGATGAATCCATTTGGTTCTAGGTTCAACTGCCTCCATGCAACTGCAATTTGTTTCAACCATGAAACATATGGTATCCTTATATTTTTCAACTATCTTCTCAGATAATCTGAACCTTTTCTGCATCTTGATCCTACATGTCTTGATATCCATATCCATGGCATCCCTTACATTGCTCTCTAAAGTGGCCTTAAGAGAAATCTGAGACATTGTGGGTTTGCTTCTGTCTAGGTAAAGGTTTGCAACCATTCCAACAATATGGAAGTACAATTAGATGATCAAAGATCCAAACCTAAATGTCTTTCTCTTTTCATGCTTGATGATTCGAATGTTGTGAATCAATTGAGCGTGCAAGATCTCACATAGGTTGTATTGAGTGTTATCCTTCACCATCCTGATAGCGGCTAGGACTGTTGCTGTAGAGACACTGTTCAACCTGCTTGCTTGCTGAAACTTATAACCAAGTATCATTGTTAGAAGTTTAATATCATCTTCCTTGATAGGGTAAATAGTCATTCCATGCTTGTCACTTCTAGATAGGCAGACTTATTCCACTTGCTTATTGACATCCTTGCCAGTGGGAAGAATGGGTCCAATCTTAGGGAGTCTAGTTAGTTCATGGATTAGGTCTGTAGTGATGTGCACAGGAACCTCTCCAATCCAATAAAGATCATCAGGTATTCTACTTAGAAAAATCTTTACCCATTCTGGCTCATCAAACTCATGCGCATTAGAGTATTTGAAAATAGAGTTATCAATCAGGTGTGCAAACTCATCCTTGAAAGCATAGTCAAGTTTCATCATAGATCCCATATGAGTGGCTATGCTGATATCTCCTACAGTTTCCTTTTTACAGTAAATGTAAGTGCGGATATCTTCCACGTGAACAAAACCTAGCGGGGTTTTGGAGAAAGCCCCTTCCACATCATCCAGTATGGATTTGAATGGATGCTTCTTGAATAAAAATCTCTTCCTCTCTGCAATGCCAAATACAATTGGAGTCGCCATACTTGGAACTTGATTAAGTAGGGTTTCACAAAATTCCAAAATGGCGTGACTACTAGGGTTCCATTACAACTTTTTATCTATTTGCTTAACTTCCAAATCTGTTATGCTTCCGTTCTTAATGCTTAGTGCTTCAATGCTCTCCAAATTCTGTGATCTCGAATGCAAGTGTGAAGAAGATCAAACACTTACTTTCTTTTATAAAATCTATCGTATTTAATATTTGCAACCGTACGCAAATTACTCATAGATTTTGTAACTTTGATCCTGATGAATTTTAGACAATGCGTGAATGCATACAACAATATTATATGCTTATAACCATGAATCCATAGGCACATACTCAGAGGTGAGTATACCAACTGCATAGGGGTCCTAAGCTAGAATAGCTCCCCCTAAGACCAAGAAGGTCTATTTAAGCAAAAGTAGAGGGTGCATCCACTAGGGATGCATCAACTACTTTGTCAACATCATTGTTCTTCTTTACTCCAACCCAAATTTTTCTTGAATCTTCTTTTGCTTGAACAAACTTAACTTCTCCTTCTTCTTCAAATAGTGATTTCTTGGGATCCTCTTGCTTTTGAGTTTTTGATCTACAAAACCTTGAGATGTGTCCTACCTTTCCACATGTGTGAAAAATGATAGGAGGTCTGATGTTCTTGTTTATCATGTTGCACTGCTTTGCTGTGTGACCATTGTAGTTACATATCTGACATGTAGTGTTCTACAAATTTCTTTGAGGTTGATTTGTCTGATTTTTTTGGTTCATTCTTCTTTGATTGTTTTGCAATGTATAGCCCTATGACCAAACTTATTATAGGAGTAACAATAACCATTGAAAGGTCTTACCTCTTTGCAATCTCTTTCCAAATGACCAAGCATAAAAAGTTCTATTAACTTTCTTCATTTCCCCTTTAGGTGGATCTGTTTTAATCTTTTCAACATTTTCAAATTTCTTTTCTTCTGAAGGTGTTTCATGAGATTTCTTTCTTTCCTGCAATGAATTGGTTTCAATTTGTGCTACACTATATCAAAGACCAGTAGTGTCACCTTTTTTCTTTTGTGCATTGAGCTAAGATTGAAGTGAATCAAAACTTGTGTGGATTTTATCAATCTTGTCTTTTGCTTCTGTTAATTTAGATTCCAACTTCTTCTTTATGTTTTCCAATTCCAGGACTTTCATGTTTTCTTTCATGAGTTCATCATCTAGTTGTTTTCTTTCTTTGATCTTTCCTTCAATAGCAATTTGGCTATGTGTGAGCTGTTCATCTAGATTTTAAATTTTATCTTTTAGAGACATATTCTGTTCATTGAGCTTTTTGATCATTTTCCCTAAATCACTTGTAGAACAATCCTTCAAATCTTTTCTTAATTTCTTGATAATAATTTGTGAGCCATCAACTTTCAGTCTAAGTTCTTCATTTTCTTTTTTAGATCTATCAAGATCTTCAAGAGTTGCTTCAAGATTATTTTTCAAATGTTTTGCTTCTACTAAGTCCATGATCTCCTCAAGTGGTTAAAATTATTTTCTGAGGACCAGAGCTCTGATACCAATTGTTAGAAACACTGAGAGGGGGGGGTGAATTAGTGTTTGTGTATTAATTACTTTTTAGCAACTTAAACATAAATCAAACATACATTGAATGAAGCTTAACATAAGAACTCATAACACATGATATGATTACAGGGAAACCTTGATCAGAGGATAACCCCGGTAGGAATTAGTACCCACAAATATTGTACTAGGTATAATGAACCTGTTAAAGTTCCTTTGCCCTGTTAGAAGCAGTCTTTACAATATGAGTACAATGACCTAGTTAAAGGTCGGACCCTATTAGGAGTCTTTACAAAACCCTGTTAAAGGTATATGGCTCACTGCCCAATAGAATGAAGGCTACAACCTTCTGAAGGATGATATACACTATATCAAAATGAATTGCTGTGATGACACTACTATCTGATCAGTTCCATGTATGCATGAATGCTCTTACTCTCTTAAAGAGCTATATCATATACTAACTTCATCATACTACTATTTTGTATCTTCCTCTTACATAATTCTCGACGCTTGTAACATAACATTACATTACATTACATACTTATATGTTCATAACTGAATAGGTGCGACCCAAAACAAGACTCTAGTGGGCCCTAAAACAAAATACACAATGCTTCTGAACAAGTTGGCTCAAGCATGTTTACTAAAATGTTAATTACATTATTACAAACATATAACAAAAGGCACTTAGCCATTACATAACAAAATAACGCACGCTGATCAAAACACTAGTTGGCTTCCATGCTCTGTCTTCTGGACTGCTGGTCTATTGATCTGCATGTAACTTCTCTGTATTGTTGTTCCATACTATGTGCATCTGGATGTAGCATATAAACATTTCATACAACATATATCTGTACGCGCATACACTGACTCGATCTCTCACATGTGCGCTGATGTGCGGATCAATAAATATCACTATCTACCCTATTTTCTATACTTAGTCATTTTGTCTTTCAAGATAGAAACTAAACATGACTTTGTTGCCATGATGACTGTTGGTTGTATTCCCATTTTTGGCCTATTTCCCAAATTTTCGTGGTCCTTATTCTTGTTTCTTTCCTAGAAATAGAAGTCTCTCAGTTTAGGTGTCTTTTCTCTGTTGAAATCTTCATGTTTTTAGGTTAGAATCCATGTAAAATTCTAAAACCTCCAAACCCTAGGTCTTTTTTTGTAGACAAAAATAAAAAGAAACCCTTAGGCGATTATCACTTCTATTTCGGCATTACTTTTTGGAAATCACCTAAGTCATGTGTTGAAAAACTTGATCGCCTAGTCGTGTAATCCAGATCACATATTCCTTTTTTCTTTGAGACTTGGTGATTAGCTTGTGTTGGGATGTCTCTTATAGATTTAGAATATTCCTTTAGCTTTTAGAGACTTCACAGAGCTCTTTATGTCACGTATTCATTGAATGAGCAAACAGCTCAGCAGTTTGTGAAAGAACCCACAAATAAGTCCCAGTGTCACGAGAAAAGATCAGTAGTAAGTGGTTCATCAAGTGACTTGGAAATTTCTGTATGTTGCATGATCACTGGATTGATCTATAGTTAAGTAAGTAGTGCAAATTTCATGTCAAGTAGTCTCCAGAAAGGATGGCGGTTAAGAGAAAGATTCAGAGACTTCACGACTAACCATATGTAGTTTGAAATGAAACACAGTCGGGTTGTCACTGGATTGAAATGTTGAGTCAGCGTTCCACTCAGCCATGCAGAGATGAGTAATCAATAAGACACATTTGCAAAGGTAAGTTGAATAAAGAGCTTATCGCATGGTCGCCAAATGGTAAGAGACTATTCAGCGATTACAAGACTAAGTATGAGGGTTTTTTTTATCGTATAGTCTCTAAAGATTTTAAGGGTATGATAGATTACTTAGCAATTTAGTGGGAGCCATTAGATGTAGTAATTAAGAGATCCTATGGTGGTTGCAAAGTCTTTGAATAAAAGAGTCCAAAATAAAAAGTGCTCGCGACTTGGAGATAAGGGTATGTCGCCTAGTCGTCAGATGAAACAAAGGGTAAAGTACTCGTCGCATTGTCTCTAAGGGATTTGATACTTAACATTGGTATTTAGTGATTAAGAAACTAAGGATGGTTGCGAGGTCTTGCAAAGGAAATTAAACACTTAGCGACTGAGAGATAACCATGAAGGCTAAGGATGACATTCAGTCCTGTAGTCTCCGAAAAATATGTGAGTTAGTTCTAACATCCAGCGACTTTGATTTCTTCATGTCGTGTGATCGATAGATGGTAACTTTAGTTAACCAAGATGGGGAAAGTTACATAGTCGCTAAGTCTCCAGAAGAATCATGGGTTAAAGACTTGGGTTAGCGACAAAGAGATTATACACAGTCTCATGGTCACTCAATATCAAATCTTAAGAAAAGGCGGCAATGTCTGACATGACAATATGAATCATTCATCATCCAATGATAGGCTTGGATATTGATTACTGTGTAAAAAAGGGTAGCTGAGATGTATGACAGAGAGCCAATCACATAAAGAAATGTCATCTCCTTCAAATTTTATAAGGTTTTTCTGAGGATTCAGATATGTGAATTTGATTTCCTGTCACACTCATGGAACTATGGCTAGGTTTTCAATTAATTCCACAGCATGTTGAATTAAAGATAGAATTTATGTTTTTTCAAATGATGAGCTGTGTACTTGAAACAATTACCATAAAGAACTGATTGAGAGTTCATTTTAACTTATCTTGCTTTCAGAATTTAAGAGCGAAGAAATGATAGGTATTCTAAGAAGAGAGAAGAAATTTTAATGTGGCAGAGTTTTCCATTGATTGAAAGACATTGAATTCCTGAGAATTGTGCACAAAGGAGTAAGTGAGTCTTGGAAATAGATTTGTTTCAATATCGATAAATAAAAAGGGATTCAAACACGACAAACATGACCAGAGCAGTTAGTGTAGCTTCAAATAGTGGGAGGAGTGAAAAGGCAGATGAAGAGACAAACGAAAAATGAAATTACTTTGATGAGTTCCTCAAATTGCTTCCTGGTTCAACTCAGAACAAAAGAGCAAATGCTAATGTGCTTATAGATGACTACTGCGGTATAAGAGATGTTGATACTTTGGGAATAACAGGTTTTTCCCTTTTTACTTATTTTTACAAGAATTTTGATAAGGCCATCCCAGTATCAAACCCTTGGACCTGTGGCTTTGCTAGGTTAATTATTCTTGATGTCTACATAGATGTAGATTTGTTCTTAGGCCTTGCCAGTCATTATGATGTTTTGTCTAAACAAATTAAAATAAATTATGGCACCGCCCTACTCATCCTTAATAGGAATTCATTTATGCAATCTTTTGGCTTGTATAGCACTATGTCCACCATAATTCACATGACTAAGCAAGAATAGAGATATAAGTTGAAGCCTAGTTTTGCTAGGGAAAATTGCAGAAACATATGCTTAAGGAGGTGAGAAAATATTTGGATCCTATGTCTGTGACAAGCCCTTATTACTACAAGGACTTGCATTTCTATATTAAATACATCGCTTATGCACTATGTAGAGTGCTAGGGATAGATGGGGAAGTGGAAAAGATCAATGCTGGGATATTGATGATGGTTCTAGATTTACAGGAGGTGCATTCAAGCACCAGTTATGATTATATACAACATATCATAGACCGGATGCACGAGGGATTCATATAAACTCAGAAGAAGATGAAGGACCCTAAAGAAAAAGAACCCAAGTTCTTCCATTATTCCATCCTTATGCATCTACTATTATATTTTAATTTTGTAATCATGGATGTAACTAATTTGACCCCTCAGAGGTTTTATCAAGATGGACCTAATCCTATCCAATTTTGGGTAAGGATTTGCAATTATACATCTAAGGATTGTGATTACTATGCTTTTCAGAATTGGATTGTTTATCTAGTAGTACAAAGCCTGGGCATCAGCAGGACGAGGATCCCAATTAAGGTTATGCAACTGCTAAGGCCAAATGAATATTTGGATAAATGGGAGGGAGACCATTATTGGGGTGATTTCTTCTAAGAAGAGAATTATACCATCATCAGGATATATGGAAGTATTCATCCACCTCATATCTTTCCTTACCATGTACCAGCAAGAGTGGTAGCCATGGAATTTATATGGCAACTATTGTTAACAGATAATGAGCACTTTGCACCACATAAGAAGGGGACCTTAACCCCTAGACAATTTAGAATTTCTGACTTCATAATTGGTAAAGGTGCTATTGATGTAGTTAGCCAGTGGTTGGAAGGTTGCAGAATGGGGGCAGCTTCTTACAGATACATTGATCCTGAAGGCTTCATGGCAGGAGTCAGAAAATTATATACTCCCACAATTCCCAATACAAATGTCCATTGTGAATCTATTGAAGAGGATGCAACAAGGAATATTCTTGATGAAGATGAGATCAAGACAAGAAGAACAAGGATTAAGGAGCTGCTGAACCTTGAAAGGCAAATCAAAAGAAATGGGTTAGCTTTTGGGGGTTTCTACCCTGATCTCCCATATTTTGACAAAATAAAGGCCATGATCGATAATTATTATGTGCTTAGTGAATAGCTTGAGACTATTCTTGATAAGAAGGGTTCCCAAGGGCTAGATCATTCAAAATCTGAGTATGATAGCAGTAGTGACAGTGACTACGCCCGTCCTAATAGATATGTTCAACCTCAGCAAGATGTTGCTGAGATACCATAGCTGCAGGGAGTAGAGGGCCACATTGTTAACTTAACAGTGGCCACACAACCTAATGATATAGAAGAGCCTGCTGCTAAGAGGAAAAAAATGGAAATAGGCTAGCCTTCAGCTGAAAGGAAAGAGAAGAAAAAATATAAAGCAAGAGCCCTAGTTCCTGGAGATAGGTTATATGACCATAACCTAAGAAAATTGATTAGGGAAGGCAAGAAACAACAGCCTGACATAGAGGAAAAGGTTGAATTGTCTCTTAAGGCTTGTGTTGATGAAAGGTTGTTACATCAACAACAATTTTTGAGTGATGATCACTTTGTTAAAATTGAGGAGTTTAAAGACTTCCTAAGGTGGTATAAGAAAGAGCAGATAAGAGCTCAATTGACTATTGATGGAAAAGAGACAATAAAAAATGAAGCCCTAGTGGCCCTACAGTCTTATGACCCAGAAAGTGAGGACATCTCACCTGAGGAGGCCAAAAAAATGGTGTTAGGTAGTGGCATATTATTAGCTGAGGGTTGGGACTTGGCATCTGCCTTCATAATTGATCAAATAAGAAAGCAGCCTGATCTGAAGATGGCCAACGAAGTAAAAATGGGAGATGTGATCAAAGGATTTGGGTATATCCCAAAATCTCAAGATTTTACAATGTGGAGCCTTTGCATAAAGGATCAGAAGCCTCAATTCATAAAAATCTAGGAGACTATGGTAGGCAACCAAATGGTGTAGACAATGCAAAATACAGGGTATTTGGAAATATCCCAAATCATGACACACTAGGCTCACTTAAATGAGGACAAAACTAAACAGTTGTCTACACTAGAAAGATCAGGTGATTGAGAGGTTGATGAAGGAATTGGAGGAGAAGCCTGAGGTTTTGTATGTGCCTGCACAACCACAACCATTGCAAATTGAGGAAAAGGCCAGATCAGAGGAAGTGGTTGAGAAAGAGGATGTGGGAGAGAAAGGAATGAAATCACCTTGAGTGAATTAAGGGGAATTATACAACATAGGANGGAATTGGAGGAGAAGCCTGAGGTTTTGTATGTGCCTGCACAACCACAACCATTGCAAATTAAGGAAAAGGCCAGATCAGAGGAAGTGGTTGAGAAAGAGGATGTGGGAGAGAAAGGAATGAAATCACCTTGAGTGAATTAAGGGGAATTATACAACATAGGATTGATGTCTTGAAGGATAAGACTGATGTTGTCCTTAATGCTTATAATAAATTGCCAGCTTTGCATATAGAGGTAATGGGGTTTCTTGCTATTTTGAACCCCTATTTTAAAAAATGGTCTACCAAGGTACAGTTGTTTGAGAAGCTTACATCTTTGCAAACTCTAAGATCAAATTTTCCAGAGATAGTAACAGAAGTGGAAGATGAGATCAAAAAGGTCAATATTGCTCTCTCATTCTTTAAGGGCAAATTGAATCAAATAGAGGTTAAATTAAGCCTCTTTTCTACAGATTTTAATAGATTTGTTCCTTCCCTTAGAGGAGAAGATGATCATGTAAAGGCTTTAGATGCCTGGAGGAATGAGTTTGATAGCAAAATGCCTAATAATGAGGCATTTATTGTGGGATCAGATGTGGATATTGATGGATTCAATAAGGTATTAGATGAAGCTTTCAAGGCAAAAACTGAGATAAATAAGTTTCTAGTAGATGTTAAGAACATCACTGATGTTAGATGGGAGAGGCAAAAGGCACAAGTATAGGGCACTCAAGACTTCAAGTGGCCAATTGATGATGAAGTGAAAACATGGGATTTGATGACAACGCCCAATACAAAGAAGCTAGTAGTTGAGGAAGAAGTCTTGGATGACGAATAAAGGTGAACACTTGGCGCCTTACTATTGAGTATAATGAAGTCAGTTATTACTAAAGGAAAGTGTAGGTGAGTATGTAAGCACTGTCATCCAAGCTTGAAATAAATATTACCAACTACCATGTACACTGCCAGAATGAAGGTGCCAGATCAAGTGAAGAACAAACAATATCAGATTTCATCTCTTGACTTTGTCTTTCCACTGCTTCTTCTTTCTATATTTTTTGTGTTTTCTATAGTTTTTGGGTTAGGTTTCTGAGACCATCCGAAGCTTGTTGCATCCTAAAGAAAAGGATTCCAATATGGTTAAGGACCTATAAATAGAGAAAATCAAAGCTTTTTCATGTATGAAAGCAAGATCATATCAATAAAATATGGTGCAATTTTACTCTTCTCTATTGTTGTCTCTTTATTTCCTGTGTATGCTTTTTCATGCTTAAGTTTGCAAGGCAGTTTGAAGCATTTTGGTTACAAGGTAACTATTTAATTACTTACAAGTTTCTTTCAAGTAAAGAACTAAGTTTTGTGGGTAGTTTCTGGGAGCATAATAGTTTTTAAAAGATTTGGTACAATATTCTAGAGGTAACTTGATAATTTGTAAGGTAGTTTATCTAAATTGCATGTAGGTTGTAAGGCAGCTTACAATACTTTGTTTCTGTGAGACTTGAGCTTATTGACTCTGTAACCCCGGAGATAGGCACTAATCTAGGTTTTGGTCTGATAATCCATCATCATCCAAACTTTCAAAAAACTTTCAAAATTGTTTTAATCAAAATACTCCTTTTACTAAGAACAAACAAACTAAACTTAGTAAGGACTCATGTCAGTAGGACAGTGTCCATTTTAGTGATTCTGTGGAGAGTGAATCAACTAGGTTATCCCTCCTAAAAGGGAAGAAGGTTGAAAGTCCTTATATCACTGATCTTTTCTATATTTGCAATCATAGTTTGTATGGCTAAGTTTTTCATTTGGTTATGCTTGGTCATTTGCAAGGTGTTTCATAATTTGGTTTAATAAAGGTACATAGCAAATCAGTGTCCACATTAATATACACTATGTAATCAGTAATCATTAAGAGGTAAAACTTGCCTGAGTGTATGTGGAGCTCAAAAATGAAGAAGGATCTTATCCAATCCTTAGCAATTAGGCTTTTCTTGGCTTGAAACAGTATTAAAGGGTATAGTGTTCAATTAGTTTATCAAGCATTGTGATTCATACAAGAATAATCCCTAACAAATTGGCGACTCTACTGGGGAATTAGAAATTCTAAAGTTTGGTTAAGAAATTTTTAGAATATCTCTAGCCCAAGTCAAAAATCTATGGCACTTAAACATTTTTTACAAATCGTACCTGTGGTTATTGTTAAGTTACCCTTTGATAGGTATTCATCCCAAGTTATTGGGTGGTGACTCTAAAAGGAAAATCTCTGAGATTAGTGTAAGGTTAATAAATGTCTTTCAGAATGAATACTAGGTCAAGGGTGAGAACTGATCTTGAAAAAGTATTAAATGAGGGACTCCCATCATCCTAGAGAATAGGAATGTCTTGGAGGAAGAAGAGAAATCAAGTTAGTACGGATGAAACCCCTCTAAGAGGTAAAGAAGTTAATATTAGGAGAGATATGAATATCAGTCAGCGTTCTCATGATGGAAATACTTTAGAGTATGAAGAGGCTGCTAAAAGAGTATTAGAAACACCCACAGTCACTTCTACTTCAAATGAGAGAGAAGAGATCACTACACCTAGCTCAGATTCAGAAGATGCTCCTTCTGATATGCTAGCAAACGAAGAGAAGTTCATTTTGAAATAGCTCACCCTAGTTCAACAAATGAAAAGGGAGAAAGAAATGAGAAAGAAAAAGAATGATCATAAGGATCTTGATAACAATAGAAAAAGATCTTCAAAACATCAAACTATGAAAGATACAAAGGGGTCTCAAAAGGACCAAGAAATACCATTCACTCATAAAGTTTCTACTTTACAAATGAATAAGGGTAAACAAAAGATGAGTGAACATAGAGATCATGAACCTAAATTTTAGAAGCCTTTGATAGAACAAATGTCCAAGTTAGAAATTTACTTAGAAAATTTGAGAATTGAAAAAGAAACCATGGAAATTTTTTTATAAAAGGCACAAATGGAAGATGCAACAATTGAAATGAAGAACAAGATAGATTTTTTGTAGTCTTCAAAATATTCTCATGCTGGGCCAGAGAATATTACAACTTCTAAAACAAAAGCTACTACTTCTAACGAGGATGATAGCTTTCAAAGGAAACCACTGCATACTGAAAGATACAAACAGTTTGATTTCGTTGGTATCCCTGGATACCCTAATGCTTTTCCTAAGGATGTGGGTGATATAGGAGAGAAGCTCCCAAATTTTGCAGGTAATAATGTTATTTCTTGTGAAACACATTTAAGGAAATTCATTGATTTTGTTGATGACTTGAATATCACCCATGAAGATGTATTAATGAAATTATTTGTTTAGTCCTTAGTTGAGGATGCAAGAGAATGGTTTAGGAGCCTTGATAATGGATCTATTGTTTCTATGGATGAGTTGATTGAATTGTTTAAAGATCAGTATGGAGACAAGACAAATAAAGGCTTTTTGCTGAATGAGTTCAATAATATCAAGAAAAATTACAATGAAGAGGTTACTGAGTTTAACACAAGGTTTCAAAGAGCTATGCACAAACTATTTCAAAAGATAAAGCTAGATGAAGAGGTATGTCTAGAAACTTATTTAAATGCTTTTGATTCCAAAATGGGATATGCTCTGAGAGACAAAAACCCTAGAAATCTTACTGATGCTTATAAAATAGCAGTCAATATTGAAATGAATAGAAGAGTGTCTGGTAAGTTAATAGGAGGGATGATTCAAGGTTTAGTAGGAGAAATCTGAAACAACCAAAATACAAAGAATATAGAGCTCCTCAGAATAATAGACCTTCTTATAATACTACTTACAATCCTCAGAACAGAATGCAAAATCATCCGTATGGAACTCAGTTCAAAGATGGGAAGCCGGTTACTACACCTAAAAAAGAAAAAATAGACAACAAAACTCCAGACCCTCTTCATCAGAATTCTGTCCATTTCTACAATGATGATACTTGGTGTGAAGCTTGTGAGGCCCCTCATAACCTTGATTTTTGTGTTTTTTCCTTGGATTTAAGGTCAAGTGAGGAACAAGAAAATGATGAGGGTGAATAGTGTGATCATAGTATGACAAATACTTATTCATGCCATGATATTGATTCAAACAGTGAAGGGGAAAATCATGATTCCTATGTTTCACAAAGGAGGATGGAGAATCATCATCAACAGATCTTATCTGATAGTGAAACTGAGGAGATCGATGACAGTATAAGATGAATTGCTCAAGATGGTCAGTATGTTCCACTCATAAGGAAAGCTTCACATGAAGAGAAAGCTAGAATCACTGTAGAGTTAATGAATAAAGCTAGAAGCAATTACCATTTGAGGAACATGGTGGTGGGCGGTGCTGGTAGCCAACCCTCAGGTGTCTTTATAAAGGAAAATAAAGTAGACACTAAATATGTGTAGAAAAAAGATGGACCTAGTGAAAATGTAAATAAACATAAGGTCAAGATTATTAAAAAATCTATAGAGCCAAATGTGGCATAAGAGGAAGAGGTGAAAAGACAAGAAAAAACTGTCCTTGTTCAAAAGATAGAAAAAAAAGTTAAAAGATTCAGCTCTAAAAGAACACAATGAAGAGAATGATGTCATTATTGACAAATCAAAGTTTTCAGATATGAGATACGCTCCAGTAGATATGGGTCAATGCTTGTCCCAGATGATAGTTAAGGTTCCATTTCTGGAAATGATGAGAATTAAAGAAAATAAGGAAAAGGTAATGTGATTGTTAAACAGTGTGCCCACAATAAAGGTTCAAAGTCCAGAAAATGTTAGCAAGAAGGCAATTACCAAGGAGAGAAAAAATGAGGTGTTAACATCTGAAATTCCTCAAATATTCTTAAATGCAACTTCTTCCCCAAAAGTTGTTGACCCATTTTTCCTTTCATTGATAATTAATGATAAAATGCTCAAGAATTGTATGATTGATTTAGGAGCTTCTAATACAGTTATGCCAGTTGAAATCATGAAGGCAATGGGCCTACAAGTTGATACACCTTATGGGAGATGCAGAGCTATGGATTCTAGAGAGGTCCATGTAATTGGTACCATTTAGGCCATGCCTTATAGACTTTCTGTATGCCCTGATGTAGTGATGACTATGAATGTTCTTGTGGTTGACATACCACCTCATTATGACATGTTGCTATCAAGAAAATGGAGTGCTTCAATGGGAGATAGTATACAAAATGATTTTTCATATGCTACTTTCAACATTGCTGGAGAAAATGTTAAGGTCTTGAGGGAGAGAAGAACTCCCCACATGATAGAAAAATTTCAAGACACTAATGTAAACTGTTGCATTGACATAGACATGGAAAATTTTAGAATGCAAAAAAATGAACTTTATTGTCAAGATCAAGAAGCTAACCCTTTGAACAAAGAATTAATCATTCAGGAAGATGGATTATGGAAAATGTACTTTGATGGTGCTTGCTCTAAAGAAGGATCAAGGGCAAGAGTATTGTTGATATCCCCATCAAGTACAACTTTTAAATACTCATTTCTATTAGCTTTCCAATGTACAAACAATACTGTAGAGTATGAGGCTTTATTCTCAGGACTTGAAATTGCTATCAAACATGGTATAAAGTGTTTAAAGGTTTATGGTGATTCTAAGTTGGTGGTAGCACAAGTCAGATCCAAATATGTTGTAAAGAATGACAGATTGAAAATGTACAAACATGTTGTTTGGGATCAACTTTAGATGTTTGATGCTTTTGATATAAGGTGGTTAGAAAGGTTAAAAAATATAATGGCTGATTTTTTAGCAAATTTTTCTTTAAAAAATGATGATTTAACCTTACAAGGGGTGTCAATACTAGAAGTCAAAACAAGACCGGTTGTTCCGGACAACATATACAACTGGCAGGTGTTCCAGGATGATCAAGATATTTTGAGATTCATGCAAAGTTTAGATCATTATGAGAACCAGAGTATAGATTGTAGTTCCTTACTGGAACATGTTGATGGAAAGGACTACATCTTTGGAAATGAGGTTGTCCAGTTAAGTTCTAATCAGATTCCTAGGGGTTTGGTTGAACTTGAAGCATTATTTATTAGCCAAAGAAATGATGCATCAAAGTTAAGCAATGCTAAGATAGGGGATTTTGAAGAAATAAACTTAGGATCTAAAAATAATCCTCAAATAGTTTATATTGGAAAGGGTTTGGACTCTCATGTAAGAATAAATCTGATCAAGTTACTAAGAAAATATAAACATGTCTTTGCTTGGTCATATGATGATTTGAAAGCATATAGAGATGACCTTTTTCAGCATGAAATTCCTTTGAAATTAGATGTGAAGCCATTTAGGCAAAAAAAAAGGCCTATTAACCCCTTATTGGCTCCCAAGATGCAGCAAAAGTTGATGAAACTCAAGGATGCTGGGATAATTCAGCCCATTAGACATTCAACTTGGGTATCAAATCTAGTGCCAATTAGAAAGAAAAATGGTGATATCAGACTATGTGTGGATTTGAGAAATCTAAATATTGCTTCTTTGAAAGATAACTATTCATTACCCAATATGGAAGCAATGTTGCATAAGGTCACTAGTTGTGAGTTGTTATCAATGTGGATGGTTTCTCAGGTTATAACCAGGTGTTATTCAAAGAGACAGAGCAGTATAAAACTACATTTACTACTCCATGGGGAACTTATGTGTATATTAGAATGCCTTTTGGATTAATAAATGCAGGGGCAACCTTTCAGAGGGCCATGGATGTTGCTTTCAAAGAATTCATTGATATATTCATGATTATTTATCAAGATGACTTAACTGCATATTCCAAAAGGGCTATTGATCATTGTGATCACTTGAATAAAATTTTTAACAAAGCATTGGAACATGGTGTCTCACTGAATCCCAATAAGTGTCATTTTGCAGTCAAAGAGGGGAAGTTGCTGGGACATATAGTATCTAGAGAAGGGGTAAGGATAGACCTTGAGAGAGTAGAAGCAATTCAAAGGGTGATTTCTCCAAAGAACTTAAAAGGTGTGCAGTCTTTTTTAGGAAAGATAAATTTTGTCAGAAGATTTATAGCCAATTTTGCAGAAATTGTTAAACCCATTATAAAATTGCTAAAGAAAGATGCCAAGTTTGTTTGGAATAAAGAGGCCCAGCAAGCATTTGAAATGATAAAGGAGGCAGTGCAAGAGGCTCCAGTGTTGAAATCTCCTAATTATACTAGACCTTTCTCTTTGTTTTCATTTGCATCATTTCACACAATTGCTGCTATATTGCTTTAGAAGGATGAACAAGGATTTGAACATCCCATAGCTTTTTATAGTAGATCCTTACAGGCTGCAGAGCTTAACTATGAAATAATGGAGAAACATGCTTATGCCTTGGTAAAGGCTGTAAAGTCTTTTAGGCCCTACGTGGTTTGTGCTAAGGTGTAGGTCTTTGTTCCTCATTCAGCAGTAAAGGATATCCTTACACAGTCAGAGGTAACTGGTAAGAGGTGCAAGTGGATTACAAGAATTCAAGAACTCAATCTTGAAATCAATAGCACCAAGTTAATAAGAGGACAAGGCTTGGAAAAGCTTATGATAGAAGAGAACTTGGATCTAGTACAGCTTAATCAGATAGAAATACATGACCAAGCCATTACTAGTATAGAGAGGCAACCATATTATACTGATGTAGTTTTCTTTCTCAAAAATGCTAAATGTCGTAATCATTTGGTTGAAAATCAGAAGAGGAGTCTGAAATTACAAGCTTAAAGGTATACTTTGATCCAAGGTGATTTGTTTTGGAAAGATAAGAATGGTGTACTATTGTTGTGCCTTGATATATACCAAGCTAAGAAAGTTCTGACTGAGATGCATTAAGGAGAATGTGGAGGTCACTTTTCTGCTAAGACCACCGCCCATAAGATTTTAAGGGTAGGATATTATTGGCCTACCTTATTCAAAGATATGTATCTACATGTCAAAAAATGTGAATCATGTCAAAGATTTTCCAATAAACTAAAATTTTTAGGTGCTCTGTTGCTGAATCCAGTGAGTACTGAAGCTCCTTTTGCTATGCGGGGGATTGATTTTATTGGCAAATTTTAGGAGAAGTCTAGTGCAGGGCATAGTTGGATGTTAGTTGCCACAGATTACTTTACTAAATGGATTGAAGCTATCCCTACAAGGAAAGAAATAAGAAAGGTGGTCACAGAGTTTCTCATGGATAATATTATAACTAGATTTGGTGTGCCTAGTAAGTTAGTAATGGACAATGCCATGAGTTTCAGATCAGAAGAAATGACAACTTTCTATGAAACGTATGGGATTAAAATATCATATTCATCCCCATACCACCCACAGGCTAATGAACAAGCTGAGTCTAGCAATAAAAGTATAATGAAAATACTGAAGAGGACTCTGGAACAAAATAAGAAAACATGGCACACAAAATTGAAATTAGCTCTTTGGGCTGATAGGGTAACACTCAAGAAGGCAACTGGTAAGTCTCCTTTTGAGTTGGTATATGGTTTACAAGAAAGATTGCCAATTAAAAATCTATTACCTGTTTGCCAATTCATACAAGAAGAAAATTTAGATGTCTCTGACAATATGGAAGATAGAATGATACAGTTGATTGAATTGGATGAAGCAAGGAGAAATAGTCAGAGAGAAAATATAAAGTTATAGCAAAAGATGAAATATCTGTTTGATAAAAGGGCTACTGAGAGAAAGTTCTAGGCTGGTGACTTGGTTTTATAATGGAATACAAGGGCAGAGGACAAAGGTAAGCACAAAAAATTTGAGTATTTATGGCTAGGACGTTTTATTATTTCAGGAAATTTTGGTAAAGACTCATATTTGTTAAAGAATATAGAGGGAGAAATTTTTGAGCTGCCTGTGCATGGGAGATTCTTGAAACCTTTCTTTAAGTGAAGATCAAGGCAATGCACAAGTAAATATGTATCATATTGTAAATATCTTTCCCTTCTTTGTTTGTAAGGTTCTGTAAATATTTCCCTTTCTACTTTAGGTTTTGCTCCATTTTTTTTGAGGTGGTCTGCAACTAGAGTTTCTGTGGTTCTTTGCCATAAACTATGTTTACTCAATCCTCATTAGAGCCAGTGTTGGTTGTATTCCTAGTTTTGGCCATTTTCCCAAATTTTTGTGGTCCTTGTTCTTATTTCTTGCCTAGAAACAGAAGTCTCTCAATTTAGATGTCTTTTCTCTGTTGAAATCTTCAGGTTTTCAGGTCAAAATCCATGTAAAATTCTAAAACTTCCAAACCCTAGGTCTTTTTTTTTAGATAGAAATAAAAAGAAACCCTTAGGCAATTATCACTTCTATTTTAGCATTACTTTTTGGAAATCACCTAAGTCATGTGTTGAAAAACTTGATTGCCTAGTCGCATAATCTGGATCGCATATTCCTTTTTTCTTTGAGACTTGGTGATTAGCTTATGTCAGGATGTCTCTTACAGATTTAGAATATTCCTTTGGCTTTTAGAGACTTCACGGAGCTCTTTATGTTGCATAGTCACTAAATGAGAAAATAGGTCAGCAGTTTGTGAAAGGGCCTAGAGATAAGTCCCGGTGTCATGAGAAAAGATCAGCAGTCAGTGGTTCATCAAGTGACTTGGNAATTTTTGTATGTTGCATGATTGCTAGATTGATCTGTAGTTAAGTAAGTAGTGCAAAGTTCATGTCACATATTCTCCAGAAAGGATGGCGGTTAAGAGAAAGATTCAGAGACTTCGTGACTAACCATATGTAGTTTGAAATGAAACACAATCGGGTTGTTGCTGGATTGAAATACTGAGTCAGCATTCCACTCAGCCATGCAGAGATGAGTAATCAATAAGACACATGTCCAAAGGTAAGTTGACTAAAGAGCTTATCGCGTGGTCGCAAAATGGTAAGAGACTATTCATTGATTACGAGACTAAGTATGAGGGTCATTGTTTTTCACATAGTCTCTAAAGATTTTAAGGGTATGATAGATTACTTAGCGATTTAGCAGGAGTGGTCAGATGTAGTAATTAAGAGATCCTATGGTGGTCGTGAAGTCTCTGAATAAAAGGGTCCAAAAGAAAAAGTGCTCACGACTTGAAGATAAGGGTATGTCACCTAGTCATCAGATGAAACAAAGGGTAAAGTACTTGTCGCATTGTCTCTAAGGGATTTGATACTTAACATTGGTATTCAGCGATTAAGTGACTAAGGATGGTCACGGGGTCTCACAAAGGAAAGTAAACACTTAGTGACTGAGAGATAACCGTGAAGGCTAAGGATAATAGTCAGTCACATAGTCTCTGAAAAAGATGTGAGTTAGTTCTAACATCCAACAACTTTGATTTCTTCATGTCGCATGATCTCCAGATGGTAAATTTAGTTAACCAAGACTTGGAAAGTTACATAGTCGCTAAGTCTCTAGAAGAATCATGGGTTAAAGACTTGGGTCAGTGACAAAGATATTATGCACAGTCACATGGTTGCTTAATATCAAATCTTAAGAAAAGGCGGCAGTGTTTGACATGACAATATGAATCATTTATCGTCCAATGACAGGCTTGGATATTGATTACTGTGTAAAAAAAGGTAGCTGAGATGTATGACAGAGAGCCAATCACATAAAAACATGTCATCTCCTTAAAATTTTATAAGGTTTTTTTGAGGATTCAGATTTATGAATTTGATTTCCTGTCACACTCATGGAACTACGACTAGGTTTTCAATTAATTCCACAGCATGTTGAATTAAAGACAGAATTGATGTTTTTTCAAATGATGAGCCGTGTACTTGAAAAAATTACCATAAAGAACTGATTGAGAGTTCATTTTAACTTATCTTGCTTTTAGAATTTCAGAGCGAAGAAATGCTAGGTATTCTAAGAAGAGAGAAGAAATTTGAATGTGGCAGAGTTTTCCATTGATTGAAATACATTGAATTCCTGAGAATTGTGCACAAAGGAGTAAGTGAGTCTTTGAAATAGATTTGTTTCAATATCAGTAAAGAAAAAGGGATTCAAGCATGGCAAACATGAGCAGAGCAGTTAGTGTAGCTTCAACCAGTGGGAGGAGTGAAAAGGCAGATGAAGAGACAAAGGGAAAATGAAATTACTCTGATGAGTTCCTCAAATTGCTTCCTGGTTCAACTCAAAACAAAAGAGTAAATGCTAATGTGATTATAGATGACTACTGTGGTATAAGAGATGCTGATACTTTGGGAACAATAGGTTTTTCCCTTTTACTTATTTATACAAGAATTCTTATAAGGTCATCCCAGTATCAAACCCTTGGACCTGTGGCTTAGCTAGGTTAATTGTTCTTGATGTCTACATAGATGTAGATTTGTTCTTAGGCCTTGCTAATCATTATGATGTTTTATCTAAAACAATTAAAAGAAATGATGGCACCACCCTGCTCATCCTTAATAGGAATTCATTTATGCAAGCTTTTGGCTTGTATAGCACTATGTCCACCAGAATTGACATGACTAAGCAAGAACAGAGATATAAGTTGAAGCCTGGTATTACTAGGGGACAGTTGCAGAAACATATTATTAAGGAGGTGAGAAAATATTTGGATCCTATGTCTGAGAAAGGCCCTTATTACTACAAGGACTTGCATTTCTATATTAAATACATCACCTATGCCCTATGTAGAGTGCTAGGGATAGATGGGGAAGCATAAAAGATCAATGCCAGGATATTGATGATGGTGCTAGATTTATAGGAGGTGCATTCAAGCACCAGCTATGATTATATACAACATATCATAGACCAAATGCACAAGGGATTCATAGCAATTAAGAAGAAGATGAAGGACCCTAAAGAAAAAGAACCCAAGTTCTTCCATTATTCCATCCTTATGCATCTACTGTTATATTTTAATTTTGTAATCATGGATGTAACTAATTTGACCCCTCAGAGGTTTTATCAAGATGGACCTAATCCTATCCAATTTTGGGTAAGGATTTGGAATTATACATCTAAGTATTGTGATTACTGTGCTTTTTAAAATTAGATTGTGTATCCAGTAGTACAAAGCCTGGGCATCAAGAGGACGGGGATCACAATTAAGGTTATGCAACTGCTAAGGCCAAATGAATATTTGGATAAATGGGAGGGAGACCATAATTGGTGTGATTTTTTATTAGAAGAGAATCATACCATAATCAGGATATATGGATGTATTCATCCACCTCATATCTTGCCTTACCATGTACCAGCAAGAGTGGCAACCATGGAATTTATATGGCAACTGTTGTTAACAGATAATGAGCACTTTGCACCACCTAAGAAGGGGACCTTAACCCCTAGACAATTCAGAATTTCTGACTTCACAATTGGTAAAGGTGCTATTGATGCAGTTAGCCAGTGGTTGGAAGGTTGCAAAATGGGGGCAGCTTCTTATAGATACATTGATCCTGAAGGCTTCATGGCAGGAGTCAGAAAATTATATACTCCCACAATCCCCAATACAAATGTCCATTGTGAATGTATTGAAGAGGATGCAACAAGGAATATTCTTGATGAAGATGAGATCAAGACAAGAAG
>MU223286.1:489396-528970 GCA_018584345.1 Thuja plicata | reverse complement strand
TTGAGACTGTTCTTGATAAGTAGGGTGCCTAAGGGCCAGATCATTCAGAATCTGAGTATGATATTAGTAGTGGCAGTGACTACGCCCGTCCTACTAGATATGTTCAACCTCAGCAAGATGTTACTAAGATACCATAGCTGTAGGGAGCAGAGGGCCACATTGTTGACTTAACAGTGGCCACACAACATGATATATAAGAGCCTACTGCTAAGATGCAAAAAATGGAAATAGACCAACCTTCAGTTGAAAGGCAAGAGAAGAAAAAGGATAAATCAAGAGCTCTAGTGCCTAGAGATAGGTTATATGACCATAACCTAAGAAAATTGATTAGGGAAGGCAAGAAACAACAGCCTGACATGGAGGAAAAGGTTGAATTGCCTCTTAAGGCTTGTGTTGATGAAAGGTTGTTACATCAACAACAATTTTTGAGTGATGATCACTTTGTTAAAACTGAGGAGTTTAAAGACTTCCTAAGGTGGTATAAGAAAGAGTAGATAAGAGCTCAATTGACTATTGATGGAAAAGATACAATAAAAAATGAATCCCTAGTGGCCCTACAGTCTTATGACCCAGAAAGTGAGGACATCTAACCTGAGGAGGCAAGAAAAATGGTGTTAGGCAGTGGCATATTATTAGCTGAGGGTTGGGACTTGGAATTTTCCTTCATAATTGATCAAATAAGAAAGTAGCTTGATTTGAAGATGGCCAGTGAAATACAAATGGGAGATTTGATCAAAGGATTTGGGTATAGCCCAAAATCGTAAGCTTTTGCAATGTGGAGCCTTTTCCTGAAGGATCAGAAGCCTCAATTGATAAACATCTAGGAGAACATGGTAGGAAAGAAAATGGTGTGGACAATGAAAAATATAGGGGATTTGGAAATATCCCTAATCATGACACACTGGGCTCACTTAAATGAGGACAAAACTAAATAGTTGTCTGATAAGTGTAGCACATTGTTAGAAGAAACTAGTGCATTAGCCAAAGACCGAGAAATGTGTCGTATCCAGATACACTAGAAATATCAGGTGATTGAGAGGTTAATGAAGGAATTGGAGGAGAAGCTTGAGGTGGTGTATGTGCCTGCACAACCACAACCATTGCAAATTGAGGAAAAGGCCATATCAGAGGAAGTGGTTGAGAAAGAGGATGTGGGAGAGAAAAGGAATGAAATCACCTTGAGTGCATTAAGGGGCATTGTACAACATAGGATTGATGTCTTGAAGGATAAGACTGATGTTGTCCTTAATTCTTATAATAAATTTCCAGCTTTGCATATAGAGGTAATGGGGTTTCTTGCTATTTTGAACCCCTATTTTACCAAATGGTCTTCCAGGGTACAGTTGTTTGAGAAGCTTGCATATTTGCAAACTCTAAGATCAAATTTGCCAGAGATAGTAATAGAAGTAGAAGATGAGATCAAAAAGGTCAATATTTCTCTCTCATTCTTTAAGGGCAAATTGTATCAAATAGAGGTTAAATTAAGCCTCTTTTCTATAGATTTTAATAGATTTGTTCCTTCCCTCAGAGGAGAAGATGACCAGGTAAAGGCTTTAGATGCCTGGAGGAATGAGTTTGACAATAAAATGCCTAATAATGAGGCATTTATTATGGGATCAAATGTGGATATTGATGGATTCAATAAGGTATTAAATGAAGCTTTCAAGGTAGAAACTGACATAAATAAGTTTCTAGTAGATGTTAAGAACATCAGTGATGTTAAATGGGAGAGGAAAAAGGCACAAGTATAGGGCACTCAAGACTTCAAGTGGCCAACCGATGATGAAGTGAAAACATGGGATTTGATGACCACGCCCAAGAGAAAGAAGCCAGTGGTTGAGGAAGAAGTCTTGGACGATGAATAAAGGTGAACACCTGGCACCTCACTATTGAGTATAATGAAGTCAGTTATTACTAAAGGAAAGTGTAGGTGAGTATGTAAGCACAATCATCCAAGCTTGACATAAATACTACCAGCTACCATGTACACTACTAGAATGAAGGCGCCAGATCAAGTGAAGAACAAAGAATATCAGATTTCATCTCTTGACTTTGTCTTTCCACCGCTTCTTCTTTCTCTCTTTTTTGTCTTTTCTATAGTTTTAGGGTTAGGTTTCTGAGACCATCTGAAGCTTGTTGCATCCTAAAGAAAATTATTCCAAGATGGTTAAGGACCTATAAATAGAGAAAAGTTGTAATTGTAAAAGAGGATGAAATACATTGTAAAATTAGACTTTCTGAATTGGTGTTTGTATTTTCAAGCTTCAAAGCTTTTTCATGTATGAAAGCAAGATCATATCAATAAAATACGGTGCAATTTTACTCTTCTCTATTGTTGTCTCTTTATTTCCTATGTATGCTTTTTCATGCTTAAGTTTGCAAGGCAGTCTGAAGCATTTTGGTTACAAGGTAACTATTTAATTACTTACAAGTAAAGAACTAAGTTTTGTGGGTAGTTTCAAGGAGCATAACAGTTTTTAAAAGATTTGATATAGTATTCTAGAGGTAACTACATAATTTGTAAGGCAGTTTATCTGAATTGCATGTAGGTTGTAAGGCAGCTTACAGTATTTTGTTTCTATGAGACTTGAGCTTATTGACTTTGTAACCTAGGAGATAGGCACTGATCTAGGTTTTGGTTTGATAATCCATCATCATCCAAACTTTCAAAAAAATTTCAAAATTGTTTTAATCAAAATACTCTTGTTACTAAGAACAAACAAACTGAACTCAGTAAGGACTCATGTCAGCAGGATAGTGTCCATTTTAGTGATTCCTTGAAGAGTGAATCAACTAGGTTATCCCTCCTAAAAGGGAAGAAGGTTGAAATTCCTTATATCACTGATCTCTTCTATATTTGCAATCATAGTTTGTATGGCTAAGTTTTGCATTTGGTTATGCTTGGTCATTTGCAAGGTGTTTCATAAGTTGGTTTAACAAAGGTACATAGCAAATTAGTGTCCACATTAATATACACTGTGTAATCAATAATCATTAAGAGGTAAAACTTGCCTGAGTGTATGTGGAGCTCAAAAATGGAGAAGGATCTTATCCAGTCCTTAGCAATTAGGATTTTCTTGGCTTGAAACAGTATTAAAGGGGTATAGTGTTCAAGTAGTTTATCAAGCACTGTGATTCATACAAGAAAAATCCCTAACAATGACAACATAAAATGAGTCATGCATCCTCAAGAAGTCAACTTTCCAATAGGAACATAGGCACTTTCTAGATTGTATGGTAACTATGTTTGTTTTATAGTTTTGTGTTGCCATCAATGCCAAAGAGGGAGATTCTCAGAAATATTGTTTGGAAAGATACAATGGAAACAATTATTGTTTTGTCATTGATGTCAAACCTTAACTGGTGAGACTATTATTATCTGTTTGAGTACCATATATATTTATTGATGGAGGAGATTTAACAAGAATACCAAGAAGAATGGTTGAGTTATGAGGAATTACAAAGGGTACTTTATTAGTTGGCACATTGGCAAAGTGATATGTTGTTTATCTTTCACTGACAGTTTACTGAGAACAGTTTATGCTGAGCAAGTTGTTGTGTCAGCCAAGCACCATTGTGTGCTGAGCATATTTTCTTGTATGTGTCGAGAGTTAGTAAATTTCTGAGCAAGTTTTGTGTTTGGCTGAGCAACAATATTTTGAGGATTGATGAGATTTAAGATCTGTGGCTAACATAGTTGATTTTATTGGGATATGTAAAGTTAATTAAGGATAAGCACGTTTGATCTACACTATGTAAATTCATGGGTAATGGTAATTAATGCATGGATCAAAGATTTAATTGGTGATTGTATTGGAGAAAGAAATTAAATGTAATGATGGAAAGATTCATTGGATCTGACCTAACCTAAGATCTACGATCTTGGTTAAGCGGAAAAAGATGTATCTGACCTAGATGGAGAGGTATATGATAACCTCAAGGGGTTATTCATGAAGTGAGTGAAGATAGCTATGTGTGTAGATTATGCAAGAGGATTGCATGGTTAATTGACGGATTGGTAAGATCTAAGCAAAGAAGGCTAAGCAGAGAAGCAAAGAGAGATTGCTTGACAAATTCCCAAACAGATCTGGAGTTTGAAATGAGAATGGAGGCCACTAAGTGAATTAGCATAAGAGTTGAATTGGATCTATATTTCCAAGTAAGTTGTATGAATCAGATCAAACCTGCTAATTATTTTCTAACCATTGTATCAGTTGAAATCATTTAACTAGGTTGACCTAACAATCATTGTATAAATCCTTTAAGCAAGGTGATATTCAGATTGGAATGTTCTAAGTCCTCTAAAAAGGCCACTCTTGATAGGGTGATTAAAACCTTTAACTAGGTCCCATTTAGCAATGGGTTTTGTAACCTTTAACAAGGTTGACTCTTAATAGGGCATGACTTCACAAGAGTAAAAACTTGATAGCATGTTATTGGTGGTTTTTCCCAAATTGGGTTTCCACGTTAAATACTGTTGTCAACTTGTGTGAATGTTTATATTGTGTTTTATTGTTAAGTTTCAGCAAGCTTATTTCATCTGAATAGTAAACTGCATACTTATATTGTTGACTTATGCTATCACTACCGAGCAGATCTGAGTTGTTTAATTTGGTATAAAGTTTTAATGGACACATCTAGACCTGTGGATAACTAATTCACCCCCTCTTAGTTATTCTAAATTCGTTCTAATAGTACATGGACCATGTCTCCATGATATTGGAATTTTGAACACACTTTAACAAAGTGGCAATGATCCTTTTCTAAGGTTTTCCATAAATAATCCATAGGAAGGATTTTCTTGGCTAGGTTTAACCCACTTGAATGAGACCCATAGATACCCTCATGAATGTCTCTTAAAGATAACTTTGATTCCTCATCATCTAGACACCTAAGTAGAATTCTGTCAAGACCTTTGTGATACAATGTGTTAGATAGGATAGTGTAACGAGCTGATTGGCATATAAAGTGTCAGTCTTGGGCACGAGTTTGGTCTAAAGGTAAAAATTGGACTTTGAGATAGGTATAAATGGGTCCATACCAAGGTGAGTCATGTCCATTTAGAAGGAAAATGATTTGAGTTTCAGGTAGGTCAAAAGCTGGTTTCACTAACTCTTCCAACAGGAATTCGTACCTCGCATTTTGATCATGCATTTGAAGTAAAGAAGCCAAAGTAGCCATAGCATCTGCTGATCTATTCTTATCCCTTTGGATTTTCTCAAATGTGATAAAGACAAAGTATTTCTTCCAGTCATCTACCATCCTTTTATATGGCATCAATTTGTCATCCTTATCTTGATACTCAACATTAATTTGATTAATGACAAATTGGGATTCCCCATATGCTTGCAGTTCTGTGATGTTCCATTCTAAAGCCATTTTGCTGCCTATGACTAAAGCTTCATATTTTGAAATATTATTGGTGCATGGGAATAAAATTTTGTAAGACTTAGGAATGGTGTATCCTTGTGGTGTAATCAATAGAATTCCAACCCCTGAACCATGTAGAGTGTAGGATCCATTGAAATATAATTTCCATGTCTTCACTTCCACATTGACTATCTCTACATGTGGAAATTCTAATTGAATAGGATGAGTAGAAACTAAAGGATTTTCAGCCAATTGATCATCTATGACTTGTACCTTGATAGCTTTTCGGTCCACATACTCAATGTCAAACTCACTAAGTAACATCACCCATTTATTAATTCTTCCTGTAAGGGTTGTTTTGCTAAGAAAATACTTTAATAGATAAATTTTGGCAATCAACTAAACTTTTTGCATCAACATGTAATGTCATAGTTTTTGTGAGGAAAAAACTACCACTAGACAAGCCTGCTCCATGAAGCTATAATTCAACTCATACTCGATCAAGGTTCTTCTTAAGTAGTAAATGGCTCTTTCTTTACCCTCATCATCCTCTTGTGCCAATAAAACCCCTAAAGATCTCTTCGGTGCTAAAATGTATAATAGTAATGGTTTTCCTTTGATGGGAAGCATCAAAATGGGTGGATTTACCAAGTATGTCTTCAATAGGGTGAAAGCTTCTTCACATTCATCATCCCACTTAAAAATGGTATCCTTATGTAGCAATCTTGTAAAAAAGTGGCATTTTTCTGCTAATTGAGAGATGAATATTCGAATAGATTGAAGTCTTCCTTGGAGTGACCTCATTTGACTAATGTTTTTGGGAGTTTCCATTTCCATGATCGCTTGTACTTTTTCTGAATCCACTTCTATCCCTTTTGCTGAAACTATGTAGCCCAATAGTTTACTGCATTGAACACCAAATGTACATTTATTTGGATTTAACCTTACTTTAAATTGCTCCAATCTTGTAAAAATCCTTTCTAGGACAAATAGATGGTCTTTTCTTTCATGTGATTTTTCTAAGATATCGTCCACATAGTCTTCTAGGAAAGTATGCATCATTTCATGAAAGATAGTTGTCATTGCCCTTTGATAGGTTGATCTGACAATTTTGAGGCTGAAGGGCATAACATTCTAACAAAAATTACCCCATGGGAAAGTGAAAGTGGTCCTTTCTTGATCCTCAGGTGCAATTAGAATCTGATTGTAGCCACTAAATCCATCCATCAATGAAAACATAGAATGTCCTGCCGTCAAATCCACTATAGCATCAATGCTAGGTAATGGAAAATCATCCTTAGGGAAAGCAAGGTTGAGGTCTCTAAAATCCGTGCATACTCAAATGGATTTTTTTATGTTTAGTAACAAGTACAATATTGGGAATCCATTCTGCATAAGCTATAACTCTTATGAAGCCAACTTTTAGTAACTTTTCCAAATCTGCCTTAACCAATAAAGCTACATGGGGATGTATTTTTTCTCAACTTTTGCTTCTTAAGTTTTATGTTGGGCCTCACATTAAGGTGGTTCATTATGAAACTTGGATCCAACTCTGGCATGTCTGCATATGACCATGCAAAGTTGATTTTCTTTGCTTGAAAGAATTCAATGAAATCCTTCCTTTCTATTGGAGTCAATGATATTGCTAAATGTTTAAACTTAGGATCCAATTTGGTGCCAATGTTGACCTTTTCTGTTGGCTCAATGAGGATAGGAGATTTTTAATCTTCATGTTTAGGTAGACTATCCAATCTCTCTTCCTTAGGTGCCACATTTGGGTTTTAACCTTTGGAAACATCTGTTATTTTTACTTTTTTGGGGTCTAGTACTACCACATGGTGGTTTTCACCACTAGACCTTTTCATTTTTTTACTTTTTTTTTCTTTTATCTTGTGGATTAAGAGATTGGACCCTTGCCTCCATCATCATGTCTGGATTGAATTCATTGGTGGAAGATGGCTCAACTTCATTAAGGTATTGGGCCATAGAATTTTCATTGGGAAAATAGAGCAGGTCATTAGGTTAGGCTAAGTCCAATCAATGAGTTTGGGATGAATAAAGGCTAAGCACTCATTAGGAAAGTTTTCATTTAAAAGGTTCAAGGACATGACTTCATTTGAGGGTTCATACATTGTATCGCTCAAGTCAATAACATGTGCTTGTTCGAGGTGTTCCAAGGAAGTAGGATCAAAATTCTCTTCACTAGACTCCTCATGGATTTCAATGGGAAAGATTGTGTGGGGATTAAATCTAATATTTGAATCACCCCCTCAATGAAGATACCCAAGTTTCACCTATCCATTGGTTGTCACTAGATTCTTTTCCTACATTTGATTCTTGAGAAACAATTGGTACATGTGTAGAACTCGACCCTTGATCCATATTCTCTTGACTTTTGGCATTAGGTATAGTGGCATAGGTATGAATGAAATCTACCTCTTTATTGTGAAAATAATCTTTGGATAGGGAATCCCACTCATATTCTCCAGATTCATCTTCTCTCTTGGATTCTAACATGTGTACATGATCATAAGAATCATTCCTAGAACTTGAACCAATTTCTTTCTCTTGATACCCTATTCCTAATTTCTCATCCTTTATTTCTGATTCCTAAGTGTCCTCTTCCCTTTTACCCCATATTTTTCATTATTTGAAATGCCTTGCCATATTGATCAGTTTGGATGGTGACATGTTGTACTCTTTCAACGAGATTGTTTGAAGTATCTTCCTCTTTATAGAGCCATTATAAAACTTTGTTATCCTCTTTTTCTCGGGTTGATCAATCACTCTCACTTACAAAATGAGAATTGTGTTTTTGGGGTCGATGATAACTTTAAGGTTTCCCATGTGTCTTTGGGCAAGTTGGTAAATCAAATAGGGAAACATAATATTCCCCTACTCCTTTTGAATTGATTTTGCATTGTTTTTCAAATTTATGCATCATCTTAGTCATCTTTTGATAGTTTTCCTTTTTAGTTTGTTCTCTTTCATCCTTAGAGGGTCTCAAAATTTCTATCTTTGGTGTAGAAGCTTTAACTGAATTTTCATTGGAACTTTGACCCTCATAACTAACTTTCTATTTTCCCTTAGTTGATGTAGGTAAGTTAGTTTCATTAGGACTTGAAGTAGATGTAGAATTTAATGTAGAATTAGGCTCTTCCTCTTTGGTTTCCTCAATGATGACACTAGGAATAATTCCTTCCTTATTATGTGGAATAAATAACTCGTGAAGAGGTTTTACCATATTGAAATATTGAAATGGATTGGAATATCCTCCAATAGTTATTTCTTTACCCATGTACGAAAACTTGATACATTGATGATTGGTCAAAGGCACCGCTTGCATCTCATGAATCCATGGCCTTCCCAATAAAATATTATAAGTTAATTTCATGTCAAGGACTTGAAAAATGGTATCTTTATGGATGGGACCCACTTGAATGGGAAAAACCACCATTCCTTTAGAAGATCGTTCCTCCTCTTCATAAGATTTTATAGTTATTTATTTCTTTGGATCAATAGATGAGCTAGATAACCCTAAATATTTGACTAGGTTCAAGGTACAAATGTTTAGACCGTCTCCTCCATCAATGAGGATTCTCTTAACCCTATGATTTTGGATCAAAACCTCTATATGCAAGGGGAGATTTTGAGGATGGTTAATGGACATGTCATCTTGCTCTAAAAATGATAAGAAATGAGGTGCTATGAGATGATCCACCATGTTTGAAAACCTTTCTTCTTCCAAATTTTAAAGAATGGTAGTTTCCACAAGAGCTTTCTCTAAGATTTCTTTGTGGTTAGGAGAAAGTTTTAATATATCTAAAATGGAAATTTGAGCCAGATTCTTTTGTAGTTGATCCACTAGACTATAAGACCTTGTTGAATAAGATGCTTGTTTATCCAAAATAGTCACTTGTGTAGGACCAAAATTTCTAGGGGTACTTCCTTGTAAGGTAATTCTTGCTTCTTTCCCCCTAGTAACAACATTAGAGGTCTCCTTGTTAGGTTGTTCCTTGATTACCCCAACATTAATAGTACTATCATGTCCAGATAGGGCATTAATAGTATTGTCATAACTATGGGAAAATTTAACATTATTATTACCTCTTGAGTTGTTTCCATTGTTACCTTAATTATTAGAATGGGAAGATTCACCCTTCTCATGCTTGAAGAAAGGAGTTTTGAATGTTGTGTGATCTTCATTTTTTTGAGGTCCTTCCACTTTAATCACACCATTGTCAATAAGGTCTTGCACCACATGTTTTAGGTGCATGCAATCATTTTTCTTATGTCCTTGATTTCTATGATATTCACAATGATTGTAATCACTCCACCAAGTAGGTTTCACTTGTGGTTCATAAGGTTGAGCCCTAGGTAAATTAATAATCTTATTTGCAAGGAGGTTTCTCAATGCATTTTCAAGTGGTTCACCCAAGATCATGAACTTCCTTCTAGGTGATGGAGAAAAGAAGGGTTTAGGCTTGTTAGCCTCTTAATTATTCCCAAAGTTGTTATTGTTGTTATTGTTGAAAGGAACTTTGGGTTATTGAATTACATTATTATCTTGATTGGATCCTCAATTGAGATTAAAAGGAGTGGCCTTAAAATTATTTTCTTCCACAACTCCATCTTGACCACACCTTTGTTGTTATTCTTCATCCAAAATCGGTTTTTTCTAGGAGGAGCCCTATTTTGATTGTTGTTGGAAGTATTTTTTTTAGCATTCTTATTATCCTTGTAGAGTTTGAGTTCTCCACTTTTGACCAATACTTCCTCCATAGTAGCTCCATTCTTGATTAGGTCTTGGTAAGATAGGTAGGGCATTGTAACCTCAACTGATAATTTATTTCATTGTTCAAGCTATTAATAAAGATACGCATCTTCTCCTTTTCGGGCATGCTTTGAGGGTATCTAGAAAATACCGCTCTCCATCTTTGTAGGAAAAGTAGAAATCCTCCCCCCTCACATTGTTTGGTATTACATAAATTAATCATCGTGACCTCATGTTTGATATTATAAGAATAATGAGTAACGAACTTGGAGGCCAATTCCTCAAAAGTGCGGATGTCGGAGGGTAACTTGGAAAAGAAATCCATTGCCATGCCTCCTAGACTTGTTGGTAATTACCTAATTAAATATGTTGTATCATGCATGAACTCCAAGCTCAATTCACAAAAATCCCTTAGATGATCTTGAGGATTAGATGATCGTTCATATTTATCATACTTAGGAAAAACAACATTGCTAGAGAATGGGACCATAATTAATGTTTTGTCAAATGGAAATGGACACAATGCTTCGATAGAGAAGGGTTTAGGAGCCCCCATTTGTTTCATTGTGTCCAACTGCATTTGAAATAATTTAAACTACTTGTTCATGAATTCAATAGGGTTGGATTCGTCTTCTTTTTCCCTATATCTTTCCAATACTTTCTCCATGATTTTCATGAAGAATGGGATTTGAAACACTTCATTAAATTTCTCTTCGGTAGCCTCTTCGTCATTAGGGTCAATATTTACTCCATTGTTTTTGTCTACCCATTGATTGTTAGGGTCAACTCCTCTTCCATTGGCCCCATTATTGTTGACCTCACCATTTCCATTGTTTTTAGTGTTATCCTTGTTTGCATTTTTTATTAGGTTGGGATCCATATTTCCAAATGGGAAAGCCATCTTTGGATCTATCTCTTTAGTAGGTTCATTCAGTTGTTGTGAAAATGTAAGGGTATCACTAGGAAAAGGAAGTTCTTGCCTCAAGTATGTTCTATCTGAATGCAAGGTAGACTTGATATAGTGTGATCGAGTGAAATATGACATGAACATTAATCACTAAAAAATTGGATTTTATCACCTGTTTGATCAATCCCTAGGTGATTTTATGATTTGTCCAAAAATGAGGGATTATGATCAGATTAAACTTATGAACAGGTAGAAGATCCGAAAGGGTATCCAAAAATGAAATCAAGTTTTTCTAAACACTTAGGAAATGCCCCCTGTTTTCCCTTCTTTGTTTCTGGGCATCACTTTACTGATGTGTACGCGTGACTCTGCATTTTGTAGGTGGTAACTGGAATTGTTGTACACGACACTCTGTAGTTTATAGGTGTTATTTGGCTATTTATAAGCATTGTTTAAAAACTTGCAATTGCCACTTTCCAATAAGTTAGGCATTATTTCAATAGTTTCAGGCATAAATTTAGTTTATAGGCATAATAGCAATAGTTGTAGGCATTATTTAACCTTCTGTACATGTCACTTTGCTAAACAAGTTGGGTTTTCACAGTTTTTAAGGATTTAAAATTATAATGTCTGTGATCAGATCTATAGGATTGAATTCTTTCTTGAAAATGAAGACACAAACACAACACACACATCAAGTTTGTATCATACTCCAAAAAAACACCAAGTGTATGCTCTCAGATGTTTTCATGGGTCATGTACAATAAATTCTTCCAAACAATCTACCTAAAGTCAAATTTGGCGATTAAACATGGCTCTTAAAAAGGTAGCTTGCTAATTAATTGGGTTGTAGTTATCCTCCATTCTAAACTGTGAAGAGTCTCTTATACCCTCATTACAAGGCTTTCCCACATGCACAAAAGTACAATTTTGCATAATCCCAAAGGACTACTTGAGCAAGTGAAGATTATCAACACAACTTAGTCACTTCACCCCTTTGGGGATGAGTGTATTTGATTATAGTGGGTCAGATTAGTCTCACAACTAAAGTGAGTGTATCCCACTTTGTTTGTTCCCTCTCAATGCCTTTGTAAAGGTATTCTCGGGAGGCAGGCCCTCTATGTATCTAGTATGTTCATGAAAGCAATAAATTGAATTTAGTCAAGTAAGCTTAGGAATTTGATTCACTCAAAGAGTGAAGAGCATATCCCTATTACTTTCCTTAACTCCAAACACTTCAATTAATTTTGTTCATTTTTAACCTCTTGACAAGGAGTTTTTTAACAAATTAAAATGTGTGGTTCAATTTCTCCCTTTTTTTTCTGCCACCCAAACGCAACACTTTTGGCGTTTTGATCAACTTTGAAAATTTGAGAGCATATACCTAATGTTTTGTTTGGAATGGACAATAATAGGGTGGCCTTATTAAACTAGATACGAATTAAATTGCCACAATCTAAGAAAAGAAATCTTGTTAAGTGAAATACCTCATTTTGATGATAGCAAAGGCTAGGCGCATTTTTAAGGCTTTTGCTTTGTTTTTGCTTACTCACCTAGTGGTGATCGTTCCCTCTCCGTCCTCCAACAAGTTAGTCAACACCACAACCAAAGTGAAGAAAAACAAATTGAAATGAAAATGAATTTAAGATCCTTAATAAAATTTGCACAATCAAAACTTAAGGACTTAATAAAAGAAATCAGTTTAGAGAAGGGAACTTCTTTTTGTAAGCATTACTAATTTTAACAAAATGATTAAATAACGCTTGCTCTTCTTCTAAAATTTCCAAAATGAGTGCATTATGAATTTTTTTAGAGTGTTTATTTTGGATCCTTACCTCTTTGCTCTCTCTTTTGATCCTCAGCTCTGGTTTCTGCACCTTTAAATGTTTGTTCATCTGTAGAAAAATTAACAACAGACCATTAGTAGTCTAAATTTATTAATCTACAAGTAAAAAAGTACAGAGGACAGTAGGCATCATTTTACAGCTTCTAGGCGTTACTTTGTAGTATACTACGTGTTTCTTTGCACTAATCTAGGCATTATTTTGCACTCTGTTAGGTGTTACTTTACTAATTACAGGCGTAAAAAGAAAGTGATCAGGCATGGAAAAGCAGATTAAATGTGTTAAAGGAAAGTGCACAGGTGAAAGATAAAAGTTTGCAGGCATTATTTTAGGGATCACAAATGTCACTTTACGAGCACATGCATCACTATTTAGCTAATAGGCATGAAAGAAGTTAGACAAGAAAAGATAAGGAATTCTCAGGCGTCATTTGATTGCTTGTAGGCGTCGTTATTTTTCTTGTAGGTGTTAGTTTACCTACAATCTGCAAAATAAACACAAAATGAAGCACAAACACACAAAATATGAATAAAAATGAGGATTAGAGGCCTAAAGCCCCACGGTGGGCACCATTTGTGTGTGTGATTTTTACACCTTCATGAGATTAGTTTATTTCCTAACAATTCTATGGAAAATATCAACAATTAAGCTAAGAATTGAAAATAAATCATCAAGCATCCCATGGATCTTTAACTAAGCATGCTAATAGAGCTCTTAGCCTTAATCTCTACTAGTGATAGTCCTAAAATGAGAAATTGATATTGATATACCTATCTAGCTCACAATTCTCTCAAATTACCTCAAAAATTCACTCAAATACTCTCAATTAGTTTTGATAATGCTCTCAATTGCTTTCATATTACTTGATATTGCTCTCAAAATGACTATAGTATGGATGCTTTGCATTCAAATGTCTAGAATTGTTTTATGCATGCAAATTTCCTTTTATTTATAGGATTTTCCCAAGTGTAGGGGGTAGAGTCAATTGATCATGATTTAGCCTTGGTGGAGTGAGAGGCTTTCAAATGGTTTCAAATGGGGGGAAAATTTAAATGATTGTCTCAAAGATTGGGACAAGATTAGTGGAGGAAATTGAAAAGCCTAAATGAGCAGTTGAGATTGCAAATTTGGAGTGATCAATGTGCTTTGCCTTCTCAATTTTCATTGGTTCCTCAAATTAATGTTTAAATATATTAGGATTTATTAATTCAATCAATCAATTAAATTATTCATGTAGGGGAATAGGTTGGATTTGATTTTTTGATTTAAACTATATAATTAATTGATTAATCCCTTTAGGCTTATATTAAATTATTTGATGTCATTTGCTAATTGATCCTTTGATTAAATTTTATTTTGTCCCAATTTGATTTAATAAATCTCCATTTGAATTTATTTAGTCCATTTAGATGAAGTTTGATACAAATTTGATGAAAATGCAGATTTGGAGCAATTTAATGAAATTTGCAGATTTGGTTGATTAGAGAACACTTGACCAATTTTAGGTGTCTACAAGAAGAGAGAGCCTTGTCAACAATGAAACACTTATTATTCATCATGTTTTTTGAAATGAATAAGCCTCTCAAAAATACACACTAAAGGGTCCTCCTAAGCATTATTATCTTTTAAAGATCCTTATTATCCTCCTCTTGAACAATAGAAGCCTCAATTTCATCATTATAAGGGTCTACAACTACCTTGTTATCCTCCAAATTGAACTTGTCTTCAAAAAAAATTAAAGAGGTTATTCAATGCTCTTCCTAGTCTTATGCCCCTTCATAGAAATCATGTCTGCTATCATCCTCAGCTTCATAGTTCTCTTGAAATGAAATTGATTCCTTCTCCATAGAAATATTCTTCCCTTTAGAGGGAGGGTCAATAATATTTATAGTTAGCCTGGTTGACCTTCTACTCCTCAACCTAGAGGGGACCTCTTCAATCTTGACATTTTAATCCCTATCAACATGATTTTACTCACTATCCTCCATAATGGTAATAGTAACCCCTCTATTGATAGATGATTTATTGAGTTTCTTTGTTGCTCGGGAAAAAGAATATCAAGAGGGGTTTTATTTTTCTGGGGTGACCACCAAGATTTTATTTATAGGTTGAGGGGGAGGAATACAAATTTTCTTCTTTTACTTTCCATGGATGATAAGGTGATTAACAAAGGATTCTCCCAGAGTAAGCATTCTAGGAGCCACATTAGGAGATTGTAGAGGAGGGGAAGGAGGAAAAACATGATGTTCAAGGGACATTGGTTTACCACATAGGTCCATATCCAAGGTGTATTTGTAAAGGGCCCGTTGGCTATATTTATAGTTTTTTCTGAATCTTGCTAAAGATTTTGGTTCCTAGTGTCAGTTATGCCTAAAAATGTCAGTCTGTCCCAATGTGCCATCAATTTTTATGCAAGATGTCTATAATCTGAGCAATGCAAAGAAAATTGTTTGAAAAACTTAAACCCTAGTTTTCTTGTGTCTTTTCCATGCAAAAACCTGAGACCTTCATAACCTGGTTCTTTTTTGAGGTTACTTTTGTTGAGTAAGTTAAGTGATCTATAAGCCATGTGTGTTTTAGTTGCTACCTTTATCTCCTAATCTCGCAATTAGAACCAAATATTTCTTATGGTCTAGAGACTTGGCACAAGCTTTTTATCTCTTAATCTTGGGAATAAAGGATTATGCTCTTATTCATTCAGAGATTAAGCATAGGTGGTTGATCATCATTCATCATGTAGTTGGCGTGTGATCACTAGAAATATATGAAGTTGGCTCAAAGATTCAGAGACTTGGCGACAATCGTGGATGCAATTTTAATCATGTGGCTAGTGCTAGAGCTCATGATTTAACCTTAATTATAAGAAATCTTCAGTGATTCAGAGATAGCTTAGTTGCAGAATCTCGTAATCCAACCTGAGGTCAAGACAAAGTTCACCTTATGCTTTGTCGCATGATCTCCAAAAGAATTTAGAGTTAAGTGATTCATTGTGAGATTCGCAAGGATCATTGATATAATTATAGATAAACGACTAGCCCATAATCTCCAAACAAATCTCAAGGTCAAGATTTTCTTCAATGATTAAGCGATAGTCATAGATCTTGTTTTATCCTTGGCTTGAAGGTGTGGACTATGTATGATCTCTAAATAAACCCCAGGGTTGGCAGAAGTTTTAGAGACTTGGAGATAAATATTTTTGTGTAATATCTAGATAAACCTATGGTTGAGACCAAGTTTAGTAAATTTTACCCAGTGATTCAAAGATTACTTGGTCGCATGATCTCAATGAAAGTGTGGTTAAGTAGATAGTCTCAAGATTCAACATAGGCCATTGGATCAAAGTAGAATCAAGGGTTTCCATGTAATCTCAGGAAGAATTAGTAAAGTACAGAAAGAATTAGAGACTTAGCACTAATCATTGATCAAGAAAAGATCTGAGGGCTAGCACACAATCTATAAATTAAACCCAAGTTACAAGAATTATTCAATGACTTGGAGTTTTATTCAATTGCTGAATCTCTAGAAGAACCATGGTCAAGTATGGTTAAATCAAAGCCAAGTCAAGTTTTTCATGAGTACATCTGGACCGTTGATGAAGAAAGAGATGTGTGTGTAGTGCTAAATTGCTAGAAAAAATCAATAAGTCGTGAATTAATCAATGATCAAGAGGTAATGAGCTAAGATACATACACATGTATAAGTGGCCAAGAGATTTGTGGTGTTCATGAAGTCTCCAAATAAACCCAAGGTTAAGCAAATATTTCATTGATTTAGAGATAGCCTTTATCTTTGAATCTCCAGACTTGACCATAGTTAGCCCAAACATTTTGAGATTGTGAGATAGCCTTTAGTCACGTAATCTCAGAACAAATTGGAGTTAAAGCTAAAGATTGTGAGATTCAACACAAGCCGTGGATTTAAAGTGATATCAAGGGCAGTCAGATAATCTCCACATAAAATGAGCAATTACAAAATGATTTAGAGACTTAGTGCTAGGCATAGATCAAGATCTCATCGTGTGGTTTGTGCATGATCTTTGAATAAACTCAAGGTTAAGTAAAACATTCAGTGACTTAGATATTTGCCTAGTCACGTAATCACTAGATGACTTAAGGTCAAGATAAATTTATAAGTTGAGTTGGTAAGAAAGGATTTGGACCGTTGATGTAATTTAAAATCATGTGGTTTGAGAATGATCTATGAATTGATCCATGGTTAGTCAAAATGCTCAACAATTTAGAGACTCAGTTAGTTGTTGAATCTCTAGATAAAATCAAAGTTAAAATAGGGTTATCTTATCACCTTGTCACGCGATATTTGAACAAACCTAAGGTTAAGATAAAGTTTGGTGACTTAGGGAGGATTGTAGATCTCATATAAGATGAACAACTAGCATTGGATCTTGATATGATACCTAAGTTAAGGTTTTTATTCAGCAACTTAGCGATTTCCTTTATTTTTGAATCTTCAGATGTGATCATGCTCAAAGCTAAGCTTAGTAAAGTTTATTCAATGATTCAAAGATAAGAAGAAATGAGCTATCTGGTGTTAAGAAGTAAACCAAAGGTAGGGTAAAGTAAAATGAGTGGCCAACACGTAATCTCAGAACAAATTCAAAGTTAATCAGATTATCTAGTGACTTAGAGAGAACTGTTGATGAAGAAGAAGATCTGTGGCTGGTGCTAGATCTCGTGATGTAACCAGGGTTAGAACAAACTCTCAGTGACTTGGCAATACAGAAGTCATGTGATCTCCAGATAAACTATGGTCTGAGAATGGTAAAATATTAAGAGTTTTTTCTTGTGCCATGTTAAGGAAATAAATATAAAAGGAAAGGATATTAAAGAAAAAATATTCTAACAGAGTACAAGTAATTCACTGAGTTGTGAAAAATCAAGAAAAGAAAGCCAATCAGATCGCATATCAAGCCTTTTTACATAAAATATGGTTTTAAAACTAAAAAATCACTCATGAATTTTCCAACTAGGCTTTTCAAATTTGATTATGTTATAAATTAATCTTTCCTTGGTGAAACATGTAATTAAAGGATAAACAAGGTATCCTAATTTTTATTTGTCCTCTAGTCCAAGTAGGAAGACATGTCACATTTTTGTATTTCCCTTAATAAGGAAATTAGATATTCCTCCTTAGAGGATTCCTACACATGGCATACACTTAATGTGAATGTGGCACTCATAGGATATGGGAGTTACATGTAAACTCCTTCACTCATCTTTACTTAAGAGATTCTTCTCACACAATTCTTAAGGTTGGTTCTCACAAGAATTCTTCTCTCTTCTTCTGTCATTCTCATTCTTTCTCTCACAATGTTGTAATGAGCCTCTCTCTCTCTCTCTCTCTCTCTCTCTCTCTCTCATGGCTTCTTGCCTCATTCATATTATTCACAAGGGGGTTTTCTTGTTTTTTTCCCTTTCAAAATCCTTGAGTTCTTGTGTTGGTCTTGGAGCGTTTTGGTGAACTTAGTGTTTGATCCATTGAAGGAAAATCTCTCTCTTTCTTTTGATTTGGTAAAAATCTTCCTTTTACACTCTCTCTTGGATTCTTTCCTTATCATTTTTTCATTTTATTTTATGTTTCTAACATGGTATCAGAGCTGGTTTAATCCTTGTTTTGAGTGTGCATGTCAGAATAGTTGAAAGATATCTCCGTTGAGGAGAAGAAATAATTTTTTTTTTTATCTAACTCTTATTTGTAGGGATTTCTCTCATTGTTTTTGCAAATCTAAGTCTATTCATATCTATTTCAAGCTTTTAAAAAAAAAATCTATTTACTCCCTCTGTCAGGAAACCATAAGGGAAGATTCTAGATTTGCATGTTCTATTTTCTTTATCAAATCTAGTTCTAATCACACCCTCTATTGGGCAACCGCAAGGGTTTTCTAATTCATTGTTCTTTTTGTTCATTTCTCTAACTATCTTATTTGCAGATTTGTATATTCAAATTTATATATTTTAGCATTCTAACATTGTTCCTTGCATTCACTTTGCTAAAATATTCTTTAATCTCTATTTTTTTAATCTATCTATGTACATTTATCATATTTCTTCTCATTTCTAACTATTCGATTTGCAGGTTTCTCCTCATCTTTTTTAATATATTTAATCTCTCAGCTATATTCACTCTCTTGGATTCTTTCCTTATCATTTTTTTATTTTATTTTATGTTTCTAACATGGTATCAGAGGACATGGTATTTTTTCTCTTTCATGGATTCTTTCCTCATTCATATTATTCACAAGGGTTTTTTTTTCTTGTTTTTTCCCCTTTCAAAATCCTTGAGTTCTTGTGTTGGTCTTGGAGCATTGTGGTGAACTTGGTGTTTGATCCATTGAAGGAAAATATCTCTCTTTCTTTGTATTTGGTAAAACTCTTCCTTTTTCACACTCTCTTGGATTCTTCCCTTATTATTTTTTTATTTTCTTTTATGTTTCTAAGAGATTACCTATCAACTTCAAATGCCACAGCTAGGAGAGAATTAATGTCAAGACACACAAATGTATTGCAGAAGTGATTGAGCAATGGTTTCTAGGTTCTTGACTCTAGACTGGTGCATTGAATTTTCAATGATAAATAGATGTATCCTTTGTACATTTTTGTTACCAAAGTTTTCAGAGCATAGAGTGAAGAAATTGCATAATTTTTCAGAGAAATTGTGAGAAGAAGTTTGTGTTTGAGAGAAGAGAATTATTCAAAAGATCAGTGAAGATGATTCTAGCTGGACCGAGTGGAACTTCAGTTAGTGGTGAAGCCAAGGCTAAAGAGATGGAACAAAAGGGAAAGAGGAACTTATCAGATGAGTTTATTTCTCTACTACCGTGAAAAAACCATAACAAAAAGGTTGATGATTAATCCTTTACCTGATGGTATGTCTAATTTTAGGGACCCCAACACTCCTAGCTGCTCTGGTTTTCATTTATTTAATTATTTCTATATCAATAAGGATAGGAAGATCCCGGTCTCAACCCCTAGGACATTAGGTCTTGCTAAGCTAATTGTCCTTGATGTCTTTGTGTATGTTGACCCCTTAATAACCTTGGCCAGGAGATATGACTCTACCTCTAAAACTATTAGAAAAGGTGACGAAACAACCTTAGTTACCTTGGATAGGACATCCTTTACAAAATATTTTGGGATTTAACATGCCTCTACCATAGAAATTGACTTGAAAAAGTTGTAGAATAAGTATACCAGAGAGCTTAACATAGTTAGAAAGCTATTCCAAACTCATGTGCCTAGGTCTAACATGAATTATGTGGCCCCATTTCCTTCTTCAAAGGGTGCACCCTATGGATTTAAAGACCTTTGTTTTTACATGAAGTATATAGCCTATGGGTTGTGTAGGGTACTAGGCATTGACAAGCATCTTGAGAAGCTGCCTGCAGATTTGTTAATGATTATCTTGGATATTCAAAACTTCACTCCAACAAAGACTTTTATTACATCTAGTATGTCATTTATGGAATGCATGAGGGCCTAATCAACATTTAGAAGAAGGACAACACCAAGTTTATGCATTATTCTCTTTTAATGCTTTTTATTTTATACTTCAATGTTGACAGCATGAATACAAAGTTGCTAAGGCCAAGAACTATTTTCCAAGGCTAGCCAAACCTCATACAATTATGGATTAAGGCTTAGAATTATACTTCAAATGAGAATAAATTCTACGGCTTTGAGAACTAGATTGCACATCCACTTCTAGAATTAATGGGCCTCAATGTAACTTGGAAATTAGTCAGAGTACTTCAACTTTTGATACCTTTATAGTATGTAGAAAAATGGCCAGGAGATCACAATTGGGGTGGCTTCTATTGTGAGAAGACTTATACCCTGATAAGGTTTTATGGATGTTCCCATCCCCCACACATACTTCCAAAGTACGTGCCTCCAAGAGTAGCCATAATGGAGTTTATCTGGGAGCTTATGTGGATAGATAAGGAGCATTTGGCTCCTCATAGAAAAGGCACCTTCACACCCAGAAAATTCAAGGTAGCTAAATTTCCCATTGGGAAAAGGGCCATGGATGTAGTGAATAGATGGCTAGGCTAGTATAGGATGAGCATGGCCTTTTATAGGTATGTAGATCTGGAGGGTTTTATCAAGAATGCCAAGAAATTATTGACCCCAAGTATCACTGCTATCAAAGAGCATGAAGATTGTGTGGAAGTAGATCTCATCAAAAATATCTTGGATGATGATGAGGCAACAAGTAGAGCTGCAAAGTTCCAAGAGTTGATATAAATGGAACAAGAGATGAAGAAAAAAGGAATCTCTTATGGAGGTTTATTCCCAGACTTGCCTCAAATGCAAAGGCTTAAAAAGATGATTGAATCATATCATAATTTTTATAATCAACTTGAGGGATAGATTGATGAAAAGGAAAGAGGACCCAAGAAGCATTATTCCTCTAAGTATGAAGAGGATAGTGAGGGAGGATACCTAATATATATCCCTCCTCACATGAACCAGCCTCCTGGAGTAGAGAAGAGCATAGAAGTTGACCTTACAGAGCTCCATGATACCAAGGTAACTGATGAACCCCCAAGGAAGAAACAAAGAGTAGAACAATGGGAGCCCCCTCAAGCTGAGACACAAGGAAAGAAAAAGGACAGAGTAAGTGCTCTAATTACTAGTGAGGCAATATCACCATCAGTTGAGAAAGAATATCAGAGAAGGAAAGAAACAAGAAAAGGATGTCCAAGAAGAAGTGGAGTTGCCTCTCCAATTATGTCAAGATGAGAGAGAGCTCCATCATGAAGAATTCCTCAGTGATGATTCTTTCATCAAGATTGATGAGTTAAATAATTTATTGATTTGGAGAAAGCAATAGGAAGTAGGATCACAGTTGCAATTGATAGGGGAGACTGTGAAAAGTAGAGCCCTACAAGTTTTGAAAGCTTATGATCCTGAAAAATGAGATAATAACACCTAAGGAGGGTAGACAATTAGTCAAGTCTAGTGGAATGTTGCTTGTTCCTAGATGGGATTTGGCCTCTACTTTTATAATTGATCAAATTAAAAAGAAACCAAATTCTAACTTATCTTCTGAAACACAAATTGGGGAGATGATCAAGGGATGTAGATATGATCCAAGATCCCAGACTCTAGCCATGTGGTCTCTAGAACCAAGGACATAAAATCCATCCTTGGTTAGTGTTGAAGAGAATATGGATGGGGATAAGATAATCTGGATAGTTTAGAATACTGCTGACTTTGAGATATCCCAGGTAGTCACCCACTTTTCCCATCATAATCAAGCAAAAAAATAACAACTCTCTACAAGGTATGAAAAACTTTTTGATGATTCATTTGTTGTGATTAAGGATAGATAAAGATGCTTGATTCAAATCAAGTCATTATAGTGGAAAGTGGAGGTATTAAACAAGAAATTAGAAGAGGCTCCCAAATCTCTCCCCACTCTAGCCAAGGAAGTTGTGTTTGTTCAAATAGAAACTACAGAGGATTTCCCACAAGAAATAAAGAAACAAAACCAAGACAAGAATGAAGTGGCTTTAGATACCTTATTGAAAATATTACAGCAGAGGATATATTTCCTAAAGGGAAAGGTTGACATGGTGCACAAAGATTACAATAGACTGCCCAGCCTAGAAACCGAGGTGAAGGGCCACATAACAACTTTGGATCCATATTTTGGCACATGGTCAAGAAAGGGATAACTTTTTTAAATGCTAGAGGCACTGCAACCACATAGGGTCCACATCTCCCAAAGATTTTTCACCAAGTGGGGAAAATGATTAAGCAGATTGGCACAACATTGTCATCCTTCAATGGAAAAGCCAATCAAATTCAGGCAAGGGTCATTATGTTTGGCCCACATTTTAACTAGTTTATTCCTCCAATTAAGGGAGAAGATGATAAGATAAAGTTATTTGAAGAATGGAGGAATGAGTTTTATACTCTACTACCTAATAAAGAGGCATTCCTAATAGATGATAGTGTCCTAGACATGGATAGATTCAGTAATGCCTTGGACAAAGCCTTCAAAGTAGAAACATATTTTGTAAATTTTTTTGTTGATGTCAAGGTTATAACGAATGCTAGATGGGAGAGGAAAATAAAGTAGTTACATATCTTACAAGGTTTCAATTGGCATTTAGAACCTGAAGTTACACAATGGGATAATATCACCAAGCCGAAGAAAAAGAAACCATCAACTATTGACTTGGATGTGATAGATGAAGAGTAAAGTGGCACCTGGCACCTGATCAATGAGCACAAGGAGGCTAATCATAAAAAAGAATAGTATAAGTTAGCCTATATTGGTGGTCACTATGTCTCACAACAACCTCAAGAGGTTACCCATAATATCTATGGACAAAGGTGCCAACTGCCAAGGATTTGGAATCATTTCAAATTAGCTACTCAAGTGTTTCTTCTCCACTGACTAAAGTTGTAACTGTATTTTTGTCTTTTAGTACTTTTTAGGTTTTGCCTAGCCATCCAAAGCTTGTTTCATCCTTTCTCTTTGAGTATTCCAATATGGCTAGTGCTAACTATAAATAAAAAGTTGTAAGATATTGTAAAGGATGGTGAATTCACAAATGTGAGGCATGTTTCTGAATTTTGTTTAAGTTTAAAGTCCTTTTGCCATTCTGGATATACTGAAGAAGAAATATATTAATAAAATGCAAATGGAAGTTCATGTTTCACATTAATGATGTCTTCTTGTATTTATGTTTATGTTCTTGTATGTTTAATTTGTAAGGCATTTTAAATATACTGGTTACAAGGTAACTGCGAGATTCTTTCAAGGAGGGAGTAAATCTTATGAACATCTTTAGAGGGATAAATATTAGTGTGAGAATTTGATACATGGGCGTGGAAATGAGAAGGTGGTTTTTAAGACACTCCATCTGAGTTTCATGTGTGTTTTGATTAATTATTTTTATGAATGTATGTTTCAATTGACTCTTTGCCCTGGATTAGGCACTTGTCTAGATTTTGATTAGTAGTTCTCATCATAAAATTTAAATCTAAATAATCCTTTACATTTTTTTTGTTAATAAAATTCATGTTTATCAATTGTGTTGAAGAATACAATCCATTTTTTTGATTCCTTGAAGAGAGAATCATTAGGTTAGCCTGCTTGAGTCTAGAACTCAAATAGAAGAAGGATGAGAATCCTTATTTCATTGTTATTTTCCCTTGTCAAGTTCATGGTCTGGATTTTAGTCTCCGCATTAGATTGTTCATGTTCATCTACAAAATATGTTATTAGTTGTTGTAGTAATAGACAAGAGCAAATCAGTAAAATCCTTGATCCACTAATAAATTTTACGGAGAAGCGGTAACTTGTAGAAGGTACACCTGCCTGAGTTTGTGGAGCTCAAAGAAGGAGGATAAATCCTCATCAATTATAATTTTACTTGTAATAATCAAAATTTTGGAATCTAAGAGTCAAGCATAATTTATATATTGAGATTCTACAAGAAAAATCTCTATCAGGGTGATAATAAGATCTTAGTTAAGTGGCGAAGAAACCCCACCCTCAATGCTTTATTGCAGGGAAGATAACAAAAAGAGAGGATATTAATCATTTCCTAGTAACTTCCATGATTCAACAAAGGAAAATGGTAGCCATGAACATCCATGAACCTACCCTCCAAAGGAAAGTAACACCTAATATGAAGGCTAACAAGGGAACGAGGGGGAGGAAGATCTAACCTAGCATAGCCATTTTGAAACCTCTTTAACTATTTGTCATCCTCAAGGAATTTATTGATAAAAATATAATAATTACCTAAGTTATTCTTGGCCACTCTCATCCCAAAGTTCTCTAATCATGACACATCCATAATCATTTGTGGAGAAAAACTAAACTCCAAACTGCCAACCTTAACCCTTCTATAGACTAGGAATTAGTAAATTTAGAGGTGAGGCTATCATTGTAACCTTGCATCACCACACAAAAAGGGGCCAAGATAGCTGCAAAAAATAAATCCTAAAGTTCAACATTCTTCCTCAAAGCTGCACACTTTATGATCTCATAACATTTGTTAAGTCCCCCCATAATTGTAGAATTTCTTTCTTGCACCAGATACTACTATCCCTAGAATGAAACCTTTCTTTAAAAGTGACCACTGATAAGCTCCAAATAGAAAACATCATTTTTAAAAAATACTTACGATGGAGAAAATAGAGTGTCTCTTTACTGGTTATAGAAATAATTACCTTTCTTGGGATGGTAACATTCTTTGTGTTGTAAAGATTTTGGCACATTTAAAATTTGCATGCCAATTTGACTACCTCTATTCATGATTCCATTTATCACACAAAGTTCCCATATGTAGAAATAATTGCTAAGAATTGAAGCAAGGTCCTTATTGAGATCACCAGAGTATGAAAAAGTGGGGACAAGGGTAATAGTTAAATCAACATAAATAAAAGTACAAACATGTACCTAATAATAATTGATATACCCAAATAAATTATTGACGGTGCTATGAAGGATCCACATAATCTATTTATGTTTTAAGATCCAACTCAACATCCATTAATGCTTTTTGGCAATCTACATCATCATTATCATGTTTTAAAATATAATCATTATAATAACCTTATGCTTATTTGAAATAATTTTATTTATATTTGGTAGGACAATATCTTTCTTCCAACATATCCAAATTTGACTATTAAGGCCCTCATTTGCAATAAAGTCAACAACATTGTTTCCTTCCTAATAGATATGTTGAATTTTGAATTGCATAAAATGCTTAAGATTTCTCAAGCAGTCACTAATAAGGGATTTTATCTCCCATGGCCTAGTAGTTTCTTCTTTTAGGATATCAATTATCAGTTTAGTATCTCCCTCAATAACTGTCCAATTAAAGCCCAACTCCTTAGCTAATTTAATGCCCTTCTGAGCAGTATAGGCCTCAAGACAATTATTATATTTGATACATAAATACATAGTTCTTCATTTGATAGGTTAGAGTAATAAAGTGATTTAACTTATTAATTAAATCATATTGATTTAATTATTAAGTCACTTATTATCTCTATTTCACTTAAGCTAAACTTTAGGCATATAATAATTAATTCTTTTATTAATTATTATTATTCAACCTAGATTTTTCCCCTTTAGGGTTTTGATCACCTTCATAAGGTTTGATCTCTTTGTATTTTGTATTCCCTCTCTGAATGAATATTTTGTCTTTCAGAACTTTTTTATCTCCAAGCTTTCCTTTTGTAATAGGTTATTTTGCATGCAGATGATCTTGGCTTATGAATTCTTTGAATTCTAACATAGTATCAGAGCCTCTCTACTGCTGCCCGTTCCTGAGTTTCTGAAGTTTTTGGAGCTCTGAGGGTTTCAATATTTTTATGTATTTTATGTGTGGATATGGAGGGGATTTAGTTTTTGGATCACTTTGGGCAAAAACTAACATCTTGATTGTGTTTGGAATGCCCCAAAACCCCCATTTTCATATAAGGCACATCCTATTTGGACATAGTTGAAATTTGGGCCCTATTTTTGCATGCACAACCCTTGGCACATTTTATGAGGCAATACAAGAATTGGTATAGCTACCTAATTTTTCTCCTTTGGTATTTACTAAAGTTAAGAAAGATGATACATCTACCGAGCATATACTCAATACTTAGAAGAAGTTAGTATCAATTAGTGGTGACATTAGTATTTTGAAAGAAGAATAGAAACTGAGTAGCATCTCACTAGAGCCAAGTAAGAAGAAATAACATAAGAAGAAGAAGGATAAGAGCTTTGAAGTTACCCTTGATCAAGTTATAGTAATTCCAAAATGGGATACTGATAACTTATCTTATGAACAGATGATAATCTTGCAGGACTTATTGAACAGGAAGAGGAAGCAAGAAGAATTGAAATGAGAAGATCAATAGAAGTAGGTATTACATGAGATTAAAGAAATATTTGTTGATGCATTCAAATTTCAATACCTTAATGAGAAGGCACCTATCTTGGAACAATTGGTTCATATTATTCAAAAGGTGAACACAGACGACAGAAATGCTAATGAAAAACTCATGCAAAGATCAGAAAGAAAATTTGAGACAAAGGTACTTGAGAAGATAGAAGCAAATCTTACTGAGAAGAAGGTTGCACTTTCTGATCTAGTCAACAATTTAGAATAAGTGATAGAGAATGTTCTCTCTTTGCACAAGAAACTACATGATACTAAATTCTTTACAAAGGATAATCAACAACTTATAGAGAAGCTACAGTTAGATTTAAGGTCATCAGGACAGTCATTGAGCATGGATGCAAGTTCTAGCTCTTTCCATATTAACAAGTTGACACATGCCCAAGGGAGATTAGCCAAAATTATGGCTAATGATGGTAGAATAAGGAAGAAATTGATTTCAATTCATACAATGTTGATACCTTACTTGGAGGTTATGCAGAAAGAAGTGAAAGTGGAAAAGGAACTATCACAGAAAGATCCACCTATGAACATTGTCGAGAGTTTGATTGATCTAGCTGCCAAGCTAGAAATCAAATTTCAATTGTTCAGGTCTATAAGGACAAGTCAAGATAGTGCTTTAGCTATGATATTATAGATCCATAAACCATTTTTGGATAAGTATGGTTTGACCCCAACGACCCCAGCAGAGCAAAGTGACAAGAGTGACAAAAATAAGGTGGAAATGTCATGGATTCCACAGGGGACATGAAAGTATATAGTCATAGATTCCACATGGGAAATGTAAGTATATACATATGTTATATATATAGTGAAGTCTTTATGGAGAAAGACCAAGTCAGAATTCTAGGGGGAGTTCTAAATTTTGAATTCTTTTGAGTACTATTTTTGAAGGACTGAAAAGATATAAAAAAGTATTTTTTCCACTAATGACAAAGGGGGAGATTGTTTATCTCTAATTTTTGTTGTCTATTAGTGGCCCACACTTAGTCATATTCAAGGTAGGTTGGTTGGTCATCATTGTGACCAAGCCATCTTACTAAGGTTGATACCAAGTAGTAGTTAGTGTTGATAAAGTTAGAGGTCGCCAAGTACTCAATGGATGCTAAGAATATTGATTGCCAAGTTGCATAGAAGTGTTAGTGTTGAGCGACAACATACATCTATGCCGAGCGACACAGTATTGACTGAGCACCAATATTTTTTTTGCTGAGTAAAATTGATTTTGTATATGTGTTTGGAATGACACAAACACCAAGGTATACTATTTTGGCCAACATCTATGAGCATTTAATGATCATATAAAGAGATTTAATGCATTAATTACTCACTATTTTTATGATCATAGATCCCTATGCTAGCCATGCAACCAATCAAAATTAGGGATGCCTAAGTGGAAAAAGATGATAGATCTAGATTGTTGATCTTGATCTAGATGGTCTATATATGGGATGCTTCAAACCCTAATCCATGTGTGTGAGAGATTGTATTTTTGGATGTGGATGTGAAGAGAAGAGACCATAAGCATATGCATAATTTGCATATCTAAAGAATTGACCAGATAGAGTGACTGAGAAAAGCAGTGAAGAGTTGAACAAAGATAAATCAGATTAATAGATCAGTTAAGAGTTGGAAAGAGGAGATCCATTATCAACATTTGAAGTGTAGACCGAAGGATCAGGTATTGATACATTCTAGAAAGTGAATTAGGGTAAATATCTTATTAGAGTGGTCCTAATAGGCCTATTAAATCTCTTAACTAGGTGGTTACTTTGTTGTAAGTTTAAATTCTTTAACAAGGTAGATTGTATAAGTCTAATAGCTCTTAACAGGGTAGACCCCTCATAGGGCAGATCATCAGAAGTGATCAAACTTTGTATCCCTAACATGCACACTTTATTACTATAGTAGTGAAGATTTGTGGATGTCATCCCCACCCTAGTTTTACCTTCAAGGGTTTCTAGGTTACCAAAATATTTGTGTTATGTATTAATGATTAGATTTTAGTTACAACATTTTAGTTTATGTTTATGAATGCATTGTCAAATCAGTTAGTTAAGAATTTGTAGAAGTTTTATAGATCTGATTCACCCCCCTCTCAATTCTTTATTTCCCATATAATACTTCAAACAATTAAACACCAGTGATATTTCATTGACACCAACGGAGGGATTTTCCATGATTTATCAAGTGCCCTGCATTAACAATGACTCCCGCTAGTTCTTGTTGAAAATTCATTTCTTTAATTCTTTGCAACCTATGTTAGACCTTGGTTCCCCAACCTCATTTATCACTACAAATATTGATTACACATACCGCCCATTTTTTCCTTACCATGCCACTACCCAGATGGTTGCATGTGCACCATATTTTATTGACATGAACTATGGTCTTTTCCATGAATTGTAAAGTGTGCCTCATTAATAATGCCCTATGAAGGAAATGTTAGGGTTTTTTCTTGCTGAACCTTCAATAGATGCTTGAATACTTGATTAACTCTATGAATCCCAATCTTTGAAAAGAATGACTCAAGCAAGAGAAAACTCTAATTGATGAGGGTTTATGATAATATCTGGGGAAACTATTATCGCCTCCTTCTTTTTAGGTTACACAACACAAAGACAGGTATTACCTATATAAGATTGCTTTCTTACATTATTAGTAAATGTGGATACTAATTTTCTACCTTTTTACTGTATTAACTTATAAATTACTCTACATAAAACTAAAAACAACTTAACACAGAGTTTAACCATAAAAAACTATTGAAATGATAACAACAAATAGTAGTGTTTTAAGGACATTCATCCTTCTTCCTTTTATAGTTCACAGAACTTAGGAGGGGCAACCTATTTTAATCCTCTCTTAAAGGGATCAGTAGAATGAATTGTATATCTTGATACAATTGCTTAGAATTATATGTTTTGAATGTAAATGTGAAATATTTGTGTATTTTAAATTATCTGGATGATGATAAACCACTTAACAAATTCTAGATCAGTGCCTATCCTTGGGCTATAGAGTTAAAGATGCAAATCCACATAAAAAGTAAATAAACATACTATAGATTGCCTTACAACCAATATGAAACTCGAGCAAGATGCCTTAAAAATCACCCTGTCACTCTAACACTATTGTATCAAATCCTCAAATATTTTTATACTCTCTGAAACTACCTACAAAACTTAGTTCTTCCCTTGAAAGAAACTTGTAAGTAATTAGATAGCTACCTTGCAACCAATATGTTTAAAATTCCTTATAGATTAAACATAAAAGAGCATACACAATAAGTAAAGAGATAAAAAAAATATAGAAGAGAAGTTGCACTGTATTTTATTTATATTCCTACTTCATACATATAGAGACTAAAGCTCAAAAACTCAAAAAAAATTCTGTAGTCTGGCTTATAATTATATTTCATCCTCCTTAAAATGTTACAATAAGATCTATTTATAGGTTCAAACAATCTTGGAATCCTTAAGATAAAGATGCAACAAGCTTCGGATGGTTTAAGAAACCTAAACCTAAAAACATAGAAAAAGAAAAAAAGACAAGAAAGCTCCAAGCGGTGGGAGGACAAAATTGAAGCATAAAATCTGATTTTGTACTTTTTCCTTTTGTGAATGTTGACACCTTTGTCTGCATGTATTCAGGATAGTATTTGATAGTTGTAACAAGATCTAGTGAGCACCAATACAGACTAACTTACACTAATCTTTTCAAGATGACCAACCTTCCTATGCTCATAGATCAGGTGTCATGTGTCCTTTGTTATTCATCCATAACATCTAAATCAACTGTGATAGGCTTCTTCTTCTTGGGATTTTTCATAATGTCCCATGCTGTCACATCCTCTTCCTTAGGCCACTCAAAATTCTAAGTATTCTCTAGTTGAGTCTTCTGCCTTTCCCACCTAGCATTTGTTATGCTTTTAACATCTAAAATGAATTTATTGCAGTTTGTTTCTGCCTTTATTGCCTAATCCAAAAGTTGGTTGAACCTCTCCATATCTAATTCCCCTTGATCAGATACATAAATGTCTTTATTGGGGAGTACACTATCAAACTTTGATATCCATAACACTAATGTTTTAATCTGATCATCCTCAGCCCTAATTGGAGGTAAAAACCTACTATAACTTAATCCAAACATCTTTAACTTTGCATCAATTTTATTGGCCTTTCCTTTGAAAAAGGATAAAGTGGCCCCAAAATGCTCTATCTCTGTACCAACCATGGTTACTATTTTTTGCAGATATGATCTTAATGGTCGTACTGATGCTAATCTCTAAAAAAGTGAAGCTCTTCCAGACCAAGTTGAGAAATAAGGATTCAAAATTGTCAAAAAGCTAGCCACTTTTACTTGTAGGCCTGGCAACCTACCATAGGCCCCATACACCACATCAACCTTATCTTTGATTGTGTCTACCCTATGCTACAAAATTGAAGCAATGCTTCCAAAATCACACTGTTATGCTTTGTAACTCCTAGGTTTGTTTCAATAGGCATCTCCCCTGTATCCTCTGTTTGGATTTTAACATCCACCACCTCTTTTGGCTCAACATGGGAAAACTCTGTTATATCTAGCAATTGTTTAGTAATCTCATCTATGAGCTTCTTCTGTTCATTAATGATTATTAATGCTAGCTCCCTATCCTTAACAATATCACTAGTGTCACTAGTGAGAATCTTCAATTTGTCTGATAGTTGGCCTGTCTCTGCCTCATTGAGATGAGAAAAATGAGTCATTACTTGGGATATTTCCATATCCCTTGTATTATCTAATTTCCATATGATTTTATTCCCCTCCATCTTCTCTTGAATGTTTATAATATATGGCTTTTGATATTTAGGAGCCAAGCTCCACATTGCAAGTGCCTAATATTTAGGGTTATACCTGAACCCTCTATTCATATCTCCAACCTAAGTTTCTGATGACAATTTAACATCAGGTTGTCTTCTTATCTGGTCTATTATGAATGTTGAAGACAAGTCCCAGCCTTCCACAAATAACATTCCACTAGCCTTGACCAGTTTCCTTGCTGGCTCTTGTGTGATCTCCTAAGACTCAGGATCATAATCCTGTAGTGTTTGTAAGGCCTCTCGGTGACTGAATCACCACCTTCCAATTGCAACTATTTTCCAATTTGTTGTTGTTTGTTCCATATAAGGAAATCCTTGAATTCTCTATTCTTAATAAAGTTTTCATCCTTAAGGAATTCCTCGTGATGCAACAACCTCTCATATGTACATGATCTTAGAGGTAACTCCTCTTCTTCTGTATCCTTTTGGAGTTTCTTCCCTGCCCTAGTCTATTTTCTTAATAAATGATCATAGGGTCTATCTCTAGTTATCAGGGCTCCAATTTTATCTATCCTTTTCTTCCTTGAAGGCTCCCCTATTTCTATCTTTTGTTTCTTTGGTGGGGGCTCATTTGTCCTTCCTTTTCAGGGACCTCTGTCACGTCAATGATGTCTTCCCCTTCTATTGCCTGCTGTAATGGAATTGCTTGATAATCAGGATAGGCATTGGGTGAAGGAAAACCCTGATCACTGTCATCATCATATTTTGAATCTGAATTCTCTCTATGGCCCTTTTCTGGTACCACTAGTTCTTCCTCTAGCTAATTACACAAAAGAGTATGGTTCTCAATCATTGCATCCAACCTTTTAAGACAAGGCATGTTAGGGTAGAAACCCCCAAACTTCATCCCCTTTCTCTTTATCTATCTCTCTAGGTCCATAAGTTCATTGAACTTAATTTCTTTCATTTCTACCTCTTCATCCTCCAAGATATTTCTTATTAAATCCTCCTCCATGCACTCTTCATGTATCTTTGTGTAGGGGATGGTTGGTGTGAGCAATTTCCATACAAAAATGATAAAACCCTCTCTATCAACATGTCTATGCAGGGCCACATTAATTCTATAATGATTCATCTAGGCATTCATAGGGTCTACAACCCTCTTCCCAATAGTAAAATTATAAATCCTAAACTACCTAGGGGTAAAAGTACCCTTCCTGTGTGGGGCTAAATGCTCCTTATCAACCAAAATGAGTTTCCTGATGAACTCCATTGCAGATATCCTTGGTGGTACATGAAATGGAAAAATGTGTGGAGGTTGGGGGAAACCATAGACCCTCATCATTGTAAATTTATTTTCATAATAAACCCCCCCCCAATTATGGTCTCCTAGCCATTTGTCAAGGTATTGGCAGAGCCTCAATAGTTGAATTACCTTAACAAGCAATCTAGTCTTATCAACACCTAAACATTTGATAATTGGAAAAATTATCCAATTTTCAAAAGCACAAAACTCTTTATCTCTAGATGTATAATTCCATATCCTAACCCAAAACTGAACAGGATTGGCTTGACCATGATGAAACCTCTATGGTTGGAACATCTGAAAATTCATTACTGGGAAATTATAATATAGGATTAGATGCATAAGGACCGAATAATGCAAAAACCTTGGGTAAGCCTTCTTAGCTTGTATATCCACAAAACCCTAGTGCATTTGGTCTATGATATACTGGATATAGTCATAGTTGGAAGTAGTATGGAAGCTCTACATATCTAGTACCATCATTAAAATATTAGAGGTAATGCTCTCTACTCTTGCATCTTTCCCAAGCACCCTACATAGTGCATATGCTATATATTTGATATAAAAATTCATATCTTTATAAAGATACGGGGCTACTCCTGGTAGGGGTACTATATAGGATTTCATTCTCTTGGGAACATTATGATCCTTAATCTCCTTGGCAACAACACCGGATTCTCTAATGTATCTATTCTCTAAACTCTTCAAATTTATTTGAGTAGCCATAGGGTAATATACATTGAAAGCCTTCATAAAAGTATTTCGGTCCAAGGTGAGGAAGGGCTTCCCATGACCATCATCCCTCTTAATGGTTTTTGTCAAGGGATCATGTCAACTGGCTAATTCTACTATGAAATCGACATCAAAAAGGACGTCAAGAACTATTAACCTGGATAATCCACAAGTCCAAGGGTTTGAGATAGGCATGGGCTCATCACTATTTTTAAATAAATAATTTAAAAGTGAATAACCTGATGACCCTAGTGTTTTTTCATCTCTAATATAAGCTATATCATCAACCAAAGTGTCGACACTTACCTTTCTATTTTGGCTTGACCCTGGCAGAAAAGTGAGAAACTCCTCTGAATAGTTCCTCTTTCCCTTTGATTCATCACTAACATCGTCACTTCTTCCACTAGTGGATGTCATACTTTGTGTTTGGATCATCTTTCTTTTCTATTATGTTCTCAACCTTTATCACCAATATTGAAACAAATCTAGTTGCAAACCCTAACCAACAACTGTGAAAACCTCTGCAATTTTGAACTTAGCCACTAAAAACACTGTAAACTATACTCTCTGTCAAAACTCTAAATCACTAAATCACCTTTTGAATTTTTAAATTTTTGGAAAATAAACTCTTCTCAGAAAATACAGAACTCAATAAAATCTTCACTTTGAGAAACTGGAAACTGGTAAAATGAAATGAGAATGGACAAGTATACTTATAACTGAGAATTCAATGCATATGTTTCTTCAAACTTGGCGAACTTACAATTTAGTCATTTCTATCATTAATTTCACATACTATGGCATCAATTTATGGTTCTAGTCGTGACATTCAAATTGTCAGACAATCAATTCTTTGATGAGTGTTTTTGAATATAAAACCTTATAAAATTCAAAATGAGATCAAAATCAAATTTGATTGGCCGCATTAACTCATATTATGGCTACTTTTTCCATCTATCAAATCTTTAAAATGTGATTGGTCAGCAATTGTCTATGATGGCACAGTAGAAAAGTGTTTATTTTACTCCAGTTAACATCTAGCGACCCAGTGAATGAATAATATCCTTGTTGCTTAATGTTCTTGCTAATTGTAGTCTCTTCAAGAGACTTAGCGACTGCCATAGGATCAACCATTAGATCAACTATTGTCGTGATGTCACCTAATATTTAAACCTAACCCTTTACCTTACAGAGACATCGTGACAAAGACATTTTTCTAACTGCTCTTAACCTTAGGTTGCATTTGGAGACTCAGTGACTGTGAAATATCTATGTCGCCTGATCATTTTCTTAACTCATGTTTAATTCGGAGACAACGTGACTAAATGCATTAGTCTCTTAATCGCTTAATAACTTTTCACTTTTCAATCTTATCAAGTGACCACACGACTACTGTCAGATCAAATCCCCATCTAATGGTTTTCGTTGAATCTCATGATCATTAACTTAACCTATCTTTCATCTGGAGACCTGCCGAAAAAACCTTTATTTATTCTGACATCTGACCCCTAGTTTATTCAGAGATTTAGCGACCATTGAATCTCCTTGTCGCATGATAATTTCTGAACCATAGTTATAATCAGGAGACCTGCTAACTATGATTAGATAAAAATTCTAATCAATGGTTGTCATTAAATCTATGGTTCTTTCACTTAACTCACTTTTGATCACAAGACTTGGTGACAACAGTGAAACTTTAACTTATGAACTTAACTCATAACCATGAGTTTCATTAGGAGAAAAGGTGACTATGTAGTCTCAAAGTCACCAAACAAAATGACTAACTCTGCTTTGATTAGGAGACAATGTGATATTCGTCATATCATAACTCAAAATCAATGGTCCGCATTAAATCTCAGAACCATTTTGGCATATTCCATTTTATCAAGAGACTATGTGACCAAGAATTTTCATCAAGTATCCAAACCATAAAGAATATTTGGTTTTTCTTTTGAGACTCGGTGACTGAGAAATAAGCACATGCACATAATACTCAACTTAATTCATGAAAAAGGTAACGTAAAAATAGAACCATCTTAGGAAATTTAGGGATTAATGCATTTCGAATGAAAATGACCTAAGGGTTTAGGTTTTTCCAACCTTTTCAAAGAGACTTAGGGCTAGCTAAATACTTGCAGAAGCATGAAAACAACTTCCAATATGAATTTTGACCCTCTGAGAAAAAGAATGACAAACACTTCAAAAAAATTAAGGGTAAACACCAAAACAGGAAATACAACCAATAGTGGCTCTATCTGAGGATGGCTAAACACAAGTTTATGACAAAAACTCAGAATCTCTGGTTACAGACCTCTTATTTGATGCAGACTAAACTACTATTGAAGGAAAACACACAACAGAAAGGAACTATACACAGTACAATACATATTTACTTGTACATAAAACTCTATTTTTTTTAGTTGAAGAAAGGCTTCAAAAATTTCCCATGCACTTGCAACTCAAAATTTTCTCCATCCATGTTCTTCAGTAAATAAGAATCCTTTCCAAAACTTTGAGAAATAATAAAAGGACCAAGCCATAAAAAGTAAAACTTTTTGTGCTTACCTTTTTATTTTGATCTTACATTCCACTAAAGAACCAGGTCACCAGATATAAATTTTTTGCAACTTTCTCTTTTATCAAATAAATACATCATCTTTTGTTGCAAATTTATGTTTTCTCTTTGTCCTTCTCTTCTAATCTGATCAAGTTCATTCAACTGTAATATTCTATCTTTCATAGGATCTGAGACTTCTAACTCCTCTTCTTGTATGAACTTGTATATAGGCAATAGATTATTTATAGGCATCCTAGCCTGCAGGCCATATACTAACTCAAATGGTGACCTACCAGTAGCCTTCTTAACTGTTATTCTGTCAGCCCACAGGGCTAATCTCAACTTTGTATGCCAGGCTCTCTTGTTATTTTCTATATTTTTCTTTAAAATTTTCAGAATACTTTTTTTATTGGATTCTGCCTGGCCATTTTCCTGAGATGATATGGGGATGAATATGACATTATGATCCCATATTTCTCTCAAAATTCTATTATTTCTTCTGATCTAAAGCACCTAGCATTATCCATTACTAACTTTGAAGGTACACCAAATCTAGTCAGAATATTCTCTATCAGAAACTCAATGACTACCTTACTTGTTGCCTTTTTTGTAGGAATGGCTTCAATCCATTCAATAAAATAATCAGTGGCTACTAGTATCCAACTTTTTCCTCCACTAGAATTTTCTGAAAATTCTCCAATAAATTCAATACCCCACATGGAAAAAGGTGCCTCAACACTTACAGGATTTAACAATAGGGCACCTGAGAACTTTAACTTGTTTGAAAATTTTTGGCAAGGCTCACATCTCTGGAAAAATGCATGGGTATCTCTAAAAATACTGGGCCAATAATACCCTACCCTTAAAATCTTATGAGTAGTGGTTTTAGCAGAAAAATGATCTCCACATTCCCCTGCATGCATCTCACTTAAACCTTTCTCAGATTGGTCTTTATCTAAACACAATAGTAGCACACCATTTTTATCCTTCCAATATAGGTCTCCTTTAATCAAGGTGTACTTCTGAACTTGTAGCTTCAGACTCCTCTTTTGATTTTCTGACATATTTTTAACACACTTGGTATTTTTTAGGTAATACATAATATCAGTATAAAAAGGCTGCCTCTCAATGCTGGTTACTATTAAATCTTGTATTACTTGACTATTCACTTGTACCAAGTCCAAATTTTCTTCATTCATCAATTTTTCCAGACCTTGTCCCCTAACCAATTTTGTAATATGGATTTCTGGATTAAATTCTCGAATTCTATTAATCCATTTACACCTCTTACGAGTTACTTCTGGCATGGTAAGAATATATTTCACTTCTGAATGAGGAACATATACTTGCACCTTAGCACAGACCAAATATGGTCTAAAAGATTTCATATATTTCACTAAAGCATATTCCTGTTTCTCCATCATCTCATAATTTAGTTCTGCAGCCTGGAGAGATTTACTATAAAAATCTACCGGATGCTCAAATCCTTCTTCATCATTTTTTAGTAAAAGAAAACAGAGAAAAGGGCATACTATAATTAGGTGATTTTAGAGCAAGGGCCTCTTGCACTGCCTTCTTTATCTTTTCAAATTCTATTTGATCTTCTTCATTCTAGTTAAATTTTACATCTTTTTTCAGCAACTTTATGATAGGTTTAATGATTTCTACAAAGTTTTCTATAAACCTTCTGACAAAATTTATCTTTCCTATGAAAGATTGAACCCCCTTTAAGTTTTTTGGAGCAATAAACTTCTGGATTTCTTATATTCTTTCAGGGTCTATTCTCACTCCATATTTAGACACTATATGTCCCAACAACTTTCCCTCTTGTACTGCAAAGTGACACTTTTTAGGATTTAATGAAACACCATATTCTAAATCTTTATTGAAAATTTTACCCAGGTGCTCACAATGATCTTCATCTTTCTTAGAGTATGGAGTTAGATAATCTTGATAAATAACCATGAATAAGTCAATAAATTCTTTACAAGAAACATCCATGGCCCTTTGAAAAGTTTCCCTTGCATTTATCAATCCAAATGAGATTCTTATATAGACATAAGTTCCCCAAGGGGTGGTAAATGTAGTCTTATACTGCTCTGATTCCTTCACTAAAACTTGGTTGTAGCCTGAGAAACCATCCATCATTGATAGCAGCTCACAACCAGTCACTTTATGTAACATTGCCTCCATATTAGGTAAGGTATAATTATCTTTTAGTGAGGCAATATTCAAATTTTTGAAATCCACACATAATCTGATGTCACCATTCTTTTTTCTTACTGGTACCAGATTTGAAACCCATGTTGAGTGTCTAATGGCTTGGATAATCCTAGCGTCTTTTAATTTTACCAACTATTGTTGCATCTTAGGAGCCAACAGAGGATTAATAGGCCTCTATTTTTGCCTAAATGGTTTCACTTCTGATTTTAGTGGAATCTCATGTTGGAAAAGGTCTTCCCTATAAGCCTTTAGGTCTTCATATGACCATGCAAAAACATGCTTATATTTTCTCAAAAGTTTAATCAAATTTTCCCTTATATGGGAATCTAAACCTTTTCCAATATAAACAACTTGAGGACTGGTTTATGATCCTAATTTAATTTCTTACAAGTCCTCAACCTTAGCATTGCTTATCTTTGTTGAGTGATCATTTTGACTACTGAACAATGCTTCAAGTTCAACCAAACCCTTAGGAATCTGATTGGAACTCAATTGGACAACCTTATTTCCTAAGACATAATCTTTACCATTATTGCTCTCCAGTAAGGTATTGCAATCTATGTATTAATTCTCATAATGGTCCAGACAATGAATGAATCTCAGAATATCTTGGTCATCCTGAAAAACTTGCCAGTTGTATATATTATCTGGAGAACCTGGCCTTGTCTTAACTTCAAGTATTGACACCCCATGTAAGGTCTGATCATCAGTTTTCAAAGCAACATTTGCTAAGAAATCTGCCATTATATTTTTTGACCTTTCTATCCAACTTATATCAAAAGCAATAAACATTTTAATTTGATCCTAAATAGCATATTTATACATCTTTAATCTATCATTTTTCACTGCATACTTGGATCTTATTTGGGCTATCACTAATTTGTCAGAATACTTCAGGGATAACTGAGAGGGGGGGTGAATCAGTTATCAGCAACTTTAAATCTTTTGTACTTATTAATCTGGATTGATATAAATTAAATGCACATTCAAATAACACATTACACAACACATCAATTTGGTTATGGGGAAACCAAATGGTAAAAACCTCGGTGGGAATTAGCACCCACAAAGAACTATACTGTTTATAGTAATCCCTGTTAAAAGATCTTTCAACCCT
>MU223286.1:455857-466869 GCA_018584345.1 Thuja plicata | reverse complement strand
GAGTTTCTGTAATTTGTGTGATAGTTGGCCTGTCTTTGCCTCATTGAGATGAGAAAAATGAGTCATTACTTGGGCTATTTCCATATCCCCTATATTATCTAATGTCCATATGATTTTATTCCCCTCCATCTTCTCTTGAATGTTCATAATATATGGCTTTTGATCTTTAGGAGCCAAGCTCCACATTGCAAGTGCCTGAGATTTAGGGTTATACCTAAACCCTCTAATCATATCTCCAAACTAAGTTTCTTATGACAATTTAACATTAGGTTGTCTTCTTATCTAGTCTATTATGATTACTAAAGACAAGTCCCAGCCTTCCACAAATAATACTCCATTGGCCTTGACCAATTTCCTTTCTTGCTCTGGTGTGATCTCCTCAGACTCGGGATCATAATCCTGCAGTGTTTATAAGGCCTCTTGGGTGACTGAATTACCACCTTCCAATTGCAACTGTTTTCCAATTTTCTTTTGTTTTTTCCATATAAGGATATCCTTGAATTATCTAGTCTTAATAAAGTTGTCATCCTTAAGGAATTCCTCCTGATGCAATGACCTCTCATCTGCACATGATCTTAGAGGTAACTCCTCCTCTTCTTCTGTATTATTTTGCAGTTTCTTCCCTGTCCTGATCTATTTTCTTAATAAATGATCATAGGGTCTATCTCCAGTTATCAGGGCTCCAATTTTTTCTATCCTCTTCTTCCTAGAAGGCTCCCCTATTTCTATCTTTTGTTTCTTTGGTGGGGGCTCATTTGTCTCTTCCTTTTTGATGAATCTTTGTTAGGTCAATGATGTCTTCCCCCTCTATTGCCTTTCGTAATGGAACATCTTGATAATCTAGATAGCCATTGGGTGAATGAAAATCCTGATCACTATCATCATCATATTCTGATTTTGAATTCTCTTTGTGGCCCTTTTCTAGTACCACTAGTGCTTCCTCTAACTGATTACACAAAAGAGTATGATTCTCAATCATTGCATCCAACCTTTTTAGATAAGGCATGTTAGGGTAGAAACCCCCAAACTTCATCCCCTTTCTCTTTACCTGTCTCTCCAGGTCCATAAGTTCATTAAAATTAATTTCTTTCATGTCCACCTCTTAATCCTCCAAGATGTTTCTTATTAAATCCGCCTCCATACACTCTTCATGTATCTTTGTGTAGGGGATGGTTGGTGCGAGAAATTTCCTTGCATTTATGATAAAACTCTCTGTATCAACATGTCTATGCAGGACCACTTTCATTCTATAATGATTCATCCAGGCATTCACAGGGTCTACAACCCTCTTCCCAATAGTAAAATTATAAATCCTAAACTGCCTAGGGGTAAAAGTACCCTTCCTGTGTGGGGCTAAATGCTTCTTATCAACCATAATGAGTTTCTTAATGAACTCCATTGTAGCTATCCTTTGTGGTACATGAAATGGAAAAATGTGTGGAGGGTGGGGGAAACCATAGACCCTCATCATTGTAAAGTTCTTTTCATAATAAAAATCACCCCAATTATGGTCTCTAGGAAATTTTTCAAGGTATTCGTGGGGCCTTAATATTTGAATTACCTTAACAAACAATTTGGTCTTATCAACACCTAAACATTTAAGAATTGGATAAATTATCCATTTTTCAAAAGCACAAAACTCCTGCTCTCTAGATGTATAATTCCATATCCTAAGCCAAGACTAAATAGGGTTGGCTTGACCATGATGAAACCTCTGTGGTTGCAACATCTGATAATTCATTACTAGGAAATTATATTATAGGATCAGATTCATAAGGACTGAATAATACAAAAACCTTGGGTAAGCCTTCTTAGCTTGTATATCCACAAAACCCTGGTGCATTTGATCTATGATATACTGGATATATTCATAATTGGAAGCTGTATGGAATCTTTTCATATGTATTACCATCTTTAAAATATTAGAGGTTATCCTCTCTGCTCCTGCATCTTTCCCAAGCACCCTACATAGTGCATATTCTATGTATTTGATATAAAAATTCATATCTTTATAAAGATATGGGGTTGCTCCTAGTAGGGGAGGATTTCATTCTCTTGGGAACATGATGATCCTTAATCTCCTTGGTAATAATGCCAGATTCTCTAATGTATCTATTCTCTAAACTCTTCAAATTTATTTCAGTAGCCATAGGGTAATATACATTAAAATCCTTCATAAAAGTATTTCGGTCCAAGGTGAGGAAGGGCTTCCCATCATCCCTCTTAATGGTTTTTGTTAAGGGATCATATCTACTAGATAATTCTAGTATAAAATAAACATCAACAAAGACATCAGGAACTATCAACCTGGCTAATCCACAGGTCCAAGGGTTTGAGATAGGCATGGGCTCATCACTATTTTTAAAGAATAATTAAAAAATGAATAACCTGATGACCCTAGTGTTTTTGCATCTCTAATATAATCCATATCATCAACCAAAGTGTCAGCACTTACCTTTCTATTTTGGCTCGACCCTAGTCGCAAAGTGAGAAACTCCTCTGAATAGTTCCGCTTTCCCTTCGATTCATCATCGACATCGTCACTTCTTCCACTAGTGGATCCCATACTTTGTGTTTGGCTCATATTTATTTTCTGTTCTATTCTCAACCTTTATCACCAATATTGAAACAAATCTAGTTGCAAACCCTAACCACCAACTATGAAAACCTCTGCAGTTCTAAACTCAGCCACTGAAAACACTATAAACTATACTCTCTGTCAAAACTATGAATCACTAAATCACCTTTTGAATTCTCCAATTGTTGGAAAATCAACTCTTCTTAGAAAATGTAGAACTTAATAAACTCTTCACTCTGAGAAATTGGAAACTGGTAAAATGAAATGAGAACGGACAAACATACTTATAACTGAGAATTCAATGCATATGTCTCTTCAAACTTGACAAACTTACAATTTAGTCATTTCTGGTTCTAGCTATGGCATTCAAATTGTGAGACAATCATTTCTTTGATGAGTGTTTTTGAATATAAAACCTTATAAAATTTGAAATGAGATCGAAATCAAATTTGATTGGCCACATTAACTCATATTACAAATACTTTTTCCATCTGTCAAATCTTTTAAATGTGATTGGTCAGCAAATGTCTATGATGGCACTATAGAAAAGTGTCTATTTTACTCTAGTTAACATCTAGTGACCCAGTGACTGAATAATCTCCTTGTCACTTAATGTTCTTGCTAACTGCAGTGTCTTCAAGAGATTTAGTGACTGCCATGGGATCAACCATTAGATCAATGATTGTTGCGATGTCGCTTAATCTTTAAGCCTAACCCTTTACCTTATAGAGACATTGCGACAAAGCACTTTTGCTAACTGCTCTTTACCTTGGGTTGCATCTAGAGACTCAGCAACTATGAAATCTCTTTGTTTCCTAATCATTTTCTTTAACTCTTGTTTAATCCAGAGACACCGTGACTAAACACATTAGTCTCTTAATTGCTTAATACCCTTTTACTTTTCAATCTTATCAAGTGACCACACGACTTCCGTTAGATCATATCCCCATTTAATGGTTATCGCTGAATCTCATGATCATTAACTTAACCCATCTTTCATCTGGAGACCTGGCAACAACACCTTTATTTAATCTAACATTTGACCCTTGGTTTATTCAGAGATTTAGCGACCATTTAATCTCCTTGTCGCATGATAATTTATGAATCCTATTTATAATCAAGAGACCTCTCGACTACCATTAGATAAAAAATCTAATCAATGCTTGTCGTTAAAGCTCTGGTTCTTTTACTTAACTCACTTTTGATCACGAGACTTGGCGAAAATAGTGAAAATTCAACTTATGAACTTAACTCATAACCATGAGTTTCATCAAGAGACAATGTGACTGTGTAGTCTCAAATTCGCCAAACAAAATGAATAAATCTTCTTTGATCAGGAGATAATGCGACTATCGTCAGATCATAACTTAAAATCAACGATCCGCATTAAATCTCAAAACCATTTTGGCATATTCCATTTTATCAAGAGACTACATGACCAAGGCTTTTCACCAAGTCTCCAAATCATAAAGAATATTTAGTTTTTCTTTTGAGACTTGGCGACTGAGAAATAAGCACATGCACATAATACTCAACTTAAGTCATGAAAAAGGTAATGTAAAAATAGAACCATCTTAGGAAATTTAGGGCTCAATGCGTTTTGAATGAAAATGACCTAAGGGTTTAGGTTTTTCCAATCTTTTCAAAGAGATTTAGGGCTAGAGCAATACTTGAAGAAGCATGAAAACAAATTCCAATATGAATTTTGACCCTCTGAGCAAAAGAATGACAAACACTTCAAAAAAATTTAGGGTAAACACCAAAATAGAAAATACAACCAATAGGACATGTCATGGAAATGTACCTAGATAGTTTTTTGTGACAAATAAAAATGTGTGTTGAGGTCTATAATCAGTTTATTTATCATTCCTTGATTCCCCAAACTTATTTAACACTACCAATATTGATTGCACAAATTGGCTACCTTTTTTGGTATTGTCTCTCTCCATAAAATGTTGTGTGTGCTCTAAGTAATGTTAACTCACCTAGTTGTAATTTTTTACATCTTTTATTTTTAGTCATCTTTTTGTCAGTCATGCCTTTCAAGATATTTATACAATTAAATATATTATTTCTAACCATCCCTTCTATTTAATCACCGCTTCACATCTCCCTTTAACAGTGAGTTTCCAACTATCTTCTATCATTTCCTACAAGTTCAGTATTATCGTAAGCATGGTGATTGCATATATTGTTTAGGTATCTATTTACAAACATGAGTAGAAAATATTTATCCTAATAGATAGGATGGATGAAATTGGAAAGAATGACAGAGATGATAGCTCAATGGGAAAGAACTTCAAATAATGCTCCATCAATATTGGCTAGTAGAAATGACCTCTGCAAGGATACTCTACAATCATTAAGGGAAATCATAACCCATTGATTGTCATTTTGGTTTGGTATTCTACTTCAGTGGCCCTTTTTTCTCTAGACTCAGAACACTGGGAAACCATCCATTGTAATTTTGATTTCCTATTCTTATTATTTGTTACTATTAGGTGCATGATACCATTGTATCTTTGGCATTCTTCACACAAAATAAACTACTTCTAATAAATCAACGGTGCCCAAAAAATTCTGGCATCCACCTATCAACAACCATTCACACAATTCAGGTTCTTTGTAGTATTAAATTGTTTCTAGTTATCATTTTGGCTACGATCATTCTATGAATGTCCCTCACTGTGTCATATTTATCATTGATAGATGAACTTGGATGTTACCATTATATTATTGGCATTCTCTTGGTGGATAGTATAAGACCTCTATTAAGTTAATAGAAATTCTACAATTTTACTGTTTGTTTAAATGCTTAACATCAAAGAGAGGCAGCTAGTCTTGATAGATCAACAATTATCACAAATCTCTTGAATGCACCTATCAATAGTCATGCAAAAATAGTAACTAATAATGGAAGCAATTGGAAATAATATAAGAATTTTTGGAATAGTCCTTCTAAAATTGAACACAACCTATTGTTTTTATTTGTATTGTAATCTTTTTATGCCTAATTATGACATCATCTAATATAAACATGACATATTTTTTACATATTGTCCATGTTATGACTCATGTTGTTGTCATTGTAATGATAATATTATTCATTGTGAGCTTTTATTGTGTTTTCCCTTGAATTTTAATTCTAGACATGCTTTGTGCCAATTTTACTATATTGGGACCAAGACTTAGCTAAGTCGGTGAAATCTGATTATCCATCTGTGAATTTTGATTTTTATAAATATTTGAAAATGTGTAATGTAAAAATTTAAATTACTTGTATGAGTTTTACTAAATGCTCAAATTTGGATTTATTTAGCATTCATCTATTTAAAATGATCTGTATGAATGTCCAACAAGTCTTCCAAGAAAATGATTAAGGCGAGTATTCTTAATAAATCAACTTGCATTGATTAGCTCTCACATACATTGTAAGGGTTGCACAAAGAGTGACTAAGAATGGAAGAAATTAGAAAGAATATGACAATTGTTCACATTGGGCTTCTCAAATTGAACACTAAATAGTATTAGTTCCTTATGAATGACATTTGTACATAATGTTTCTATGTCTAATCATGACATTGACTAATATAACCATCACATATTTTTAAAATATTGTTCATCTAATGATTTTTGAAGTTCTAATTGCAATAATAAAGTTAGGTACTGTAAGAATGGAGAAAAATCTGCAGAAAGATGGTGAGGCTAAGAAGCTGAAAGTGGAAAGGAAGAGTTAGATTGAGAAAGGAGTATAGAAAGATGATAAAGGAAAAGAGAAGGAGAAGAAAACAAAGAAGAGACAAGAATAAAAATAAGTCAAAGAGGAAGAATAATAAGGATAATGTTGAAAAAGAGGCAACCCTTGGAGGCAAGTTAGGGGTAATTACCCCTCCTGATCAAAACTAAGATGCAAAGGGGTGCATAAATCAAGTACACTTTATGGAGATATCATTCAAGATGGGTTGGTGTTTTTGAGGCTACTGCGGAAGGGGATTAGTAAAATCTGTAAGATGTGAATTGAAGGTACATAAGATTAGTGCATAATCAGAGAAAGGATGCACCTTTATTGTTGATATCAAAGGAGAAGAGTGCATGTGAAAAACAAGATATACTTTCACATAAGAAAGAGCCTCATCTAAGGAAAAGAGTCCATATTTGAGGGGGAGTAATTGATGGTGAGAAGAGTTTGTAATCAGAGCATGGAAAGCATGTTCCTAGGGGATCATAGATAGAAACAAAGATGAGTTAGAGATACCTTGAAAGATAATTAGGGACATTGTTGGTATTATTATTGATTATCTTTCTAGGATGAAGATTGCTGGTTTCTGATTTCATTACTTGTTTTTCCCATCACATGTTTCCATAATTGCCAAATGGGGAGATTGTTGGAAAGTTTTCATGGTAAAACAATTTCCCTTCTAATTCACAGTCGGATATTCCCCGCAATGCATTTCCCCCTAAAATGGTCAATTTTAAATAGTTTCCACTTCGTATAAAAATCACCAACCATGTTGAGCATTGAGAAATAATTGTGAGTTCCAAGTTGGACATCGACAACTACCTCATTGATTGCTACACATATTGATTAGATGTGTCACCTGTTGTGTACTCACCTTGGTGCAGTCAAGGATGGAGGGAACTCAAAGAGATCTATCCAATCCTAACATCATGAGTCACAAAATGGAAACAATAAGTAACAATAGAGAGATATGCAAGATCAATCTTCTTTATTATCATAAAATCATATACAATGGATCTTTAACATGAATTCATACATGTCAGGAATACACACCTAATTACAATCAGAATATCCTTAGCATTAAGCTACAAAAAGATAATATTATGAGAGATTCCCTTTTTGGTTATCCCCTAAAGATGTCCCCCACAAAGATAAAATCTATAAGCTTATAAAGCCTTTGCAAAAAATAGGTCGGCCTAGAAAGATCACATTTCTCAAGAACAAGAAAACATATTACAAACAATAGGTAAGGACCCAAATCATCAGAATCTATTTCCAATGAAAGAAATAAGAAACACGATCCATTCAAGTAGTTTGGCCACAAATGTAATATCATCAAGAAATGAGTCGTTAAGCTTCACTGACTGGGAAAAAATTTGCAAGATTGGAAGAATAAAAAATGGACGAAAAGAATGAAGAAGAATATAGTCCCTCCAAGAATATACAAGATCTCATGTGTGAAGTAACCAAATGATGCGCGAACCTAGGGAGATATTCAGCAAGATTCCAAGAGCATGTTGTAAGGATCACAATTGCAAAAGATCTAAATTGAAGGATCGCATAATGAAACTTAGAGACTGGTCAAATAAGAAAATAGAAAATAAATGTTTTTGGTTGATGCAAGATTACTAAGATCCCAAGATGCTCCTGCACCAGACACCCGAGGTTATTTGGAAAGTGAGACTTTCACTTTGTTTGGGCTAAAGGAAAACCAATATTGTCAACCTCCACCTAATAAATACATGAAGAATCTTCCACTGGTCTTTCCTTCCATTTGAAAAGAAAATCTTTATATTGTTTACCTCTTGTACTTCTTCCAATCCTGCTATCCAAAATCTCTGCTATCTCATCCATATTCTTCTTAGGAGATTGTTGTTCAACAACTAATTCATCCTTCTCACCAAAATCTGGCTCATGATACTCATACAAGTCTAAAACATTAAATATAGGCAATATATCCATGTCCTCTTGTAACTCCACTTCATATGCATTTCCTAAATCAAATTTCCTCAAGATCTTACACCGTCCAAACTTCCTCATCTTCAACTTATTATATGTTCCAAATGGAAATATCCATTTCTTCAAATAAATCATTAATTCATCACCTACTTAAAATTCCTTATGTCTCCTCTTCATATCAGATCTCTCCTTATATGTATAATTCATTTCCTCCAAATGTTGCTTATCTGAACATGTAATCCTTTCATCTGTTTTGCAAATTCTTCTTCTTCAGCACTCCTCTTATTCTCATTATTAATATTCCTCAATTTTGATATTCCCTTAGGATTAAAACCATTAACTATCTCCAAAGGTGTCTTCCTTGTACTCCTATTCACTGAATTATTATATGAAAACTCTGCTTGTGCTAAGATTAAATCTCAATTTCCAAGATTTTTTCCAACAAAACATCTTAGTAAATTACCCAAACTCTTGTTCACTACCTATGTTTTTCTATTTGTGTGTGAATGAAATGTAGAACTAAAAATTCAAATCAATTTTCATCTTCTTCCAAAGTGTTCCCCGAAAATAACCAACAAATTTACTATCTCTGTCTGAAACTATACTCTTAGGAAATCCATGCAATCTCACAATCTCCTTGAAAAATAAGTCAGCTGCATGTACTACATCTATTGTCTTCTTACAAGTAATGAAATATGAAATTTTAGAAATTTTATCAACCGCCACAAATATAGAAGCATTACCTCTTTGTGTCTTTGGTAACCCAAGTACAAAATCCATGCTAATACCCTCCCATGATCTAGTTGGCATTGTCAAAGGCATGTACAACCTACTATTATGACTACTTCCTTTTGAAACTTGAAAAATTATACATCCTTGAACAAACTTCCTTACATCCTTATGAATCTAAGGCCAAAAGTAATTCTCACTCACCAAAGCCACTATCTTGTCAACACAAAAGTGTCCAGCTAATACTCCACAATGCTTTTCCTTAATAGGATTATCTCATAGAACTCCACGGTATACATAATTGAATTCCTCTAAATAACATACCTTCTTGAATGAAATAGTCCCACCATTTTCTTCGGTCTACAACAAAAGGTTCTCTGCAAGATTTCCAAGGTTTTGCAAAATCAGGGTCATCTTCATACAAATTCTTCAACTCATAAAATCCCAACACTTCAACTCTCATCTCTACCAAAAAATTTATCCTTCTACTCAAGGCATCATAATAGAATCTTCAGAGAAAATCAGCCTACCCCTGAAGTGGTAGGAAACCAAATTTGCAGGGTGCTAGAAGAAAAATTCCTTTCATCTAAATCAAAGTCTAGATTTATTAAGAGGTAAAGTGATAGAAATGATAGAGATCCTAATCCTATCAATCAGAGATCCATGGCTACTTGGTGGGGCTACAAAGGGAAACCCTTGAATGGCTGGAGGAGGAGGCATAATAAGAGATCAGAATGGTAATTATGTTGGTGCAAATGCTTCTCCATTGGGAATAAAATCTAACCATAGGGTTGAGGCTATGGCAGCCCTCAATGTTATTTTGCTGGTAGAGGAACTGGGCTGTAAGAAAGTCTGGCTGGAGGGAGACTCTTTAAATATTAATAATAATATTAGAGGAAAAAGTAAGGTGTCTTTGAAAATTGATCATATAATTGCTAAGATTAATTATGTGGCCTCAAAATTTACCTCCTTTTATGTCACTCATAATTATCGGGAAACTAACCAAGTGGTGGATAGTCTTGCCAATTTTGGAGCTAAGAATGATGTCACTTGCAAGTGGCACAGGAACGCTAAAATTAATGATGAGGTTGGATTATTTCTCAATTATGACTGGGCTAATCACAAGGTAGGTGATGTCATTCAAATTAATAATTTTGATTAATGTTGATCTGATCTGGGGGACAGCGAGGGCGTCGAGCCATGTGAAGTGTCAAAATTATGATGACTTCCTTCAGCTGCAAGCTGTATAGTTAGAAAATGGAAGCACTTCCATGGTAGACTGGATTAGCCTTCTAAGTAGGTGGTTTGGGGTCATATCAAGCACCTTGAATGGGTTCTTTAATTTTCCCTAGCTTTCCTTCTGTTTTGTCCCTCTTTCCACTTCTTTCCAGCCTAATTTCTACATTCTGGACTGCAGATCTGAGATTCTAGACTTCAAGGTCAGGGTCGACCTTTTTGGTCTATGTTGACCTCAACCCTGACCTAGGTAAAGGTCAGGCTCAACCTTGATCTAGGTCAAGGTTGACCTCAACCTTGACCCAGGATTCAAATCTCAGGGTCCCACAATTTCTGGGTGTCGGTCCTTGCAAAACATTATTTCCCGCTTCTGGGTCAGCTATTTCGGGTTCCAAAGTGGTGATTCCTAAATTATATTTAATATAGGTCCTCTTCTAGGGGCATGGGTCTAATTGGAATTTAATTCTCCTATTTTTGCCTCCTTAGAATATTTTTCCCTAGTTTCATATAAAAGGAAGCCTTTCTCTCTCATTTTCTCTAAGTCTTCTAAGTGCAAAAAGCTCTAACCAAGATTTTGTCAAGAAGGAAAAAGATCAAGCATCCATTTTTTCTACATGTTTAAAAGATTTAAAGGGGTTTAATTATTCCTCTCAAGCATTCAATCTCTCCATTGAAGATCAAGGATTCAAGCTTTCAAGCCTTTGAAGGGATTTGGTTCAAGCATTCAAGATTCATCACTCAAACCCTAGATCTAGCCATCATGATGGTGTG
>MU223286.1:438280-455807 GCA_018584345.1 Thuja plicata | reverse complement strand
TTCATCACTCAAACCCTAGATCTAGCCATCATGATGGTGTGATCTTCCTTCAAGATCCTTTGTGCATCCTCAAGACTCTTTCATCATCTCTTCAAGGTGGATTCCAAGAATACAATCATGGATTTTTATGGTTTCTAAAGTCCATGCTTTCATATTTACATATTTGTCTACATTTGAATTACATTGACATATCTATTCAATATCATAGCTTCATTGTTAGATTCAATTCTACTACTTGCTAGCATTCTATACTTTATTGATTTCAAGGTTAATTCCCAAATTGGGGTTTTAGTAAGGAAAACCCCTCCCCACAACAAACAATCCTCTTTTTCTTGTAAGGTACAGGTTTTAGACTATGGATTTGGACACAGATATGGATACCCTTTTTGACTTTCTTTCGGATGACATGAACAAATTCTCTGTCGGACCTGTGTAGGTCAGGGTCAAAATTATTGGGTTAGGGGTGAAATTTGTGGGTCAAGGTTGACCTTTTTCATAAGATGGTGTCAAAACAAAAAAATATTTTTGGGTTTTGTTCGTCTCTACATTTCCTTTCCAGATCATAATTTAGTTTTTCCAGAAATAGTCTACAAACCTTAGAAAACAACATTCTTTGATCTGCAATATTTCAAGGTTAGTGTATTTCTCTTATCTATTTCAATTCAAATCCTTAATCATTCTAAATCTATCACACATTTACATTCATCCACACCACATTTTAAGAGGGAAACCTAGGATCTCCTTCTTTATTCTTATTTCCAATAGATTGATTCATTTTTGCATTGATCCTTTTTGGGTTGATCAATTTGGATCCTTCCATTGTGCATTTGAGAATAAAGGGGAATGTCTTATCTTTCCCTCCACTCTAAACATTAAATGTAAAGGTGATAAGTGATTTGAGTATCAAAACACTCTTATTCCATAAACATCATTTTCTCCTTTACACAAGCCATCTAGGGTATCATTAATTACTCTGTGTTTTTGAATATCTATATTCATTTTCAGTTGAAAATTAGTATGAAGTAGAACAGTGAGAGAGTTTATATCAAGACTAAAGAGAATGAAGAAATGGGGGGAGATCTGAAGAGAGAAGAACCTGCAGCGTGTAAATGGAGGAATGAAAAAGAGGTGTGGAGAAAGCTCAAGAAGGGTAAAGTTCACAGATACTTAAAGCGTCTCCATGGAAACAACAAGGAAGTGATGAAAGGGTTTGTTAATGGGTGGGAGAATGGGAAAGTGAACATTCTGGGAAAATCTGTTTAGCTCACTGTGGACCACCTAGAAGAAATTATAGGTCTCCCTTTGGAGGGAATGAATTTTTCAAAAGACAAAAAAGAGGGCAACAAAGGGTATAAAAAATTCCCCAAGACTGATGAGGAGAGGGACATGCTCATGAAGGGTGATCTAGACTATGTAAATCTGTCAAACATTAAGCACATATGGGAATTCTTTATCTGGGCTATCATGGAGTACTTTACCCTTGATAGAAGGTATTCAAAGGTATAAAATCATCATTTTGTTCTAGTTAACCATTTCCATCATGACATTAGGGTTTGACTTCCCTACTATCTTTAAAGCTCACTCAATAAGAGCATTATTGATCATAGAGTTAAATCTTCCTCTGTTTTACATGAGGGTCTAATTCTATTTATTACAGACTCTGTTAAAAACCATATCCCTGACCCCATTCCTAAGAGTATTGAGAATGTTGAGAGGAAGAGTATGGAGGCATCTACTGGTAAGAGTTCTCTCAAGGCTAAAGCTAAAAAATTCGTAAAGGCCCTATTGTTGCTGATATCTCTTTTTCAATTTATGATAACATCAAGGGGATGAGAACTGATGATGAACATGAAATCGAGTCTTCTGAGGATGAGGGTTTCACTAGGAAATTGATCAATATTAATGATATGAAGATGAACACCATCATTACCAATGAGCCTTTGGGTGGTAAAGGTGATATTGAGGATACCCAGAAGATGGAGAACAACATCCTGGATGAAATCACTAAATAATTTGACAATATCATTGATACCCACATGGAGGACCATAATGTCAAAAATGATGAGGAGGAGGAGAAGAACCAAGAAATTTAGGAATCTCATAGGGATTAGGGGTACATTGATACCCACATTGATGACCATACTATCAATAATGATGGTGAGGAAGACTAGAATCAATAATTTAAGGATTGTTACAGGGAGAAGGGGTACATGAAGGAAACTGAGACTGACAGGGGAAAAACTAAGAATAATGAGGAGAATATTGTCCTAGAAGAGGAAGCCAAAAAAGGTGATAAGGATAACACAGCTAATGAGAATGAAGAGTACAACAAAGATATCCTAAAAGGTAATTTTGAAGTGAAGAATGACTAGAAAATGAGGAGCCTAGATGATGATCTCTATGAGAGAGAGGTAAATGTCAAAAGGGTGGCTACTCTTTCCTTCCTTCAAATGGCCATAAATAAAGCGGAGAATAGCTATAATATGGATAAATGGGTTTAGGACGATATTAAGAAGTTTCAAGCTAATTATAAGAACCTAGAAGAAATAAATTCATTGCTGGAGGAAATTATGGACAAAATGCTCAATGATGTAATCATGTACTAGCAAGGGAACAATGTGTTTGATAAGGTTAACAATATGGACACTAAGATTAGCACCATGGTTGATAACAAGCTCAAAAAAATAAATGACAAGGTTAACAACAATAAGGCTCTTCTCAAAACTTACTACTATCAGCAAAATGGGTATGAAAAATTCTCTGGACAATTTGAAATCTTTGTATACCATTCTGGAAGGTAACTACAATGATAAGGCAAGGAAGGAGGATGATGGTCCTCAGGAAACTCATATTTTGGGCCCAGGTACAAGGACTCTCTCTAGCACTAAAAAGAAAGCTGATGTTCAGATCAAAGATATCACCAAGCTATGGGACTCAATCCAGAGCATGGAACTGTAGATGGTTGAAGTTCAGATGCTGGAAGATCAGATGGAAGTTGTTTAGCTTCTATGCTAGAATATTTTGGTTGCTAGAAGTTTTTTGTCTCCTGTCTGCCGAAAGCTTTTAGTAGTTTGTTGCTTTGTTATTTTGTTATGATATCTACTGTTTAATCTGGGGTTTAGTCCTCTTTTGTTTTTATGTCATGTTTGACAGTTCGTTGGTGTTTTAGTCCTTTCTTGTCTATCTTTCTGGTGCTTTATAAAGGGTTTTGGGGCCCCTTCAAAATATTTTGTTACCTTCATCAAAAAATTTATTTGAATTACCTTTGCTATGTCTTAACATATATGTATAACTTTGCAAAAATTCAACCCATCTCATATGTCTTTGATTCAACTTACTTTGACTATTCAAATATTGTAATGCTTGATGATCAGTGTACAAAAAAAACTCCTTAGCCAATAAATAATGTCTCCATTTCTTGAAATCTTGAACTATGGCGTAAAATTCTTGATCATAAACTGAATATCTTCTTTTAGCATCATTCAATTTTTTACTGAAATAAGAAATAGATCTAGCTTCTTGAGTTAACACTACTCCAATTTCATTTCCACTTGCATCACAACCCACTTTAAATACCTTATTAAAATCTGGTAAAGCTAACACAAGTTGTTCAGTTACCTTTTGTTTCAACAAATCAAAACACTTATCTGCTCCACGTGTCCACTTGAATTTTTTCCTATCTCATCGCATTGTCTTAGTCATCGGATTACAAACTAAATTGAAACTCCTTATGAAATTTCGGTAGAAACTAGCCAATCCATGAAATCATCTTACTTCTCCAACACTCTTAGGTGTAGACAACTCAATAATTAATTTCACTTTCTCAGGATCCATTTTCAAACCTTCTACAAATATCAGAAAACCCAAATGTACTATTTATTCCCGCATGAAAGAACACTTCTTGATATTTATCAACAATTTCTCTTCTCTCAATCTCTGTAATACTTGTCTCAGATGCAAAAAATGATCTTCCTTTTTCTTACTCAAAATCAAAATGTCATCAAGATAAACAATCACAAACTTACCCAATAATTTCTTCAATACCTCATTCATCAACCTCATGAAAGTACTCGGTGCATTACTCAATACAAAAAGCATCACCAACCATTCATACAATCCTTCATTTATCTTAAATTAATTCTTCCACTCATCTCCTTCCCTTACTCTGATATGATGATATCCACTCTTCAAATCAATCTTTGTAAAATATTTTGCTCCACTCAAGCAATCCATTATATCATCCATCCTAGGCAATGGAAACCTATACTTCACTATGATCCTATTTATAGCTCTAGAACCAGTACACATTCTCTATTCTCTATTCTCCATTCTTATTTGGTGCTAATATTGTTGGTACTACACAAGGACTCAAATTTTTATTTATCAATCCTTTCTTCAATAATTCTTGCACTTGTCTACTCAATTCTTCATTTTCTTCTAGTGTCATTCAATGTGCTTCTTTGTTAGGAAAATTTTCTCTTAGGATTAGATCCTTGAAATGACTAATACTTCTCATAGGTGGAAATCTATCAGGCACATTATCTAAAATTATGTCCTCATATTCAATCAGAAAATTCTTTATGTCCTCAGGTTGTGCTTCTTCTATTCCCAAATCAGACTTTGTAGGGATCAATGCATAACACACATTTTCACTCTTCAAGCCATCCAGTAATTTCCTTCCTTCAATTAAACAAACTCTAACACTGGTACAATTGTCATTCGTAGGAGTCTCAATCAAAGCAAAAACACATGTTTCATCCTATTAGAAACAATAATATATCTATGCATTCTTCCATCATTCAAAGCTTTTCTATCATACTGCCATGGTCTACCCAACAAGATATGACACACATACATAGGCATAATATCACAAAGAACTTCATCACAATAAGATCCTATATTTAACTTTAATAGACATTGTTCACTTACTAGTACCTTATGATCATCCTTTTTCCATTCTATTTGATAATGCTTTGGATGCTTATATCTCTACAACTTTAGCTTGTCAACAAACTCTTCAGAAGCTATATTATCTAAACTACCACTGTCAATGATCACTTTGTAACGCTTTACTTCAACTTTGCATCTTATCTTGAATAGAATTCTTCTCTGCAATGACTCTTGATCTATCTCTTCACGATATAAGACTCTCCTTTCCATAAGGGCTTCACCATCCTCTCGTTGATTCAAATATTCAGTAGTTTCCTTATCCACATAAACATATCTACCCTTATTCTCTGTCCTCTTCTTTGAATTACCTAGAGTACACTCAAATGCTCAATGTCCTTATCCACCACACTTGAAACATGTTCCTCTAAATTCCCTTCTATCATGCTTTCTAAAGTTACCTGATCCACTTCCTCTCTAAAATTTTTTATCATCTCTTCGATATGAACTTTCCTCTTTGAACTTAGTCTTTCATTTTTTCTGATCAAAATAAGATCTTCCACCATTCAATTTTATTCCTCTCTAAAATCATCCACCTCTTCCTCTTTGTCTTTTATCGTGCCTTTTTTTCAACTTCTCTCTAGCTTTTAGGGCATATTGATAAGCTTCCTCTACACTTTGCAATTTCACCAAACTAATCTCATCTTGAATAAATATCCTTAAACCATTTAGGTACCATGAAACTCTTTCAAAATCATCATTGGAATGACCAAATCTGATATCAGACCTATCAAATTCCTCACTATACTCCTTCACACTAAGATCAGTTTGCTTTAGATTCTATAACTTTATAAACAAACTTACTTGGTAATCAACAAGGAAAAACTTAGCTTTCATTTTGTTCACCATCCTTTCCGATGATCTAATTTTATCCTTGCCTCTTCTTTTTCTATCAGTTTGAAAATGTTCCCACCATAAAGATGAATGTCCTCTTAACTTTGTGCAAGCATACTTCACCTTTGTATCTTCATCTTTACCTTAATAACCAAAGTACTCCATATCTATGATCCAATCTAGCAATTCATACGAATCCAATTTTCTATTATAATCAGATAGATTGAAATGTGGTCTTGCATTCACTCTAGTTAGGGATTTTATAAACCCATTATCTCCTTGTTCAATTTCAGGTTCTGGAGGTTCTTCACCTCCTTCAGCTACTTCTTCATTTCTTTCTTCTTCATCATCACTTACATCCTCAATATGTTGACTTCTTTGGGTCATCTCCATGAATTCTGACCTAGCTACAATTTGTCTCAACATATTCAACACAATTGGATCTACATCTCTCCTTCCACCTCTAGAATTTTTTCTGTGAGCCATCTTACATGAATCCTCTGCAACTACGAGTTAGATACTCTCTTTTCCATCCACAACAAATCAATATATGACTTCACAAGCTCAGGAACCACTAACAAAATTAGAAAATTTCTCTGATACCACTTGGTGTAGTAAAGGATGGAGGGAAGTCAAAGAGATGTGGGAAATCCTTGTAGCATGAGTCACACAATAGAAATAACAAGTAACAATAGAGAGATATGCAAGATCAATCTTCTTTATTATCAAAAAATCATATACAATGGATTTGGAACATGCAGTCATACATGCCAGGCATACAAGCCTAATTACAATCAGAATATCCTTAGCATTAAGCTACAAAAAGATAATCTTATGAGAGTTTCCCTTTTTGGTTATCCCCTAAATATTCCTCCATAAAGAGAAAATCTATAAGCTTATAAACCCTTCGAAAATAATAGTCCAGCCTAGAAAGATCACATTTCCCAAGAACATGAAAACATAGTACAAATAATAGGTTAGGACCCAAATCATCAGAATCTATTTCCAATGAAAGAAATAAGAAACATGATCCCTCAAGTAGGTCAGCCATAAAAATAATATCATTGAGAAATGAGTTGTTAAGCTTTGCCGATCGGGAAAACTTTCGCAAGATTGAAAGAATACAAGCTGGCCAGAAAACATGAAGAACAATATAGTCCCACCAAGAATATGCAAAATCTCATGCATGAAGTAACCAAATGATGTGCAAACCTAGGGAAAGGTTCAACATAATTCCAAGAACACATTGTAAGGATCACAACTGCAAAAGATCCAAATTGAACAATCATAGAAAGAAACTCAGAGACTGATCAAACAAGAAAATAGAAAACAAATGTTTTTGGTTGAGATTGCTAAGTGTTAATCTCTAAGTTCTGTTGATGATTAGTGACCCACACTTAGTCATTTCACTAGGTAGTTTTAGTTGGCTATCATTGTGGTCGAGCTAAAAATACACAAGGCCGAGAAACATTTCCGAGTAGTTTTTTAGTATGCCTAGTTACATTGCCAAGCTGAGTAGAGTCAGAGATCTTAAAAGCTGAGTGATAGAACAGTCAAGTGTTGAGCAGGACAATTTTTGTATACTTGTCAGGAATGATACAAACTCAAAGGATAAGTGATCTAGCTGACTTGTATAAGCCTTTTGGGCCGACTAATGTGTGCATTTAATATTCTTATATGGAGTTAGTTATGCATTGAATTATTTTCTCTTATGCATTACTCATTGTATACATTAATTGTAATACCATCATGGTATGGGTATTTGGATCTTGATTTTTATCTAGATCTCACTGTCAGATCTATATACATATATTAGATTGCTTTGAAACCATGTTTTTGTAGCAAGTATGTATGTGCAAGAGGCATAAGTGCAATTGTGAAGTGACTACATTTTTAAGTATAATGCATAGAGGGTTATTTTGTTCAGAAGAAAAGATCAAGCAGAGCATAACACAGTGAATAGCAGAGTAAAGGTATATTAGAATATAAGATCAGAAGAGATACTATAAAGAGGCGATCTGTCATCAGCATTAGAGTGCATATCAAAGGAACAATAATTGAGACTTTCTAATCATTGTATCAGGTGAAAATGTCTTAACAGAGTAGGTTTTAGCAGGCCTTTATTTATCTCTTAACAAAGTTCTTACTTTATTGTAAGTTGAAATCCTTTAACAGGGTAGATTGTAATGATCTTAAACTCTTAATAGGGTAGACCTTTCATAGGGTAGATTACATTTTGTAATCAAACATTGTAACCTTAATTGGTACACTTTATTACTATAGTAGTGGAGACTTTGTGGGTGTCATCCCCACCCCAATTTTACCTATTTGGGTTTTTGGGTTACCAAATTATTGTGTAATGTGTTATTTATTTCATGGTGTGGATGCTATCTAAGATTACATTAGATTCATTTATGTATGAATGTGGATCAATTTGTTTTAAGTGTTTATATTTTAAGATCTGATTCACCCTCCCCCTCTCAGTATCTTTCTTTCCCATTATTGTATTTCCAACAGTTGGTATCAGAGATAAGTTCTCAAAAAGAGTCATAATCAGCTTGAGAATTAAGATCTTGAGATGGAGATCTACAAGATGGGTAAATTCATTGAGAATCAAAAGATTGATATTCAGCTAGCACTCCAACAACTTGAGACTGCAAGACAAGAATTAAATAAGTCCTTGGCTGCAAGGAAAGATTTGGATAAACAAATGAATGACACTCATTATCAGGAAGAGGACACCACAAATCTATTTTAGAATCGAGATTCTACTGAGAGTGATGCACCACTAGAAGATCTACTGGAAAAGAATAATGCACTATGTGAAGAAGTCAAAAATTTGAAGAAAGAACAAGAAGCCCAATCAATAAGAATGTGTGAAGTTGTTTAATAGAAAAAGAAAGGCAAAGATGACAAGGCTATGGAAGAAGAAGACAAAAGAATGATGACTACCAAACTTGATGAAAGAACACATGATGTGCAAACAATGACAGTCAATCAAGTGGACATGGAAAATCAAATACTACTTGTGAATCAGGAGATCAACAGGAAAGACTTGGATATTGTTAATCTTAGATCTGAGAACAGTCAATTGAAAGATGAATTGAGATCTAAGAAAGAACTTAATAATAGAGTGAATGATTTGAGTGCAGCTATGAGCTACTTTGAACAACTGGTGGAAGCATCAAGAAGAACTAAAGATTCTTCTAGATTAGGTCACACTGAACAACATACAACCACTGAAGATGGAGAATCATCTATGACAGGTGAAAGAAAGAATTCAAAGCCAAGAAACAAGAGACCTATTTGTTACCACTATGGAAAATTAGGTCATACATCAAACATTTTACGAAGCAAGAATGGTAATTCCAATCCAAAAACTAACTTTAATGGTTATTGCTTTAACTATAATAAGTTTGGACACCAAGCATGTGAATGTAAGGTAAAGGCAAGAAAAACACCTAGACTCAATGGTAATTGCTATAATTGTCACAAATATGGTCATAGAGCACAAGATTGCAGATCTAAAGGCAAACAACAGTGGACATCAAAGGTACAAGAGAAATCACCAAGAAAAGGCAATCATTACAATTGGGATTATAATACATGGCATAGTTGTCATTACTGTGGTGAGTATGGACATGTTCTATAAAACTGTATAAGGACACATTTCAGAGGAAAATCTAAATGTTTGGTGAATGGAAGCCTAGTTTGTCACAGTTGTCTGAAAATTGGACATACAAGGAAATATTGCAAGACTAGAGTACCTTCTCCTACAGTTGAGAAAATTAGGGAAAAATGAACAAGACATGGGTTAAGAAGTATGAACCATGCAGCAGTGAAGCTAATGAGGCCAAGGTCACCTAATCCAATGGATCAGGTGATCACATCATCTCCAACTAAAGAGAAAAAGGTATGTAAGGAACTGTATTTAAAAGTCTTAGCTTACATCAGTTCCTAACATAAAATGTGTAAAAGTCCATATTTTCATATGTTAAGATGCACCAAGAGGTATCTTTGAAGACAAATGCCGAGATGAGTCAATTGCACTAATAAGTGTTGAGTACTATTCATGGACACTAAAGTCGAGTTCTTTAGTAAAGTGTCAAGTTTCATTGGCCGAGTAAATTTTGTGAAGGCCGAGTGTAGTGAGCCGAGTGGGATGCAAGTTGTGTTAAAGCTGAGGACAGTTGGCTTGCACTAACTCAATGGGTAGAACAATCAATGCTCACCTACCCAAACCCTTCAATGCTTATAAAGGATGAACATTCAACATTTTATTTTTACCTTGTGATTTTTACTGGTTAACAGAGCGATTGGAGTAATTTTCCAATTGATCTTAATGGAGTTGAGCATCGAAGATTTTTACTAGTGTGCCATCGACAATCCTAAGGTGAAAAATGAATAGTGTAAAGAGCTACTTGCCAAGGTACTCTATTTTACATCCTTCAAGCCCTAAATTTTAGAATTATGGCTGCAAGTTCTTCCACACCAGCCAAGAGTATGGAGACAGAACAAGAACAAATTTAGTTGATAAGGAGTCATGAATGTGAACCTCTCAGCTTTCGAGCCATTCCTAAAAGTGTGATACAAAGTGATTTAATGGGAGCCCTCTCATCCATTTCACCTAAGGTACTCATGATTCATGATTTTAGATCATGTTATATGGTTAAAATTGGTGAAGTAGGAGATAGTGAATTGAGGAAATCCTATAGCAAATTGTGTGATAACGGAGTTCTAAAGGAAGAATTCAAACACTTAGCCAAAAAAGGGTTAACTCGTGCCCTAGATTTTCCCCAAGGTTTTAAAGATGAATGGATAAAATTTATCCTTAGCCGAGTTCATGACATGTGTATGTGGCTAGATAATGGACTGGTCAAGATCACCAATGAGGGATAACAACAAAGAAGAGATTACATTGAACACTGGAGTAGTATGGAATAACAGAGGTATGACTATCTCTACAATTACTGACCTGGAACTTGATTTTGGAGTAAGGGTTATAGCACATAAGTTCTATCAGTCTAGTAGATTGGATAGTGTTCCTTGTACAATAGTTGATCAGGCATGGAAAATTGTGAAGAAGAGTCACACATATGATCTTGTCAAGCTATAGCTGACACAGTTATCTAAGAACCTAGCATCAATCAGAAAGGCTAAGAGCTTGTCATGTAAGTTTGGTTCTTTACTAGTTTGTATATTCTTCTACATTCAAGATACATTTCCTACACTAGGAAATATTGTTTGGAAAAAGGATAGGCCCATAACAGTTCAGATTAGTGAATGTATTAAGAAGTTGGGTAGCAATTTCAATAGCATTATGGGAAGCTATTTTGTAGAATTCAAGAAGAGAATGAGATTAAGGACTAGGATTCCTAAGTCACTAGTGGAGAAGCACTATGAAGAAATATGTTTTCTAGTTGATACAGATAATACTTATATAAAGGCAGTGACTCCTAGGATAACATGCTTAGAACCTTTTCCATATGAAATCAATGTTGATGAGGCATCAACTGCCATCATTGCACTCCTAGCCGAGGCAATTAACACCACAGCTGAAAGATTTGAAAATTTTGATGAAGCTAAGGCTAAGATCTCTAGAAGTTTGAATGAAGGAACTATGGAGAGGAAAAGGAAGAAGATAGTGAAAAATTTGAAGAAAATGGTTGACTTGGGTAGTGATGAAGAACCTAAGGATGCACCTCTAGGCCTGACCACTGGACAAGGTGAGGATATTTCTACTGAGGAGGAAGTCAATGCATCAGAAGAAGTTACAAAGAAGGATAAGGGAAAGAAGCCATCAATTTTTATTGTAACCAAGCCAAGCTAAGACAAACCTAAGGTTACACCTCTTGCAACTAATCATCTGAGGACAAGAGCATCTACTATCACTTCCATAGTAGAAGTGAAAGAAAAAGTGTATGGTAAGAGAAAAGTTGCAGAAAGTACTTATGGTAAGGAAGCAAAGGTTACTCCTAAGGCTGTGCCGAGTGATCTAGAAAAGAGACCAAGAAGGAAATTGAATTTAAGGCCAGATAGTGATGAGGAGTTGACAGAAACTGATGAACCCTCAAACATACTGAAAGCACAATTCAAGAAACCAGCAAGCATTGATGAGGTATGTGATACTTTAAGGAATTCAGTAGGGTTATCAACTTTTAAGTTCATAAAGTATGACAAGTTGAAGATAGTAGATAGGCATAAAGTATAGGAAGCACTCTTGGACATGATGAGCACTTTCAAACTGACTGATAGGAAAACATGTGCCTGATGAACTATATGAATTTCTATCAAGAAAATGGGAATTTGCACTTGCAACTGAGAGACATATTCGAGAAGGAACATTAGCCAAAATAATTCCAGACTTACCTTGAAACAATGAACCAAATTTATTGAGGAATACAAGAATAGGTTTGTTCCCAAACTCAGAGGATATGCTATTTGGAAGAGTGATACAGAAGGAGTACTACAACAAAGCACAAGGATCTGGAAAGAGATTTTTGGACTGGTCATTCCTCGAAGAAATAAGTCTAGTGAAGGGACATTCGAGCCAAAGGAACAAGCAGTTGAAGAAAATACTACCCCTAAACCACAGATAGTCAAAGATCAAATTGCCACTGAATAGGACAAGACCAAGGATGCATTAGTTACAATAAATTATATTGATCTGACTGATAGTCCTATGGATTATATAGTTGATGATCCAAGCAATTTGAATGCTGAGGAACAATAGGTGCCGAGTGGAAAAGACACAGATTTGCCTGTTAAGGCAATTGATACTGAAGAAGAGAAGTCAATAGCATCTGGTGAGAAAATTCAAGTTGACAGTACTTATCAAAGTGAAGGGTAATAGAAATCAAAGGAACAAGAGGTAACTTCACAAGATCCACATATTTTAGAGGTTGTGAAGACAATTTTAGATAGTGGAGTAGTAACAACCGAAGTTGTTGATAAGCCTAATGAATTATAGGCAGAAAATGTCTTTGTTGAGTTACCACACTCTACATCATCCACTCCCACAGGTCCTAAAACTAGTGGTATGCCGAACCCACAGACTGTATTGACAGAATTAAAGGAGGCATTGGAGACTGAAACTGTCAAAGGGAAAGACATTATGCTGCCAAGCATAAGTTCTCCAGAATTGAAGAAGAAGAAAATCTTGAAGAAGAAGTCACAGATTCTAGATGTAACATTAGATGAAGTCATTGTGATTCCATAATGGGATCCCAATGAGTTATCTTTTGAACAAATTGAGACTCTTCAAGAGTTGCTTAAAAGAAAGAAAAGACAGGAAGAGATGAAGATAGAACAAAAGAAAAATCAAGTGTTGCTTGACATCAAAGACATATTTACAAAAGCTTTTGACTTAGAGGATGAAACACCTCAAGCTCCAATCATAGATAAACTCATCACCATTGTACAAAAAGTAATAGATGAGGACATAGACAGCAATGAGAAGCTTCTACAATGGTCCCGGAGAAGATTTGAGAGAAAAGTTCTAGAGAAGATCTCAGAAGAGATAGAAACAAAATAGGTTGAACTTTTTGTTCTTGTAGAAACCTTAGAGAAAGTTACAGCCAATGTTTATTCTTTAGGTAAAGATACTACCTAAAGATCAACTGGTAATACTTTAGGTAAAGATACTACCTCCAGTTCTTTACACTTTAATAAGTTGATTAATGCACAAAGGAGAATAGCTGAGCTTATGGATGAAGATGGTCACATAAGGGCCAAGTTGATAACTATATAGACAAGCTTGTTACTTCATTTGGAGGTAATACAGAAGGAACTTTCAAAAGCCAAGAAGTTATCACAAAGCAGTGCAAACTTATCGACTGCAGAAAGTTTAGTGAGTCTAGCTGCTGCGCTAGAAATTAAATTGGAAGTTATGAAGATTGCAAAGGATAGCTGGGATAAAACATTTGAATCCACCCTACAGCTTCATAAGCACTTTTTGGATAAGTACAACTTAAACCCACCAGCAATTAGTGACAAAAATAAGGGGGAAGTTAGTACTACAGAAGGAGGAAGTCAGTAAGGAAGTTGGTAAGAAGATTATGAAAGGATACATCAGAACAGCAAACATACACTTGTATATAATTTTTGAAGGCAATGTAAATTTTTGTATAAGTATAATCCTAGGGGGAGTACTTAGTGTACTTAGGCAATACTTTTGATGAAATGTACAGAAGTAATGATAAGTGTTTTTGCCACTAATATCAAAGGGGGAGATTGTTAATCTCTAAGTTTTGTTGATGATTAGTGACCCACACTTAGTCATTTCATTAGGCAGTTTTAGTTGGCTATCACTGTGGCCGAGCTAAAACTACACAAGGCTGAGCAACATTGCCAAGCAGTTTTTCAGTATGCCTAGTTACATTGCCGAGCTGAGTAGAGTCAGAGATATTAAAATCCAAGCGACAGAACAGTCAAGTGCCGAGTAGGACAGTTTTTGTATACTTGTTAGGAATGATACAAACTTCAAGGATAAGTGATCCAACGGAATTGTATAAGCTTTTTGGGCTGAATAATGTGTGCATTTAATATTCTTATACGGAGTTAGTTATGCATTTAATTATTTTCTCTTATGCATTACTCATTGTATACATTAATTGTAATACCATCATGGTATGGGTATTTGGATCTTGATTGTTGACCTAGATCTCACTGTTAGATCTGTATAGATATATTAGATTGCTTCAAAACCCTATTTTTGTAGCAAGTATGTATGTGCAAGAGGCAGAAAAGCAATTGTGAAGTGACTGCATTTTTAAGTATAATGCACAGAGGGTTATTTTGTTCAGAAGAAAAGATCAAGTAGAGCATAACACAATGAACAACAGAGTAAAGGTATATCAGATTATAAGATCAGAATTGATATTGTAAAGAGGAGATCCGTCATCAGCATCAGAGTGCATATCGAAAGATCAATACTTGAGACTTTCTAATCATTGTATCAGGTGAAAATCTCTTAATAGAGTAGGTTTTAGTAGGCCTTTATTTATCTCTTAATAGAGTGCTTACTTCATTGTAAGTTGAAATCCTTTAACAGGGTAGATTGTAATGATCTTAAGCTCTTAACAGGGCATACCTTTCACAGGGTAGATTAAATTTTGTAATCAAACATTGTAACCTTAACTAGTACACTTTATTACTACAGTAGTGGAGACTTTTGTGGGTGTCATCCCCACCCCAGTTTTACCTATTTGGGTTTCTAGGTTACCAAATTATTGTGCAATGTGTTATTTATTTCATGGTGTGGATGCTATCTGAGATTACATTAGATTCATTTATGTATGAATGTGGATCAATTTGTTTTAAGTGTTTATATTTTAAGATCTGATTCACCCCCCCCCCCCCCCCCCCCGCCTCTCAGTATCTTGCTTTCCCATTGTTGTATTTCCAACACTAAGATCCCAAGATTCTCTTGTATCACACCTAATTGTACATGTTTTGTGCATCATCTAGATATTCACATTTTCAAGATATCTATCCAATTAAAGTTCTTCAAGTTTCCTATAAATAGTAAGAAGACATGTCAAGGATCAAATCCTTCATTATAATGTTCCCACTTCTATTCTTTTCTATGGTGATTCCATCTATTGTCTAGGAAACTAATTACTGATGTGAGGAGAAAATAATTATTGTAATAAATAAGATGGACAAAATTGGAAATAATGAAAATGATGGCAACTCAATGGGTGAGACTCGCAAAGAATACACCATCATCATTAGGGTGTATAATTCCCTGCTTCAAGAATGAGGTACGATCATTAACAGAAACCAACAAGAATTGGTTATCATTTTAGTTCAATCATCTACTTTTTTAGGACATTGCTCATTGTACAAAAGTTGGAGTTGGAACATTGTGTGCCCCTTGCATTGTAATTTCAATTTCTTATTCTTCTTCTCTATTACCATTAGAATGATGATACCATTTTACTCTTCGCCTTTATCCTTACGATCAAACAAAGATAGATACTCTTAATAAATCAACTTGGATTGAACAACTCTGGCATCCAACTATCAGCAACCCTGGATACAATTTGAGGTCTGTAGGATTTTAAATTATCAGTTCCTATGCTTTCAGTTACAATCATTCTATTAATTTCCCTCACCATGTCAAATTTATCATTGACATACAATCCATCATTTTTTTTTATTGGTAAAAGACTGAGGCCAAAACAACTTTATTAATATAATTTGAAATTACAATCTACATTCACTGCGGGCACTGGTAGGAAAGAATGGAGAAGAAAACTGCCTGTCTAGCCTGGGACCAAAGTCTAGATCAGTAGTTTACATAAAATTTGAGGGCATACCCTCATTTACATTAGAAATGGACTTATCCATTAGTTTATGGAAAAGATACATATATTTAGAGCTCCACCTGTACTTTGAGGTAGTGTATTATCAGTATTTCCTACTAAAACCTTATAATGTGATATCATTCTTTAGTTGATTGTTCCTTTTCCTTTGTAAACATGTCTTTTTTTGTCTTTGTTTCAGATTCCTTGATGTCTAGTTCTTTATCCTCGCCTGATCCTGTATCATCTATCTAATTCCAATATTCTGGGTATATAGATTCCATACTTTATTGCAAAACCTGTACCTGCACATCCTTTCTAAAATACATTCTTACCTTTACCTGTATAAGAAAGGTGAGTAAATGACATTCCTAGTAAAATATAAAAGTCAATTTTAATTTGGTTTGCACAGATCCTTACTTGTGGTATTACTTCCTCTAGTTGAATCTTCAACCTCGAAACAAAGTCAATAAGCCCCATATATATACAAATATCTGTGACTTCCATCTTATACCATCTTTAATGTTTGTGAATATTTGCATACATATGTCTGTGTTTGTATATATATATATATATATATATATATATATATATATATATATTCTATATCTTTTATATAATCTGTTATAGAGAAACTATAAGTTAAAAGCTATGTTTCTATATATTGCAGAACCCTTTAGAGCCTTTTAAGATCTTTGAAACTATTTTAAGAGAAAATCATCATAAATTTCTAAACTATTCATGTATATTAACAACTGTATTCTGCATACTTATGATAATAGTTCTGCAATAGATTATATGGTTAATGCATATTTAAAAGTAAAATTTAATCATGTGTCTGGTCCTGTACCTTTATCTATTCCCCTTCAAGAGTACCAAGCAAACCATCCCTATTTCATCTTAGTGTCATTTGCTAAGTCCCTCGAGAATTCCTAGAGAAATCAGCAAGAAATGGGACAAAAATAAAACTGATAATCCTTATCTTGAAGCATATCCAGGACTGTGGTTAGACTTCAAGATAAGAGAATATCAATATTATTCTATTCTATGTTTACTAGAATCCATCTTTTGAGCTTCCTGGGTTGTTATTGTCTACTTGACACATTGGCTCCTTTAATCGCTTATTCTCCCTGAGCTTATCCTTCTGCCATTTGTCCTCCCTCTTCCTGTAGTTATTAAACATAGTATATATTGTCAGTAGATTTCTTCTAAATTTGCTAATTTTAGTTTCAGTTATGTGCATTTTCTATTCGTAATCCTGTGAGCTATACACATTCAATTCTATCTATTCCTCATCTGTAATAGACTATTTTATTTGCCTAGATTTGCCTCATCTATTTAATAATATCATCAATATACTATAATAATCATTCCTTGCAACATTATGGAAATCTTTGAAGGTTTAAATTGTAGTATTAATTCACACCATAATCTAAAAC
>MU223286.1:410734-422266 GCA_018584345.1 Thuja plicata | reverse complement strand
GGTTACAAACCTAGATCTCAATGCTGAAATATTGACTCTGCCCCTGTCTAGGTGAGATTACCTAGTCTCTCGATGGAATATTGGCACGAGGATGTTTTTGTTGGTTTAGCAAGTGCATCTGGGGATTTGTTGTTGATTTATCTGATGACAGCTGCTAGATCTCGTCTGGCCTACACGAGAATCTATGTGAACATTCACCAAAAAATGGATCTCCTAGAGGTCATTACCATCAATTCCAAATTGGGTAAGCACATCGAAGCTATTGAATATGAATTGTTTCCTTTTGCTTGTTTTACTTGTAAAAAATCTAGTCATTGGGCTAAACAATGAACCTTTGAAAAAACAAAAACAAAAACTAGACCAAAAAAGTGAACTAGATCATAAAAGAGAACCTAAAAAGATCTGGAAGCAGAAGGTAGGTCTTAACGAAAAATATGCTAGAAAAGTTGACCAAGGTCAACAGGAGAACAAAATAGAGAAGTTAATTAGTAATGAGTTAGAGGGAGCTCCAATTCCTAAAAATAAGACTAGTTTGGTAAAAGATACATCAGACCATGAAATAAATAAAGAATCTAGTATTGAGCAGGGGCAACATAAAGAGAAAGAACCAAAAGACACTAATAAAGTCAAAACAATGCAAGGGCTGGAAGGTAATTTTGAGCAGGGGCTACCAATAGAGAAAGAAATAGAAGATATCAATAAAGACAACACAATGAAAGGGTTGAATGGTTTATCCATCCCAAGGGTCTACCCTACAATTGGGGGAAATTAGGAGCAAGAACATTATTCAGAAGAAAGTGAAGATGACTCCATCTCACCTATATCAGCTATGTGGAGTGAAGAAAGCATGGAGACAAATCTGAACCAAGAAAAGCAATCTGAAAATCAAGAAGCCCCTTGGTCACAGGTTAAGACAAATAAAAGCTCCATCAAAAACCAAATTAAGAAGGATGATCATAACAGTTCCCTATTGTTTGACTCAGGGAGAAAATAAGAAAGTATCAGTCAAGGGGGAGTTCAAACGAGAAGGCAATTTAAGGCTGATGTGGGCACTCCCAAAAGAAAAAAGGCAGGGAATCACATAAGAAAAAAAAAGAGAAAATGAAGCAAAGCAGAACATAGTGGATGGTAAACAAAGAACCATCCATGAGATATGCTCCCCAAGTCTTTAATATGAAATTTATCTCATGGAATATAAGAGGGCTTAATAGCCTCCATAAACAGGATGTTCTTAGGAACATGATAAGAGATAGAAAACCTGATATTTTATTAATTCAAGAAACCAAGATGACCAAGGAAAAACTAGAAAAGATGCATATAGAAAAAGACTATAGTGGTATTGGAGGTGACTCGGAGGGAGCTTCGGGTGGAATTGGCATATTTTGGAATACTAAAAATGTTATGTGTAAGCTGATAGTCAGTGAAAAGAACATTTTAGTGGTTAATATTAATTATCTCAAGGAGAATCTCTGCTGGAATCTAATTAATGTTTATGCACCTAATACTAGAGGTGGAAGGCAGAATTATATGTAGAGATTGAAAGATATCCGCATCAACAACTAAGAAACTTGCTAGATGATTATGGGAGATTTCAATACTCCTCTTAAAAATGAAGAAAAAAAGGGAGGAAACACATCCCAAATTGATAGCAGATCTGATCTTAAGGAATTTATCAGTGAGGAAGCCCTATTAGATATTGAGCTTGAAGGTATTAACTATACTTAGTCGAATAGACACATAGGGAAAGACCTAATCCAAGTCAAACTGGATAGAGCTCTATTAACCTTGGATTGGGTTACTAGTCACTATTATACTCTTTTTGCAGAACTTTGTGTTGGTTCTGACTACTATCCCATATCTCTAAATATTAATAAGATTAATGGAAGGAAAAACATCCCTTTCAGATTTGAAAGAATGTGGTTACCTCACCCAAACTTAAAACCTAAGATAGAGGAATGGTGGAAGCCTTCTATTGAAGGGGGAGCTATGTATAGAACTACAAAGAAATAGAATAATATTAAAAACAAACTCAAAAAGTGGAATAAAGATGTTTTTGGGGACATTTTTATCACAAAAAGGGATCTTGAAAAATGAAATCAAAGATATCCATAATAGAATACAGAAGGAGGGCCTTTCAGAGGATACTAGAAATAAGGAAAATAAACTGCTGGCGGATTACCACAATGTTATCACTAAGGAGGAATCCTTTTGGAGACAGAGATCTAGAGCACTATGGCTTAAAGCTGGGGATAAAAATACTAGATTTTTCCATATGACGGCCATGAAACACAAAGAAATTAATAGGATTACTAATCTTCATTCAAAAGGAAAAACAATAAGGAAGGAGGAAGAAATCAGATCTCAGATGGTAAATTATTTCTCAGTTCTTTTGACTCAGGAGAAAGATTTGAACAACATTAATCAGGATGAAATCTTAGCAGTTATTCCTAAAATTGTGGAGGAACACTAAAAAAATGCCCAAATCAATTCCCTCCAACATTGAAATCAAGAATGTTGTTTATTCCTTCGAAGGAGAAAATCCACTAGGTGCGGATGGTTTCCCTATGCTTTTCTTCCAGCACTTCTGGGAGATTATTGGTCAAGATGTTCAGGATGCGGTTAAAGAATTCTTTGGGACCAAATGTCTTCTCAGGGAATTAAATGCTACTTTTTTGGTTCTTATTCCCAAAAAACCTAGAGATAATACTATGGAGGATTTTAGACCTATCAGCTTGTGTAATTCTCTATACAAGATTATCTCTAAAGTCATTACGTCCAGACTGCTTAAGCTGCTCCCATCTCTAATTTCCCCCCAGCAAAATGGCTTTGTTCCTAGGAGACAGATCCTAGATTCTATTATTGTGGCTCATGAGAATCTCCACTCTCTTGAAAAATCCAAAAAATAGGGATTTATGATGAAGCTAGACCTTTATAAGGCATATGACAGAGTTGATTGGCACTTCCTGAGGAAGGTGTTGAATGCTTTTGGCTTTAGCAAAGACATTATTAAAATCACTATGCAACTAGTAACTACTATTTCATCTTTTGTTATTGTGAATGGGGGATCTTCCTCCTTCTTTAAACCTTCTAGAGAGTTAAGACAAGGAGATCCCATCTCTCCCATCCTTATTTCTATCCTTGCTAAATGCTTGGGGAGGTACATTCAAAAATTGGTGGAAAAAGGGAATATAAAGGGTATTAATCCTTCTTCGGCAAGACTTATCTCCTCCCACAAACAATTTATGGATGATACTCTTTTAATGGGAGAGTTGACTATAAAAGAAGCTAAAAATCTCAAGAAAGGCCTCACTACCTATACCTTGGCGACTGGCCAATTAATCAATTGGAATAAAACGTCCATATTCTTCTTAAACACTTCAGAAGAGAGACAAAAGAAAATGTCCAATATTCTTGGTTGTTCTATAGGGAATCTTCCTTCTTCTTATTTAGGTCTTCCCCTTTGTGTCAATCCTCCTGAAAGCTTTTGGTATAAATTAATTGACAGATATAACAATAAGTTTGCAGGCTGGAAAGGGGCTCTTCTTAGCAATGCGGGAAAGCTCCAACTCTTGAAATCAACTCTTCAGAATCTCCCTGTCTATGCTATGAGCTTGTTTAAAATTCCCCACAAAATTGCTATGGAGATTGAGAAAATTCAAAAAATATTCCTCTGGTCTAGGGTGGAGGAAAAGAAAAGACTTAGCCTGGTCTCTTGGGAGAAAGTGTGCAAGCCTAAAAAACAAGGAGGTCTAGGGCTGCGAACCATAAAAAATATGAACCAAGCCCTCATGGCTAAACAATTATGGAGAATTTATGGAGATCAAAAGGAATGGAATAGCATAATTAAAAGCAAGTATCTTTTTCCCTACAATACCATGGAAGACTTTATAGGTGATGATAATTACACTAATGGATCTTACATATGTAATAGTATAAAGTCTACTAAAGACCTTATAGTTAAAGGGAAAAGATGGAAGCTGGGAGATGGTAGAAGAATTGATTTCTGGGATGATGAATGGATTCAACCCGAGCCTCTGTCTAGCAACATTGATTGGAAGCAAAACACTGAGAGATGCAAAGAAAACATTGGATTGAAAGTTGTTGACTACTGGCAGGACAACAAATGGAAGAATATGGGAGAAATTGACAATTGTTTTATTTCCCTCCAGCATGATCTTCAGACCTAGTATATTAAAGATAACATCCAATATTCGATAGTTTGGAATCCTTCATCAGATGGTAAGTATGCTGTGGCTTCTGCAAATCACTTCATCACTAAAAGAGAGGAAAGGCCTCCTTGCTCCTTTGTTTGGTATAAATTTCTTATACCTATTTAATTAATTTCTTCTTTTGGCTTCTGATTCCAAACCTCTGACCCTTGATAATCTTTCTAGAAAATGGATTTATTTGGCAAATAGGTGTAATATTTGTTTTGAAAATGCTGATTCCTGTGATCACATCATGTTGCATTGTCCTTTTACTCGCAAAGTGTGAGACATTATTTTCCAAAAATGGAATCTGTGTCGGTGTTTTCCTTCTTCTTGGCAGGATTTTATCATCCAATGGAGCTTCCCTCCAAAGAACCTAATGGACAAAGACCTCTGGACTCTCATCCCCCCTCACTTCTGCTGGAGGATCTAGAAAGAATGAAATAATAGAATTTTCAGCGACTCTCTGGCTTCTCCTGAAGTGATTGGTAACCAGATAAGCAGAGCGCTAGAAGAAAACTTTAATTGCGCTAAAATAGAATGTAATCTCAATAAAAAGGAAAGTGATAGAAACAACAGAGTTTTAAATCTTAGCAATCAGATATCTACTGCTACCTGGTGCTCCCCTCCTAAAGATTAGGTTAAAGCAAATTTTGATGGGGCAGCGAAAGGCAACCGAGGAATTGCTGGAGGAGGAGGCATTATTAGAGACCATTATTGTAACTATATTGGTGCTATTTCTGCCCCTTTGGGAACCCAATCCAACCATAGGGTGGAGGCCATGGCAGCTCTTAATGTTATCAAGCTGGCAGATGAGATGGGATACAGAAAATTCTGGCTGGAAGGGGATTCCTTAAATATTATCAACAATATTAAAGGCATTTGTAAGGTGTCCTAGACTATTGAACACATTATCGATAAGATAAAAAATATTGCATCAAATTTTTCTTCGTTCCATGCAACTCATAATTTCAGGGAAACTAACCAAGTGGTAGATAGCCTTGCTAACTTGGGAGTTCAAAGTGACATCATCCTCAAGTGGCATGAGAACACTAAAATCAATGATGAAGTGGAATCATTGCTCAATTATGACAGGATCAATCATAAAACAAGTGATATTATTTGCATTAATCATTATGATTAATGATAATAAGACTTGGGGTATGGTGACGACCTTTAACCTGAGGAGTGGTAGCTTTGGTGTTTACTTCCTTTACACGCAAGTTAACTGGGTTATCATTAATAAATCTGTGTTATCTAAAATCTGCAACCACTGTTTGCGGAATAGTTGTATGATTCAGAGTTGTGAGGGAAACTACACTAAGAATGAAGAGATTGAAGAAATGGGCGGTGATTTGAAGAGAGAAGAACCTGTGGTTTGCACTTGGAGGAATGAAAAAGAAGTGTGGAGCATCCTCAAGAAGGGCAAAGTTCGTAGATACATGAACCGTCTTCACGGTAATAACAAAGATATAACGAAGGCCTTTGTCAATGGGTGGGATAATGGTAAGGTAAATATCCTTGGCAAATCTATTAAGCTTACTCTGGATTGTTTGGCTGATATCACGGGCCTTCCCCTAGAGGGAATGCAATTTATTAAAGATAAAAAAGAGGGCGACAAAGGGTACAAAAAATTCCCTAAAACTGACGAGGAAAGAGCAATGCTAGTGAAGAACAAGCTGGACTACGTCAATTTGTCTAACATTAAATGCATTTGGGCGTTTGTGATTAGGGCAATCATGGAATACTTTACTCTGGACGACAGATTTTCCAAGGTATATAACTATCATTTTGTCTTGGCAAATCATTTTCGCCATGATATTAGGGTCTGTTTTCCATTCTTTCTGTTAAGCTCGCTCAACTAGAGCATAATTGATCATAGGGAAAAGTCTTCCCCTATTCTTCATGAAGGTCTTATATTGCTGATAACGGATTATATTAAAGATCATATCCATGATCCTATCCCCAAGAGCATTGAGCAAGGTAAAAGGAAAAACACACCCACTAGTAAGAGCCCTAGTAAGCCGAAAGCAAAAAAAATGTCGTAATAGCCCTGTTGAACTTGATATCACCTTATCTATCTATGATGATATTGAGGGTATGAAGACAGATGATGAACAGGATGTGGTCTCTTCTGAGGATGAGGGTTTCATGATAAACCCAGGCAAAAAGGAGAATAATAAAAATACCAAAGTTGAGCAGCAGGAGGGTAAAGGACAGATAGCGGATGACTAGAAGACTGAGAACACGGTTGATACTAAGAATAGAAATGACACCCACATTGAGGATACCACTGCAAATACTGAGGTGAACAAGGTGTAGGATCATGAAAACCAGGACTCTGACAGGGAGTCAGGGGATAAGAATACGTGTACTCAGAATAGTGATGGTAAAAATGTTGAGATGGAGGAACAAAACCAAGATTGTCATAACAAAATGGAGGATCAAATGGATGCTTCTGGGATGAATGAAGAGGAGATTGCTGTCCCTGATGAAGAAACTAATAAAAATGTCAATGAAGAGCACAACCATGAAAACCTGAGTGATAAAGGAGAGGTGAAGAGTGATAAAAAAAATAGAATTCTTAATGATGAGATTCATGAGAGGGATGTCAACATTAAAAGGAGGGCTTCTTTTACCTTCCTCCAAATGGCTAGAAACAAAGCAAAAAATAGCTGCACTATGGACAAGTGGATTCAGGAAGACATGGACCAGATGAAAGCTAACCATAAAAGTATGGAAGATGGAATTTCTTTGCTGGAGGATATAGTGGATAAAATGCGAAATGACTCTGTTATGTATCAGCAAGGTAAGGATGTATTTGAAAAGGCTAACAACATGGATAAAAAGATAAGTACTCTGATTGATAACAGGCTTAAACATGTCAATGATAAGATAAACAACAACAAAGCACTTCTGAAGAAACTTGCCAACATAAGCAAAATTGGAATGAAAAACTCAGTGGATAATATGAATTCTCTGTATAATCTCCTTGAAAGTAACTACAATGATAAGGTTAAGATTGAGAATGAAGATGTTCAAGATATTCAGACTTCTGGTCCTGGTACTAGGACACGATCAAGCATAAAAAGGAAAACCGACATCCAGGCCAAAGATATTACCAAATTGAAGGATTCGATCCAGTGCCTGGAACTTCAGATGGTCGAAGTCCAGATGCTGGAAGACCAGATGGAAAATGTTTAGTTGTTTGGCTGGAAGTTGTTGGGTGCTCAAAGTTTTTTGCTCTTCGTCTGCTGGGAGTTTTTTGTTGTTTTTTGTGTTTTGCTTATTCTAAAAGCTTTGTTCTATCTAGGTGTTAGCCCTTACTCGGAGTGTTGTCATGCTTGATAGCTTGTTGTCTGTCTTGTTTCTTCCTGTTTATCTTTTTGCTTTAATGTAAAGGGTTTCGGGGCCCCTTCAAAACCTATTGTTACCTTAATCAAAAACATAAATAAAACATTTCTCACATTAAGCCAATACAAAACTAGTTTAAAGAGTTAGATTGGCCATAAATTTGAATTTAAAATCTAAAAATTTAAAATTTATATTTAAAAATTATATAATTAATCTAAATCGCTTAAACAATTCATACTTAACCCAAAGAATAAATAAATTTAAAAATCAAGACTAATTCTAAATAATAACTAAAAATAATAATAATAAACAAAATTTAAATTATATATTAAATTTCAAAAAAAAGTATACAACTTGTACGTGTATTATTATCATAAAGAATAATACCATAAATAAGTCCAAAACTATGGGATTTTCACCATTACAAAGGACTAAATAAAATATATTTAGTAGCTTACTGTTTATGAAAGACACTTATAAAGATCCACTAAAAAATAATCACAGGTCAAAACTTGAAATTCACAAATTCCGAAAGAAAATATTTTATATTTATTGTCTAAATCTTGAATGTCTTGCCATGTATAGCGGACTCCGCAAACTTTTTTATTGATGTCTTAAAATATTTCTGTTGACGCTCTAAAATAGAGTTTCATTTCTTTATGAGTCATGGCCAAAAACCACAACTTTGGGACACGTCCGTCATTTAATATTTGGAAATTTCTGGCATTATTCTATAATTTCAACTAACATATCTATTTTATATTTGCAACGCGTGCTGTTTACTTTTAAATTAAATCGTTTTCAGTATTTTAGTCTTTAAGTAAATGGTATTACAATGAGAGTTGTTATTTTAATTTAAAGATAAAAGTATATTAAAATAAAAAATTATTATAATGTAGGTTTGTTAGTTTTAAAAAATTTATTGCACATCAATTCTAGGGATGGAGACAAATTAGATGAATTGAATATAGACAATTGACAAGAGAGGATTATGATATTGCTATCAGAATTCAACTGTGTAAAATATGTGATAGCAATATCACAATTTGACTTGTTATGGAAAATATCTCTTATTTATTAAGAGAGGATTATTTATTCGATTTTTTGAGGCATGTAATAAGTAATTGTACATATTTTGAGTGTGAAAAACAATGTTTTCTTTTATGTTAAAAAATTGGATCAATATGAATTTAAAAGAAAAAGTTAGTGAGAGGAATAAATAGGAAGAAGATGAGAATACTACATACACTACCATCATAGTAGGAATCAAGAATCCAAAGAGACATTATATGAGCATTCATAAAATAAATGAAGTCTTTGATCATGTCTTAGATAGGAAAATCTTAAATTTTTTTAGTATGAATGTTGATGTCATTCAACTTAGAAGTTGATTTAGTCAATAACTCAGGGCCCGTTTGGTGCATGGAATTAATTTATTCTGCATTTGAATCTCATAATGTGGAATTGAAATAAGGATTATTTTTCATTTTTTTAATTAATTTGAACAGTATGTATTTTTAACTTATTAAAAAATTATAATTATAAATAAAAAAATTTCTTACAAATTTAATTTTTGAACTTATCATTTTTGTTGTTGGTTTTTTAATTAAAATATATATGTATTCTTAACTTATATATTTTTAAATTGAAATATGTATTATTAACTTAAAAAAAATAAGCTTATAAAAAAATTATTTTCTTAGAAATTTTAATTTTTGAACTTTTATCAATTTTGTTGCTTGTTTTTTTAATTTTTAATATTTTCCTATCGAAAGTCATATCCAAGTAAAAACTAAAAAATTGATATCCCCCACAAAACTCTAAAAAACAAACTCATGTAACAATGCTCAAGTGTAGGTGCAAAATATGACTTAAAAAACTATATTGATAATCCCTTTAGCACACTAATAATGAATTGATAATACTATCTAACAATGATAACGCCCAGAAATATAAAGCCCCAAAGATGAGGTTCTTTTTATTCTAGCCCAATTTTTAGGTCTAGTTTTATAGTAACTTTTACAAGGAGCATTTGTATGGTGGTGAAACGTTTCCTTCTACAAAATTCAGCATGTACAATAACTAGCAATTGCGCGCTTTTGTGCGTGCAACGATGAGCCAATAGGAGTTTTGATTTTGAAGAAAGTGATATGCTTTGTATAATGCCAAGAGTAGATAATCAATAGTATCTAGAAAGAATTTGGAGAATTCCCTTGTGACAGTTGCTATGAAGAACCATCACAAGGGGCATTGATTACCTGCATGTGAGGTTCCTTCGAAACTCACATGTAGGTAATCAATATCTATGGTGCCAAATAACGAAGACATACAAAAGAGTGTTTTTACCCATTGTTAGCATTTATGAGTGACTTGTTCACCAAATTCAATAGACATAGGATTGTAAATTCCTTGGTTACCTTCCTTTACTTTGACAAACATCTATAATAAAGTACCCTTTATGGTTCGAAAAGCTTGCTACAAGAGTGGATGATATCAGTTATGTTGATTGGTAGACTACACCAAGTCATCCAACACAAACTCAGACTTCATACATGATGTGAGTTTTAAGATGCAAGGAATGTGGATCAAGAGATTGAGAACAAAAATATTCCAAGGCTTCAATTTAACATGGGTACATCCATGGCATCCAAGGAACTTGTTAGTAACTTGTAGTATGTACAGAGAATTCCAATCAAGAAGGTTGACAGCTCATCAATTGGAAGACTAAAGGAAAAATGATATGCTTCAATTCTGAAGGTAAATACAATGTGTGCAAGAACTCTTCTATATGGAGTATGTAGTAGAAAATGATAAGGAATATGAACCCGAAGATATCATAAACTTAAATGGGAACATGTGAGCCCTCAAGAAGAAAACATGTACAATACCTATGATTTCTTATCACATTTTGGAAGGTGTCAACACATGCAAACATTCAAGATAGAAAGGTTTCATAAAAGAAAAAACATAACTAGTTTGACTAACTCAGGCAACACGAGTAATCTCATGGATGAAAAATTACTAATTAGCCATGAACTGCTTTGCCTATCCCACTTTCAAATTACACGTGATGATAGTTGTTGGAGCTACTCTAAGTTGCATAGGAAAATACTATATTGTTCGATCTATGATGAATAGTTAACGGATATCAAAACCCACAACAAAAATTTCTATCAGGAATGTGTAACAGTTTTGAATCAAACTCTAAGAATTGATAGATTATCAAAAAATTTAGTAGAGGGAAAAGAATTTCAGGTTAACAGAATTTTTAGAGCACCTTTTCAAGTAATTGGCTATTGTCATATGAACAAAATGCTGAAAAAGTGAGCTAGAGGAATGACTTTCAAACTCTAAGTAATGGAGGCACAACATATGAAGGCAACTCCACCACAAGATGTAAGTTATACTTGATGGACATTCCAAAATCTTACAAGAAATGCCCAATTGTCTTGTATTGGTTCATAGGCATCATCGTACCATTCAATTAGTTTTGACTTCCAAGAAGTGAATCCCCAAACATCAGGCTAGCTACCATATTTCTCTCCATGCTCAAAAGAGCGATCAAATGTCTTAGTCCAAGAAATGCTTAATGCTAGAGTTATTAAGCATAGTAAAATTACTTTTCTATGCCATGGTCACATACCACAAATAGAATTACTCATGGTGCATGTGTCTAAATTATCTGGAGTTAAACATGGTCAACCTAGCAACAGGATTCATGTTCTTGTTTTAAATGTTTTCTATAACTATAATATTTCAGCACGTAAGGTGGCATTACTCACCTATCTTGATGAGTGCAACAATCAATATGAATATGAGAGCAATCTGATAGATCCTTCAATACAACCACCACTTTATTTCAAACAGAAAAAGCTTATACAACTGACACCCCATGGAGAGAATTATATATTTTTAAATCCTCCAATGCAATCAATGAGCACATACACCATTCCAGAAATCAATGAACACA
>MU223286.1:371484-383178 GCA_018584345.1 Thuja plicata | reverse complement strand
CTTTTTCTCCCTAGGACCTCCATTTCGCATTCTGACTGCATTACTAAATCTTGTTCCACTCCCCCTTTCTTTCACCCCATCAGGGCAAATTTCATTTCGAGACGTCATCCAGGCCCCTCTCTCTTTCCCATCCATCTTCTCAAGGGGGTATCACCTTGTCTAACTAACATCATTTCCCATAGTCTAGAGAAACCTAGTTGCCTTTTTCTTTACGTCGTCAACATTTTAAACTTCTTTGAAATGACGTTATTTTAATGTCATTTCAAAGAGGGGCAAAATGTAGACACCTAAATCTGATTACTAATTCCGTAATCAAATTTATTTCACTCCTATGCATTATTAATTAAATATTTATTATTTAATTAACTTATGTCATGCCTTCTAATTAATTAATTATAATCCAATTAATTAAATAAGCAATATATGACTACTTATTTAATTTAACCCCTTTCTTCTATTAATTAAACAAATACTCTTATTTGTTTTATTTAATTTGCTTATCCTCTTTTCCTCTATTTATGAATTAAATTAATTCATTTGAGCACATAGCTCCTAAATTTAACCCCTAACCTAACCATCCTTCAAACACCTAACCTAAGGTTCTAACTCAACCCAACCCCTTCACACATACTAACTCACTTAATTAGTTAATTACCCCTAATTAGCTAATTAATCGTCTACTCATTCTCTCTCCTCCCACTGGCCCACTAATTAATCCTAAACCAAGCCTAATCCCCTTCTAAACATTTACACAATCCTAATCACATGGATTAGAAAATCCTAACCCAAACCAAAGTCAACTCGTGTCACATCCTCCACAATCCTAACTCACCTCTCCACTTGTCAATCTTAAATGCTCTTACAGCCCCAAATACATTTCTTACACCTTTGTCCCCTCCAAGGAATATTTTATTCCTTCTTCCCACTTCTCCAAAATCTCTCTTATTTCTCAAAATGGTCACATTCCTCCAAATTTGGCCTTTGGGATTTGAGACAAGATGTGTCTTTATGACATATCTTCCCCAAACCCCAATGTCCTCTCATCCTATCCCCTTATGACACTTCTCACAAGGCTATGATTTTGAGGAAGCACAATCCATGTGCTTCCCCTCAAGAGCATCCTAGCCATTCCTCAAATTTTAATCTTGGCCCTCCATTTAAACCCCCCATTGGCCTATAAATTGACCCTTCATTTCCTTCAAATCCATCCACCATCTAAGTATTGTTATCATGTCCATTTGAATCCTAAAATCATCTAACATATCATCATAATGCTAAAATTCTCACTCAACATTGAAGCTTGAGCATCCACATTGAGCACACATCCTATCTTTTGGACAAATCCACTCAACAAAGGATCTTTCAAGGGTATAGCAAGGTTCGCATTCTCTTGTATTTTAGTTCTCTTTTTATTGTCTTATCTAGATGTTGATAGTTTAGCGTAGATTGAATGTTTTATTAAGTTATTGCATTCCTATTTGAACTCACACTTTCCTTGCACACACTACCCAACTTCATTATTTTTCATATTTGAGAACTCCCATCAAGTCAACATCCTAGGGATAATATAATGATTCCCAAATTTAGTTACTTGAGCATAAGAATATAATTTGACAATAAGAAATACATTACTAACAAAGTATTATTTCATACCTAAAAAATTGGGGACAAAATTTAGCTTTAATTATTTGTTTAACATGTCAAGCACACTAGATGAAAGTGTGAATTTAACTCTTTTAGACTATTGTGATATTGCTATCAGGATTCAACTGTGTAGTTTTTGAGTCAAACTCACCGACCCATGCTTGATGAGTAGTGGTTCACAAGAACCCATCTCTCATGAGAATGAATGGAACACTTAGCACTCATTGCCTCTAGATGATGCTCCAGAAGTGAAGCATCATGACTTCCTGAGAGGTGACCCATTCTAGCACTACTCCAGCTCAAGTGCGCTTAACCACATTATTTCCTCCAAGGTTAAACCCACTTTGATTGCAAGCCCATTTGCAAAAACCTTCAACAAGTGTTATGCCTTATGAACCTTTCATTATGAACCCCTTTAAGCTCCTCAATTGATAAGTAGGAGATATTTTCCATAGAAAGTCAAAGTGCAATATTGCTATTAGGATTCAACTGTGTAGTTTTTTAGTCAAACTCATTGACCCATGTTTCATGAATAGTTGTTCACAAGAACACATCTTTAAGACTAGCCAACACTCTTGGAAAGAGTGTAGAATGTTTGTTTTCCTTTTCAGTAAAGAAACCAACACTCTTGCAAAGAGGAACAAGTGGCAAGTCCCGGAGTGCATTTGAAATGAGAAAGAATGTGAGCGCACTAGAGAAGAGGTCTAAACAAACATTTATGTCAAATAGACCCTTGTAGTGAAGAGTGTAGAACACCTACTACAAGTTCATTCAAGACAAAAAAATGTCGTCTTTTTAAAATTTTAATCCACAACTAAAAACAAATAAAACAAGAGGAGGCGAAGGATCAACACATTCATATACATGTGAAAAAAATGTATTGTATAATCATGGAAGTGTATTATTTTCATAATAAGTTTCACACGTGAGATTAAGCCTCATATGATATAAACATTATATACTCAGAATATAAGAATCCAACTTAAAGTATGCCTTCTCATTCTCCTTTTGTGCCAATAAACCCTATCACTAAACAATACCTTCACAAATAATACACACACATACATGATAGACCTTCCAAAAAAAAAATGAATAAAAAAAATGAATAAACAAATAAATGAAAAAATCTACAAAAATGAAATGCATTAGAAAACGCTTAAAATTAACATTTTTCTTTCAAGTTACTCTAGGATATAGACTTAATTTGCTAAAAAGACACTAAATGGAATCTTTAATGAAGAAAAATGGCAAGTCTACAACAATGAAATGTATTAGAGAACGCTTAAAATTAACATTTCTTTCAAGTTACTCTAGGATATATAGACTTAATTTGCTAAAAGACAGTAATTGGAATCTTTAATGAAGAAAAGTGGCAAATCTTAAATACATCGACAACAACCTATTTTTAATACATTCTTAACACAAATGCAATCCCATAGGAAACAAACAAAAATGGTTTGTTGTGCTTTTCAAGAAACATATTTTTATCGTTTAAAAGTTTTTAAAATCCAAGATGCCACTTGGCTTCCAAAATAGCACTAAAGTCACCTCCACGTGCTCGTGCATAATAACAGTAGAAATTATGCATACATGTCACATTGTACCCATTAATGTTAGGTTACTCGCTACAAGTGGTATTGATAGATTTCTTTAGGCATTTTCATCATCACCCTTTTCCAACAGCACAAAACGTTGTTCAATACTATTTTTTTCTCTCACGTGTGTTTTGTCATACATGCTTTAGGCCATAAATTTCGCTTCACTAAATTATTTTTGAATATAATTCCTTTTGTTCTCTCTTGACATAGTTTCTACACAATGTTACTTGTTCTCTCTCCTCTTTTATGGAGGGGTAACAATTTCATCATAATGGTGTTTATACAATTTATCAATGCCTTTCATCATGTAGTCTTATTCATCTCGGTTCCTAATTAAATCAATCATGCATGATAAATGGAACTCTAGCATTCATATGTCATGATTTTACACACTTTAAGAATTATATATTACAAATCATTATCATAAAATTTGAACCGTTTACATTTAATATGTGATATTATTTATGTTATATATCGCAATATCTAATTGACACAAATTTGAAATATGTCATCATCATGTGAACATGAGCAATAGACTATATGTCTTGGACATTTTTTAATATAAATGTGGAACCTTCTTGATGGGCTACCTATATTATTATGTATAAATATCCACTTTGTACATTCTATGGATTAGATTTGATTGAATCTTTCAACATCTTGAATGCACTTTAGTTTGAATATATGTTTTTCGTCATGCATTCAATGATCTTGTTGGATTAATAACTAAACTACATGATCATCTACTAGTTCACCCTAAGAATTAAATCATTGGTAGAGTTAAATCACTTCTTTCATGTTCATGTAGACACACACATAACAATCAAGACAACTTTTCATATCTAGTTTAGTTTGTGGAATTCTAGACGAACGTTAAAGAAAAATTACCAATGAACACATAGTAAATGTCATAGTCAACATTTAATTAACTTTCTGTTTTTCTTCAAAATATAGTATAAATAATTCTATAGACAATTTTGACACTTCATAAATTTTCTTGGACTAGCACTACTAATGACTTGCATAACATCAAAATCCCTTTTATGTTTAAGTCATTACATTTGAAGGAAAAGTGATGCTTTTGTGCTAGATATCTAGAAATTATGGCTCCAAGCATATTTATTTTTAAACAACATCAATTCCATTAAGAATAATTCCTTTGTGACAATATAAATGTCCATTTCAATGTGTTGATGATGACAATCATTTAATGCACAATATTATAGGGATAACCAACCTATTTTAGCACATGAATCATGTAGACTTTATAGGAGGAATTTTATCCCCTCAAACATTAAGAGGAAGAGTAAATAGGTGGAAAAATTTAGGCGGACCCCAATTTTGGGATAAAATTAAAATGCCAAAATTAATCATGTCTAAAATTACATAGGCTTGACTAAAATAGGTTTAAACAAACATAATCAACACATTTATTGTATCCAATGATAGAACCTTAAGATCATTTAATTAGATTGCTATAAATCAAATAAGAGACCTTCTTGTATGTTGAGAGAATTTGATACATAACACTTAATAGGGGCTATGCATTAGAAGGTAGATGTTAATTAGATTTAAAATTATACATCACCTAATGTCTTATTAGCGAAGTAGAAAAAAATTCTTGATTTAACATATGAGACTTCATTGATATTACAAGTTCAATTCAAGCACCTTCATTATAGTTGGTGAGAATTCAAGATTGAATAAAATACAGTTAAAATATATCCTTTCATGGACATCCTTAAAGACCCACTAAGTTCTCATATTTTAACAAGACTTATGAAGAATTCATTTTTTTATATAATTTATCAAAATCTATCTAAAGCTTGAATGTGTTTATATTATCTTAATTTTTTTCGAAGTTTATTCATTCTATTAATATTCATGAATTGACTCATTTGATGTGACTTTAGATGGAATTAACAAGATTAATTGTCATACATTTTTTTTACTATTCAAGTTTTACATCTTTATAAATATGATCAGTGTAAAGTGTCATCAACAACCTAGATGCAAGTGTTTATTCTAAAGTGTAAAGTGTTTACATTTTAAAATTAATGTCAATTATTATTCAATAGAATTTTCTGCAATTCTTTTTTTCTCATCAAACAATTATTTCTCTATATTTGAAGAAATGTAAGAGGATAAAGGTGTTTTCCCCTTTTCAAGAACTCCCTAATTTATTAATTGTGATCTCGGTGATGTTGAAGCAAAGAAAGAGATGTTTTAGTTCAAATTATATTAACATAAATAATTTTAGTTGAAATTACCTTATTGGTAATATAATTATGATTTTATCTATTTGTTGTTAAGTGTTAGTAACCTTAACTTTGATCTATATTTGTTTTCATATTATAGATTAAATAAACAATACTTCAATTGAACCAACTTGATGTACACTCTCAAATTTATAATTTTATCCAACTTGATAATGAAATTTATTAAAGTGGAATGTTAATGTTATCATACTATGATAAAATTGTAAATATAAGAATATTTGGGTCAAAACAAGTTCCATTGAACTAGTTTGAGCACAAATATTCTCAAATTCCTGACCTTATCAAGTTGTTAAAAGTAGTAAGTGGGCTAGTCAAAGCGGGTTTAATTGAACCATTTTCATTAAAAACCACTTATGTGATGCCTCCATGTAATATTTTTCTTCTCCTATCCCTATGTTGTAATTTCTTTGTCAAAATCGTCATCTAATATTTTATCCATGATGAGGTCTAATGAAGGACATATATACAATATTTTACACATATACACATCCCATATAATTAGGTTTTTGAAAAATATATTATATAATAAAAGTATCAATAATGTGAAAGTTTACAATTATGCCCAACATTTATAGAGGATGGTCAACACACAGTTTTACATCTTGAAGCACCTTAAAGTGACATATATGTTTCAAATTTTAAAATTATATAAAATAATTAAATATATAACTTAGTATAGTCTCTATTTATATTAAAATAAATAAATATATAATTTTTCCTATTAAATATCATTTAAACATCATTTACAAGATTCATGATACGAGTGTTCAAATTAGAAATATCATATCTCACCTAGAAAGAGCAATGCAAAGAGTTTATACAGCAAGGATACTAAAATATTTTAGCACATAATCAACAAAACATATAAGTTGAAATTGGAATTAAACATCATTATTTCTCCTATTGACCCAAACAATCCATCCTTCGGGCCCTTCCTTCCATTTAAGTACTTAGTTTTCTTATACGTAGTTGTTGTATGGATGCTCATCTTCCACATTTTCTTGGGGCTGATGGGTTGCCACTAGGGGGACCATTGCCAAAGGTATGGCTGCTACAGGTAACTCTCTGTCATGTTGTTACTTTTCTCTAACCTCATTCAGTTGAGCAATAAAGTTGTGAAGAGTGTTGTTGATGTTTTGTAGCTTCTGTTGGATAAATCCTATGAGACTATATATATATAGTTACATAATCAATCATCATTATATTAATCACATAATAATGAATAGACATGTGCCACGAAGGGACATGTCTCTCCTTGCCTCATCCTCAATATAAATGCAAGAGAGATCGTTGCATTTGGAAAGCACAAAAAATATAGAGTGCCATTACATTTGCAGCGGTTCCAAAATTTAACATGGTGTCAAAGCCAGGCTGCAACTGTAAGAGAGTAGTTTGTTGATGATGAATGTGTGGTTGTCTCCAAAAATACAGTCTTGGTACGGGGACCATATATCACAAATACACCATTGGATTTTTCTGTATTTTGGATATGTTGGCGATAAACAAATTGCAAAGAATATCACCTAAGAGATTGAAGAGAAAGTGTAGGGTTCAAAAGTTATGACCAAGTGTGTACAAGCCTATGTGAAATCCAGTGAATGAAGTTGTGTTGCAGAATTTTGTCCATGCCAAGTGAAAATAATAAGGTCAAGTGAATTGTAGCAGAGTGTTAAGAAGCAAAAGGAGTGCTTGAAGATTTTGGTAGCCCGGTTGGTAGAGATTGTGTGCCCTAAGTCAAGGGTAGCTTGTTTAAAGTTGCAGAGATATGAGTGGACTGTCAAAGTGTTAGACAATGAAATTAAAGTATTGTTCAATGTGAGGGAACACCAAGTCAATAGGGTGTTAGGAGGAGAGATAGGTATGGGAAAGGGTCTTTGGAAAACTCAATATTTATAGACATTTTCTAATTTCTCTTCATATGGACTCTCATTGGAATAACTTGTATCAAGGATGTTGATGTACAGATAAGTATTTATTATCCTTGACTATTACTTTATCTACTCATTGTAGTCTCTCTCTTATTTGTATTTATATACATACTATAAGAGATATTTACCTTGATATTTTGTGAGGATGCTCTTGCAGGAAAAAGAAGATTAATATCAGATTCAAAGGGAGTCTGACTCTTTAGAGGTAATCTTGGATAAAAAGATCAAAAGATTGATATCTGCTCAATGAGTTCTTCTTTGTGAGAGAAGTTTGAGGTGAAATCCCATGTTTCGACCTTCTACGCTGAGGCATGGTGGATGTCATGTGAGTTACTACATAAATTTGTGGTTACTATAGTAAGGTGACAATCTTATAATAGTCTAACCTTCTATCATGATGGATATCATATGGTTGATGTCTAAGAAAATCATGATAGGTTATATCTTGCATTGTGGATTAATTTCCTTAAATAAACCATGACTATAATGTTCCTATGGTAAGTATCATTGAGGATATGTGTGCACATACCTTATGGACATTTTGAGTACTTGGTGAATATCATGCGACTTGATATTATGAGGCCATTACTCATGATATCATGAGATGATATCTAATGGTGAATATATTCTGATCAAAGATATTCTTAAACATGTCATTCTTGATATCACGCTGAGGTAATATAATATCATGTGTTTATCCTCCCTAGCTAAGAGGGAGTGTTGATTTTTTGTAGCTGCTGTCAGATAAATCCTATGAGACTATTGAATATATATATATATATATTATGTGAGATATAATAAATATAGATATATCTAAAATAGTATTAGGAGAAATTAATATAATAATGATTTAGAGATATTATATATATATATATATATATATATATATATATATATATCTTTGTGTGTGTGTGTGTGTATTTATGTAGTTACATAATCAATCATCATTATATTAATCACATAATAATGAATAGACATGTCCCATGAAGGGACATGTCTCTCCTTGCCTCATCCTCAATATAAATGAAAGAGAGATCATTGCATTTGGAAAAAAATAAAAAAATATAGAGTGCTATTACATTTGCAGCGATTCCAAACTTTAACAAGCGTTCTCAAATTATTTTCTCTCACCTATGTTTCTTGTCCAAGTGAACTCGAGTGAGATCTCCCATCTATGTGCTCTAACCGCTCCACTATGTGCCAGGTCGAAGAACTTTTTCTCATCCATCTTCAAAAAAACAATAACCTGCACGCAAATTTTGTCAAAAATGAGTCTCCGTAGAGTCTCAGTAAGGTGCCTTGTTCTGCCAAAAAACACATCCATATTTCAAAATTTCCATACAAACCATAGAACCTCAATAGATAGAATAGACCAAAAAATATTACAGTTTCTCTTAAGGATCAAGCAAGATCTAGATATGATATTATGAATGTTAAATTTTTTATGCAAGTATAATCCAAATAAGCCCCATATTTCTTTAGCAGCAAGACAATAAAAAAAATATATGATAAATAGTTTCACAACACTTGCAAAAGGTACAAATATTGGGCTCCCCATTAGGCTTCCTGACATGCAGCTTGTGTAGGAAAAATCTCCACATGAAACATATCTTTTTGGGTTCAACAAGTCTTCTCCAGAGGCTATTCAAGTATTTGATCCAATCATGTTGAGAAGGGATAAAATTCTAGCAGGTGTTTAAGTGATCAATGATGGAGTAGTTATTAGAAAGGAGTTTATAAAGAAGCTTGGCTTTGGTATTAGGAAAGGGGGTTGCATCAGACCATTTGAGTAGGGATATTTTGTCCTCTCTTCTTACACAACTTCTGGGTAGAGAAAATTTTCTAAAACCATCTCTCAATAGAGAATAGGTACTCCATTGTGTATGGGGTAAGTCATACCTTTGCCAACTATTTTGCCATATAATAAGCTTCCCATCATGAATAATATCTGCAAAGTATCTAATGCCTTTTGCAGCCCAAAACCTAGAAGAACACCCTTGAATCAAGGAAAGAGGTTTTTCATTGTGTCTAAGGTTCCACCACACTGACCTCTCTCCACACACCATATTTTCACAATCAATGATCCTATTGTTTGTCACAAGGTGTCTCACATAGTCCCAAGCCTTCCAAATAGCCTTAGAAATACTCAATCCTTAAACCTTAGTATGGAAGAGACCAGATAGAATGTCCCTAATATATAAGCTCCTCCAAGAAGAGCCTTTATAGAGTACAACCCTTGAAATGTTATTCCTAACTAGGATTTTCTAGGGCTCATTCCCTTGAGTGCCCCAAGCTACCCATATAATAGAAAGAGTAATGCTTTGTAGCCTTAGATCTTTAATCCCCAAATCCCCCAACAAATTTTCTCATCATAAACCATTTATAGTTAATTGTATGTCTTCTCTTATTGCTTCTCCCATCTGACCAGAGGAAATCCCTAATTTGTTTCTTCACATAATTAATTTGGGCTTGATTGAACATCTAACCTAAAGAATAATACATTATATAGGAGGAAAGGATTTTTTTGGCAGATTCAGAACCTTCCTATCAGAGACAGATAGTGAGAGTTCCATTTGAAAAGTTTCTTATCAATCTTACCTATTATCCACTCCCACATCTCTTTAAGGTAAAGGATTGCTAAGAAATTAATACCCAAATACCTCACTTGGTGGTACGGTGATCATCCCAACCAAGCATAATGGATTTGGGTAGAGATATATTACTACCCCAAGGCTACACAAAACAACTCCAATTTGTTCATGAAGTTGGAAAAATTATCCTCTTCTAATTGAATAATAATTATAGTGTCATCAGCGAACTGAACATTGGATTTCCACTCAATCCTACCATACACCTTTTCATAGTTAATAAATAGCATATAGAATTTCTGATTAGACACTTTAGCCTAGTCCATGGCCTCCCAACATGTAAGAATATTTTCAAGGATGTACCACCCTTTAACAAAGTCGTTCTTGGATGAATTAATCACATGGGGAAGGATCTCTTCCAACCTCAAAGCAAGGATCTTGGCTAAAATTTTGTAGGACACATTGAGGAGAGTGATAGGATGCCAATTTTTTTTATCAATGGCCTATCTCCTTCTTTTGGGATGAGTTTATAAGCCCACTATTAATCTCTTTTCTCAGAGATTGTCTCTTAATAGAATTAGAATATACTTATAAAAGTTATTCAACAATATTTTGAGGCCCACACCTCGAAGCTCGTGTGAGGTATCAAAAAACTACCAGGTGATATTAGACCATGCTACAGAGGCCTACAATAACCTATCTCAGTTTATGGAGATTCAACTTCATTTTAATTTGGCAACACAATCTTAGTTTATGTCAAAACTTGTAGTGTGGCTCAGTTGAAATGAGCAAGACTGTGTATCTTTAAAATTGTTTGTCGTGGCCTCAAACCGTCTGCACCATTAGATTTGATTGGATAAGTAAATACCAGGAACAATCTTGTTTCTCCCACTCATTTTTTCAAACGTTGGGAACCACGTCGGACCAAAGTGTCCCTAAGGTGCACTAAGCACCGTTGGGAAACAATCTTTCAAGGCCCACATATCGGAGCTTGTGTGAGGAATTGGAAAAATGGTAGGTGCTACAAGACCATGTTATGAAGGCCTACAATAACCTATCTTCATTTTGGATATTTAAATTCAATTTAATTTGGAAACACAATCTTAGTTTATGTCCAAACTTGCAGTGTGGCTTCATTGAAATGAGAAATACTGTGTATCTTTCAAACCATTCATTGTGGCCTCAAACCATCTACGCCATTAGATATATTTGGCCAAGTAAACCCCCAAAAAAAATATTTTGACCTACGCACTTTCTCAAACATTGGGATCCACGCTAGAACAAAGTGTCCCTAAGGTGCACTAAGCATCATTGGGAAATGATATTTCAAGGCCCATATCTTAGAGCTCGTGTGAGGTATCATAAAACCATTAGGTTCTACAAGACCATGCTATAGAGGCCTACAATAACCTATCTCAGTTTTGGGAGATTCAAGTTTTTTTTAATTTGGTAATGCAATCTCAGTTTATGTAAAAATTTACAATGTGGCTTAGTTGAAACGAGCAACACTATGTATCTTTCAAACCTTTCATTATGGCCTTGAACCATTTGAGCCATTAGCTCCAGTTGGCTAGGTAAACCCTATTAAAAACATTGTTTCACCCACACGGTCGCTAGAAAATTGGGAACCACGTTAGACCAAAGTGTCCCTAAAGTG
>MU223286.1:315612-331529 GCA_018584345.1 Thuja plicata | reverse complement strand
GTGGGTCCTGCACAGTGGTAAAGAGGAAATTAAAGTGATGTGACTTAAAGTTGATCTGATGGTTAGCTTAAAGACTTAAAAACAAAGATGAAGATCTTTATCCTTTAAGCCATTAAGCCTAAGTGACATCTGGCAGTTATGAAATCATGATCCCAGGGTCGCTAAGGGAGGTAAAGTGTAGTCAAGTTGAATAAAATCTGACAGTGATTGTATTGCCTTAAAGGGAAAGTTTCTCGACATCTAGTGTTCAAGCCATCACGACATGTCACCACATGTTATCTTTGGTCAGAGATGCCTAAGGATATTTATCCCACATTGGTTGTGCTAAGGAAGTTCTTCATGTTTTTATAACTAAGCACTCAATTGTTAAGTGCTGAAAGGCATGCGCCTTTTGGTAGATGGCTTAGCTGACAGGCGGTAATATGGACAGCCGGCTGGCGGATAGAGAAGGATGTTTTGGTGGGCTCATGTCAGAAAGTGCTAGGTAGAAAGATGAAATTTAATCGTAGTAGTTAGGAAAGATAACATGAAATGGTTGTGAGTGGGAGATAAAGGGATGAAAATGTGCTTGTGCAGTTGCAGCAGTTAGAGCCGATGACATAAAATGGTCGTGAGTGTGCAACTAATGGCTAGCGGTTTGTGTCGTGCACTCACACCGGTTAGTGGTGGTTATTGAGATGACCTTTGACTAAGATCCTATGCGACATGTGGTGATGAAGTCTAGTCAAACATCAAAGACAGTGGAATGTGGGGCCGAGGGTGCTAGTTGGCACATTGTTGTGCAGTCGCAGATGAAAATAGAATGTGATGAAAGGGGCCATGAGTGTGTGAGATTATGCCATGTGTCTAGTGTAGTGCTGAAGGCCAATAAGCTATTTCAAATCAGATATAATTCAATGGTCGTTGCTGAATCGCAAAGAAAACAAAGGATTCATAGAATGAGTTGCGAGTGCGTGATAAATTGGCATGTATCTAATGGTCACAAATCTTAGAGGTGTTAANTTTTATGCAGATTAATTTCAATCAGATGGTTGGCATGATTCCTTAATCACAAGATGAAAAATAGATAACCATAAAGGCATCGTGCTTGCATGACACCTATCTAATCAGATATAGATGCCCGGGTAATTTGAGGATCGACAATTGTGTTCTAAAGTTAGGGAGATTCAGCCATTCATTTTGTTTCTACGCCACCTATATCCATTATAGTTTAAATTTAATATTTAAATATTTCTCAAAATGGTTTCATGGTGGTCGACTAATATTTTATCTTAGAGCCATAAATGTTGCGATATGATCTTATGGGTCAGCTCTGCACAACTATTGAAGACCAAAGGGATTGAAATTTGATATGCTAGGATGTATTTATGTACAAACTTGAGAGAAATATTTTTATAATCAAAGGATAAGTTCAAATAGAACTACTTGGTCATTTTTTCATTTATGAGAGCTACTCTCAGTATCATGCTTTTGAATTTCTTGCGCCATAGGGTACTGTTTTCACATCCAGCGAGCATGACTATTGTTTTCATACTAGATTTGCATAGGGAAAGGAGATTATAGGATTTCAACTTGACAACAAAATTGAATATTGCATTGATTGGTTGTAAACACTAACCCTAAATGGTCTGAAGCTTGTAGCATTCTTTTTCCTATAAAAGAATATTCAAGACCATTTAGAAAGGGGCTGGAGAACTAGGAGAAATATTGTGAAGCATTACACTAATATTTATTTCTAGTCTAGGATATAGAAGATGTATTTAAGATTGTATTAAGATAGGATTGAAAGTTATTTCATCTTTTTCATATTGACATATTGCATATTTCCTTGTCATACTAGTTCAGGAACTAGTTTCATCATACTTAATATAAGTTGTCTCAGATTTGAGTATCTCCTTTGTGTTATCTATTGAGTTGTAAGTTTTCTAGCTTACTATATAAGTCTTCCTTATGCATGTGTGTATTCCATAGGTCTTTGGTCTTAGATAAAATTAATGCTTTGGATATTACATTGATTCTGCCTGGATATCTATTTGAGGATCTTGTAGTGTGTGGTCTGAGAGTTCTTATGTTTATGGATTTGAATGTTTTCCAATAAGGTGTTTCAGCTTCAGTATTTTTTTTAGGATCTATCCCAATTGATAAGTCACTGATCTAGGATTAGTATTTCTATTGAGATACTCATTACCAAAATCTTTACTTTTCAGGTTTTGTTCTTCTTATTCCACCAATGGTATTAGAGAGTCAATGAATGCTAGGTTGGCATTTAGTACTTACCATTTATCTATTGTTCAAATCTAGAAGTATAAGGTATTGTAGAGAATTGAGCTTAGTTTGGATTAGATGTACCTACCTTGGTTTTGCAGAGCCAAAAGTGTAGGGGGAAGTCTTGACCCTATAGCTGGTCCAGTTATCTTACAGAGCTTTCATACTTGGATCTAACCACCCCTAACATTAGTCTTAATATATATTGGTTTCTTTTTTTAGCGTAATAGTTTTAAACACCAACAAGATGGTGACTTTGCTGGGGAGAGTGCAGTAAAATTGTCATAAATGGCCAATAAGTTGATCATTGGAAGCATAGAGTTACTCAAGTTTGGTCCTTTGTCATTATTTTATCTTGAAGAGTTCTCTATTTGAATTTATTCATATTAGTTAGTGTTATGATCCCAACTAGTGTTGGTTGGCGACTCTAAAGTATTCTCTGCAGTAGACTGAGTATTAAAAATCATTTTTTCACACACTTTCCAATATGAGTTACATAAGGACCAGGTCTTAATCAAAGAGACATCTTGAAGATAGGTTGGGAAACTATTTCCAACTACATCCAAGTTTGATCAGCCTAGAAGAGAAAGGGATACAAGAGGTACCCCTCAAGATGAAAGACAAAGGGAAGAGATTAGAGAAGAAAGACTAGTCCAAAGAAGCCAAGAAGGAAATGCATTTGAATATGAAGAAGCTAAGGCTGCAAATGTGGGACTGGGTGTGAATGAAGATTATATTTCTCCTGATGATAGAGAGGAAGAAGAATCTATTTCTACTCTTCTGGATACTGATAGTATGGCTGCAAAACTTGCTGAAGTGGAAAGATTGATCCGGGAGAAAGTGGCCATAAGAAAATGAGGAGAGAAGGAAAAGGAAAATAAGATCAAATAGGATTAGTTTTTCCTTGAACAAAGAATGAGGAGATTATTAGAGTTGGAGGTAATGAACTATGTTCAAAAGCCTCAGAGATTTGAAGAGGAACCTGTCATTCAAGTGGTTAATCATCAAGGCCCTAAAGATAAGGGAAAGAAAGGGATGGAATGGGTTTAAATAAATGAGCCCAAGAATCTCAAAGACCCAGTAAATTAGATGTCTAAACTGGACAAGAATCTTTAAAGTGCTAGATTTGAAAGTGATATCATAGCTAAGGAGCTTGAGGTGGCAGAATTGGAGGCTATTACTTTGGAGATGAAGAAGAAGGCTGATTTTATTAGACAGACAACAAGGCCTATTTAGCTTGGTACCCAAGTAGCTACACCATCAAATGCTAATGCTTATGCTTCTTAGGTTAATACCTCATATCAAGGAAGACCTACTCATGCAGAAAGATACAAACAATTTTCTTTCCATAACATCTTTGGTTATCCTAATGTAGTTCCAAGTGAACTTAGAGATAAACTTCCCAAATTTTATGGGAACAATTTAATTACATGTGAAGAACACTTCAAAAAATTTAAGGATATGATGGATGATTGTGAAATTCCAAATGAGGATTTATTAATGAAACTTTTTGTCCAGTCTTTAGTAGAGGATGCTAGAGATTGGTTCAGGGGGTTACCCTATAATTATGTAGGATCAATGGAAGAATTAATTGATTTCTTTAAGGAGAAATATGGTGATAAGACCAATGAAGGATTCATGTTGAATGAATTCAACAATATTTAAAAGAATCAGAATGAAGATGTTGCAGAATTCAACATAATATTTTAGAGAGCCATGTTTATAATTTTCCAAGTCATGAGACATGATGACAAGGTTTGTGTAGCTACTTATCTTAATGTATTTGATTATAAGATAAGATACCTCCTAAGAGATAAGAATCCAAGACTATAAGAAAAGCTTATAAAACAACTATCAATATAGAAACAAATAGGAGGGTATCTGGGAATTTGGGTAGAAGATATGATTGGAATGCTGCAATAAAGGAATTAGATAAACCTTCAAATGCCAAACCTAAAGAGGAGGTTAATATAAAACATATTATAAATTTTATAAAAGATTTAAAGCCATGAAAGAGTAAGAATCCCAGAGCTCCAAACAATAATAGCTCATCCTATAATAGATATAATCCCCAAAATAGGATGCAAAACCACCCATATGGTACCCAATACAATGATGGGAAACCCAATATCCCACAAAGGAAAGATAGGTCTGATGATAGAACTTCAGATCCTCTTTAGAGAAATTCAGATAACATGTGTAGTGAAGATTACTGGTGTGATGATTGTGAATCTCCACACAATCCAAACAATTGTGTTTATTTCTCAGAAGATGTATCCAAGCCAATCCCAATAGGAAAGAGAAGATGACGAAAAAATATATGATGATGTTGGGAATGCAATAGATTTTGCAGATTTGAAAAGTGGAGAATCTGATGACCAAGGTCAAAATTGAGAGTTGTCTTCATTAGATGAAGGGGAGTCTAATGATCAAGCTGAAGATCAAGATGTGATTTCATCTGATGAAAAGGAAGCAGACATTGATAAAATAAGGTTTAATGCTACAAGTGGAAAATAGCCTTTTATGGAAAGAAGACCTCCAGATGCAAAAATGGCTCGAATCACAAAAATCTTCATTGCTCAAGAATAGAGTAACTATAATTTAAGGAATAGGACAGTTGGTAATGCAGATGGAAGACCAACAGGCATGTTCATTATAGATACTAAAATAAGCCCCAAGAAGACACCAGAAAAAGAAAAAAATATTGAGGATGTGAAGAAAATAAAGGTGAAAATGAAGGATAAACTGAGTGATCCTAGTATTGGCTGAAAGATTAAAACAAGGACACTAGAGATGAATGCTTCTTCTATTCCAAAAGATGTTAAAGGAGTTGAGCTAGGCTTGGCTACTCAAAATGAGGATAGAAGTATTTTTATTACCAAGCAAGATATTTCTGATATTAAATATGCTCCTATTGACATGGGACAATTGATTTCACAGATCACTATCAGGGTTCCACTTTTAGAAATAATGAGAATTCCTGAGCACAAGGAGATGATCTTGAAATGGATGAATAGTGTTTCTACCACAAGAGCCTTGAAATCAGAAATGGATGAGAAGAAAAAGAACAGTAAGGAGAAATATGGTACAAAGGGAAAGGAATCAGATGAGATTTTTTCTAAGATCCCTCAAATTCTCTTAAATACCAATCATGTCACTCCTCCTTTGGGAATTATGCATCCCCTTTTCTTAACATTAGTTATTAATGGAAAAATGCTCAAGAATTATATGATTGATTCAGGTGCATCAAATACAGTAATGCCTACATAAATAATGAAAACAATGGGACTGCATGTAGATACTCCTCATGGGAGGTCTCAAGCAATGGATTGAAGAGAAGTGCCTATTATAGGTACTATTAAGGCTTTGCCTTATACACTTGCTGCATTTCCAAAAAAATTATTAACAATGAGTGTTCTAGTAGTTGACATTACACCTCAATATGGAATGTTATTATCTAGGAAATGGAGTGCCTCCATGGGAGGAAGTATATAGTGTGATGTTTCCTTTGCAACATTTGACATAGTTGGTAAGAATGTCAAAGTATCTAGAGAAGTCAGAACTCCCCACATGATTGAGGAGAGTGAAGATGAAGCAATGAATTGTTTTTTGGATACTGACATTGGATCCTTTCAAGTGAAAGACAGTAAAACTGAGAGAGATGTCCAACATATGCTTTTTTCAGAAGAGAAGGAAAATATTGCAGATAAGACTGACTTATGGACAATGCAATTTGATGGTGCAAAATCAAAGGAAGGAGCTACTGCAGGAGTGTTACTAATAGATCCCAGTGGTAAGACCTACAAGTTCTCATTTTCTCTGATATTTACTTGCATTAACAATATTGCAGAGTATGAGGCTTTGCTAATAGGACTGAGGTTAGCTTCAAGACACAAGATGAGATGTATCAGATTCATTGGGGACTTTGATTTGGTTATATCTCAAATAAGATCTAGATATTCTTCGAAGAATCAGAGGCTAAAACAACATAGGGTTTTTATTTGGGATGAAATTGAAAAATTTGATGCATTTGGCATTGATTGGATGGACATAAGTTAGAACAAGATGGAAGACCTACTGGCTAATATTGCCTTAAGGCCTGAAGAAATTACTTTTGTAGGAATTTCTAGTATAGAGATTCAATCTAGACCATCCATTCCAAACAATGCTAAAAGTTGGCAAGTCTTTGATGATGACATGGATATTTTGAGATTCCTATCTTGTGAATCAAACTTTTGTGAGAAAGAGATGGACTTTACTGGTTTTGTGGACACTTTAGATGGAAAAGACAAAATTCTTGGAAAGGAGGCTCTTCAACTAAAATCCAATAAGGTACCCAAAGGTTTGGTTGTACTTGAGAGAGCCTTTGATAACAAAGACATGTTTTTATTAGCAAGAATGGTCAACAAACCTGAAGACTTGGAGGAGATAAACTTGGGAACTGATCAAGACCCTGAAAAGGTATATAATGGTAAGAATTTGTCCCCCAAGCTTAGAGATTCACTGGTAAATCTTCTTAGGAAATATAGACATGTTTTTTCATGGTCTTATGATGACTTAAAGGAATATAGAGAGGATTTATTTCAGCATGAGATTCCATTAAAAAAAGGCACTAAGCCTTTTATATAGAAGTTGAGACCTTTTAATCCCACTCTAGTACCCAAGATGCAAGATGAGTTAAAAAAAGATGAGGGATGCTAGAATTATAAAGCCTATAAGGCATTCAACTTGGGTATCCAATTTGGTACTAAGGCATTCAACTTGGGTATCCAAAATGGACTTGGCTATGTGTGGACTTTAGAAATTTAAATATTAATTCTTTGAAGGACAATTATGGATTGCCCAACATGGAAGAAATGTTGCAAAGAGTCATAGGGTCTGAGATGATGTCCATGTTGGATGGATTTTTAGGGTATAATCAGGTCAAGGTCAAGGAATCTGAATAGTTTAAGACTGCATTCACCAAACCTTGGGGAACTTATGTACATGTCAGGATGCCCTTTGTATTGACAAATGCTTGAGCTACTTTCCAAAGAGCCATGGATGTGGCTTTTACAGATTTTATAAACAAGTGTTTGGCAGTCTATCAATATGATCTTACTACTTACTCAGCAAAAGAAGATCAACACTATGATAATCTTGAAAAGATCTTTGTAAGAGCCCTAGAGTATGGGGTTTCCTTTAACCCAAAGAAGTGTGTATTTGGGGTAACAAAGGGAAATCTTTTAGGACATGTTGTCTCTAAAGATGGAGTTAGAATTGACCCTGAAAGGGTGGGTGCAATTGATAAAGTCACTCAACCCAAAAATGTCAAGGGCATTCAGTCCTTCTTTGGACAAGTGAACTTTTCAAGGAGGTTTGTTACAAACTTTGTAGAGACTAGTTTGCCAATCTCAAAGATGATGAAGAAAGGAGCCAAAGTGGAATGGACTCAAGAAGAATGTAGGGATTTATCAGATATCAAGTAGGCTATTAAAGATTCTCCTATTTTGATGACCCCTGATTATAGTAAGCCACTTAAGATTTTATCCTTTGCTTCTTATAATATTGTTGCTGCAATATTATTACAAAAGAATTTACAAGGCTATGAACACCCTATTTCTTTTTTCAGTGAGTCTTTGCAGGAAGCAAAGTTGAAATATGATATTATGGAGAAACATGCTTATGCTTTGGTTAAGGTTGTTAAAGCATTTATATGTTATTTGGTAGGAGAAACCATAATTGCTTATGTGCCAAGTGTTGTTGTGAAGGACATTTTAGTTCAACAAGAAGTCTCAAGGAGGAGATGTAGATGGATCAACAAGATCCAAGAGTTTAATATTGACATCCATATCACCAAGTTGGTAAGAGGTCTAGGACTTGCTTAACTCATGGATCAAAGAAATTTAGATGCAAATCACATTGATATGTTAGAAGAGGAGCAGAGACCCTATATTTATGATATGGATTGTTTTTATTGGTAAAACTACATCATTTGATACTTGTAGAAGATGGTGCTTCCCCCTGACATGAATGATAATAAAAAGAGAATAGTCAAGTTGCATGCTTTGAAATATGCAATAATTCAAGGAGAACTATGATGGAGGAGCAATGAAGGAGTATTTCTCAAATGTGTAGATCATGATAGACCTAACAATCTCTTGAAAGAAATGCAAGATGGTGCATGTGGTGGCCATTACATGGCTAAGACTACTGCCCATAAGGTTATTAGATCTAGTTTTTGGTGGCCAACAATCTTCAAGGATGCTCATAAATATGTTATAAAATGTGATGCTTGTCAGATATTTTCAGGAAAGCTAAAGTTTGGTGGGAATATTCCTTTGAAGCCTATTATATTTGAGGCACCTTTTCAAAAGTGCGGGATGGATTTCATTGGTGAAATCCCTAATAAGTCTAGTGGGGGTCATTCATGTATCCTAGTGGCAACTAACTATTTTACTAAGTGGGTGGAAGCAATTCCCACTAGAAGAGCCACAAGTAGGATTGTGATTGATTTTATAATGCAGAATATGTTGACTAGATTTGGTTGTCCAGAAACCATTATGGTGGATAATTCTATGTACTTCAGATCATAGGAGTTCTTTGATTTTTGTCAGTAGTATGGGATTTATGTCTCTTATTCTTCCCCATATCACCCCCAAGGCAATGGTAAGGTTGAATCAAGTAACAAGAGCCTGATAAAGATTATCAAGAGAGTGTTGGATGCCAATAAAAAGGCTTGGGATTCCAAATTGCAGCTTTCTTTGTGGGCCNCCAATAGAGTAACAATGAAGAAAGCTATTAGATGTGCACCTTTTCACTTAGTTTATGGTATTCATGCCAGATTACAAGAAAATAAATTATTGCAAATGTATAAATTCATCCAAGCATATGACGATGCTTAGTAGATGAAATGAGAATCAGATTGGAGGATTTTATACAAATTGATGAGTCAAGAAGGGAAGCACATGATAGGAATGTTAGACTACAATTAGAATGCAAGGATCTATATGAAAAGAAAATTGCTGCTAGGAAATTTGAAATTGATGATATTGTTTTGATGTGGAATGCCAGAATAGAGGATAAAGGAAAACATGCCAAATTTGATCCTATTTGGTTAGGTCCATACATAATTCACGGAAGGAGAGGTTCTGATTCCTATATTTTGGACTTAACTGAAAATATTCTGGAATTTTCGGTTCATGGAAAATTCCTAAAGATTTACTTTTCTTGAATTCTAAAAAAATCCATGAACTAGTAAGTTTGTATATATATTTTTTGTGTTTTTCTTCTTTAGGTTAGGTTTCCTATTTTAGTAGGTGATCTACTTATCCCAGAAATCTTGAATCCTTGTTGTTCCTGTAAGAGGCATACATCCCCAGAGGGAGCCACTATTAGAACCATTCAAAAAATTTCATGGTTCTATACCTTTTCCTCTGGTCTCTGCAAATTTTATTAGGTCTCTGGCCTAAAGCCCTAAAACCCTTGGTTTAAATTCATGAAAAATCTTTCTTAAACCCTAAACCTCACAAGATGTTATTAAATGAAGTTAATTTTTGTAACTTAAGTTTCTTACATCATGTCTCTTAAGTTTTCATCGGGTGGGGAAGTTATTATGTTTATCTTATAGAATTAACGTTTTGATTATTTTATCCTAAGTCTAAATGCCCCGCGGGCCTTTTAAATATTAGATCATGTGTTGTGCAACTCAGTCTTGATCCAACAGTTGGTTTAATGACTTAAAGTGAAGATGCAGTTGATCTAGCCACTAAGCCATCAAGCCATCATGACATCTATCCTCCAGATGATGTCATGGGTCCCGGGTAAAGAAAGGCAGTAAAGAAATAAGATGTTTGAGAAGATCTGACAGTTATCTTAATCACTTAAAGTTGAGATGATGGAGATATATCAATCAAGCCATTAAGCATGTAGAACATATGTCCGAGTGGGTTCAGCTGAGGTCAAAAGGGAAAATTTAAAAGGCAAGAAAGTTGTAGAAGATCTAATAGTCAGATTAAAGGCTTAGTGATGAGATGTGCATGATCTAACCTTTAATCCATTAAGCATGAATGACACGTGGCACATGGTGAGCCCTGCACAACGGTTAAGAGGAAATTACAGTGATGTGAGTTGAAGTTTATTCGACAGTCGACTTAAAGACTTAAAAATAAAGATGGAGATCGTTATCCTTTAAGCCATTAAGTTTGAGTGACATCTTGCAGTTATGATGTCATGATCCTGGGGTCGCTGAGGCGGGTAAAGTGCAGTCAAGTTGAATAAAATATGACGGCTGACATATTACCTTAAAGGGAAATTTTCCTGACATCTAGTGTTCAAGAAATCACGGCATGTCACCACATGTTTATCTATGGTCAGAGGCACCTAAGGATTTTTATCCCACATTGGTTACGCTAAGGAAGTTCTTCATGTTTTTAAAACTAAGAACTCAATTGTTAAGGGCTGAAAGGCATGCGCCTTTTGGTAGATGACTCAGTGGATGGGCAGTGACAAGGATGTTCGGTTGATATATAGAGAAGGATGTTTTGGTGGGATCATGTCAGAAAATGCCAGGTGGTAGGATGACATTCACTCACAATAGTCAAGAAAGATAGCACAAAATGGTCACAAATGGGTAAAGAATGGATGACACTGTGCTTGCGTAGTCACAATGGTTAAAGATGATGACATGAAATGATCATGAGTGTGCGAATAATGGATAGCAGTTTGTGTCATGCACTCTTGACGGTTAGTGGTGGTTAATGAGATGAGCTTAGAGTGAGTGCCTATATGACACATGGTAATGAGGGCTAGTCAAACATCAGGGATAGTGGAATGTGGGGCCAAGGGTGCCATTTGGCACATTGTCGTGTAGTCACAAATGAAAATGGAATGTGTTAAAAGGGGCCATGAGTGTGCGAGATGCTAACATGTGTCCAATGTAGTACTAAAGGCTGATAAGTTATTTCAAATCAAATATAATCTGATGGATGTCACTAACTCACAAGGAAAATAAAGGATTCATGGAATGAGTTGCGAGTGCACGATAACTTGACATGTGTCCGATGGTCACAAAGCTTAGAGGTGTTAAGTTTCATGTAGATTGATTTCTATCAGATGGCTGGCGTGATTCCATAATTAAAAGATGTAGAAGAGATAACCATTAAGGCATCACACTTGCATGACACCTGTCCAATCAGATATAGATGCCCGAGTAATTTGAGGATCGATGGCCGTGTTTTAAAGTTAGGGAGATTGGTTCATTATCAGCCATTCATTTTGTTTCCATGCCACCCGTAGTCCTTATAGTTTAAATTTAAATATTTAAATTTTTCTTAGAAGGGTTTCATGGCGGAAGTAACGACAGCATTCANGAAAGGGGCTGAAAAACCCCAAGTAGAGCTAAGAAACAAGAGACTAATTTGTTTATCCTTTGATTGTAGGCTCTGATGTTCTCTTCATGAAAATAATTCAGGACGTAGAAGGCATTTTGTCATCTACAAACCTGTTCATGTGCATTGACAGGAAAAAAATTTAGGAGGAGGGTTTTGCTCACTCAACACATATAGGGGAGAAGCCGTATGGCTATGAGGGAGTCTGTTTGCTGGGCTCTAATGGTCATGAATGGGGTTCCAAGAGTCTCACTCTTGCTGGAGCCTCAGCTAGTGGTGGATCTTCTCCTGGGGTGAGTTCACAAGCGAAGGAGACATTTTATGTTGGAGAGAGCTCAAAGTTGAATAAAGTTAATGGCTGCCTTCCGCATAGGCAGGATCAGCCTGTGCTGGTTATCCCTTTGAAAGTAGTAATGGATGATGTGGACTATATGGCCAAACATGCATTGATATGCAAGTTTTTTGGTATCCAAATTTCCCTGTCGGCTTTGGAAGCCTAGATTTGCCATTCATGGCAGGTGGAAGGTGATATGGATATTATGCTGGTTGGTAATAGCTACTTTTTGGTGGCTTTCTCTTGCATGTCAGATTGGGACCGAGTCTTTGAGGGAAGCCCATATTTTTATGACCGCGTGGGACTTTTCATCAAACCCTGGCATATGGGGTTCAATTCTGCTGAGGATCTCCCTTTGAGGGTTCTTGTTTGGGTCTGCCTACTGTGGCTTCCTTTGGAGTTTTGGCATGAGGATATCCTTCGACAGATTGCTACTTTGCTTGGGAAGCTGGCTGCTATAGTACATCAATCACTGGATAAAAAGGTTATTTCATATGCCCATATTTGTGTTGAAATTGATTTAAATAATCCTTTGCTAGACTCTTTGGAAATTTTCCTAGGCTCTTCTTCTTGGATTCAATAGCTAGACTATGAATCCCTTCCCTTTCGATGCCACATTTGTCATGAGTATGGTCATTTACAGCACCAATGCCCTCAAGCCTCTAAAGGCAATGGTACTCCTAGCAGGTTCTTAGGCCCAAGGATGGCTAATGATGGTAAGGGGAATGGTCAAAATGTTAGTACTAGAAAAGGGAAAGTTTAGACTGATAGTACTGGTAAAGGGAAAGCTCAGATGAATACTTCAAGTCAAGGGAAAGGGCCAACAAACACTACCGGTCCTGATAAGGATGGTTTTATCCCTGCTCGCAGCCGCGCTAAGGGAAGGGGTCAGAAGCGACCTCATCTAGATCGACAAATGGAATCAGAGTTCAATCGATTTGAGATGCTAGACAACATGCTCATAGAAGAAGGCATTCTTGCAGATGCTCAATGTGGGTTTACTCGCTCAGATGGGAGGAGTTCTATTATTAGTGGCAACTAGGATGTTGTAGTTAAGCAGTAGCCAGAGACCCATATTGGCCCAGAGTCTGGTGCCCTTGTGGTTTCTCCTGCCCCACAGGAAAAGGATATTCTTCTGGCAGATTTGGTCAAGGATGTGTTGGCCTCTAGTAAAGGAAAGGGATCTTCTCTTGCTTTGGGCCTAATGCAAAGACCGTTCAAGAAAGTCTCTTTTTCTACTCCCTCAAGAGTTTGGTGAAAGGAGGATCAGGAAAAAATTAAACTTACAGGAGATTTACTGGTAGAGTCTGGGGTTGTAAAGACCTTGGATGAACATTTCCTCCACTCTACTCAATGATTATTCTCTCATGGAATGTGAGGGGGTTGAATAGCATCCCTAGACAAAAATCTATTCATGAGTTGGTGGTTGATCATTCTCCAAATATCCTTTGTATCCAGGAGACCAAGCTTTCAATGGATTCCATGTTTAGATGTGCTCCTAATATTTGGTTTTTGGGGCAATGTCAATGTGTTGGTGCTTTGGGGAGCTCTGGTGGTCTTTCCATTTTTTGGGATCCTAAGAAAGTTATGCCTCTCTACTAGATCTCTTGTCACTCGACTCTCTCAATGGTGGCCTCTTCTCTGGAAACTGGAGAGATGATTCTTGTTACTAATGTGTATGCCCCTATAGATCTCCCTAGCAAGATTAAGCTCTGGGCACATATTAGGCATGTTAGAAGCTATCACCCATTCTTGCCTTGGATTGTTGCCAGGGATTTCAACTCTATCATTAGTCTGGAGGAGAAGCGGGGTGGGCTGGATCGCTTGGGTCCCTCTTCTGAGCTTCTTCAAAAAAATATGGATCTTTTACATCTCTCTGATGTCAAACCTATTAATGGGATTTTTACATGGAATAATAGAAGGGTTAGAGATGATGCCATCTTAGAACGCTTGGACAGATTCCTGGTTTCCTACTTTTGGAATTGTGGCTCTCTTTCTCTCTCTTTTAAAATTCTTGATTGGAGAGGCTCTGACCACTGGCCTATTAAGCTCATGGCTAGTTATGTTTCCACCCCCAAGAATCCTCCCTTTAAGTTCCAGCTGGTGTGGCTTTGAGACTCTTCTCTCCATGATTTAATGGCTCACTGGTGGAGATAGGGTGGCCCTGCCTATGGCACTACTATGTTCTCCTTCTCACAAAAATTACAATTTTTCAAAAGGAAGTTGAAGAATTGGAACATGACTTGTTTTGGTAATCTCCACATCATGAAGAAGAGGGCTCAGGATCGTCTGGATGTTATTACTAGGAAGATTCAGGATTTGGGTTTTTTTGAACCTCTTGGCATAGTGGAATCCCAAGCTTCTAGTGATTTAGCAGAGTGGGATCTTAGAGAAGAAATTTATTGGAAACAGAAGGCCCGGGTTGACTGGCTTCAAGAAGGGGACAAGAACACCGCATTTTTCCATAAATCTGTGTAGGTTTGACGTAACAGGAGTTATATTTCTTCTCTTTTCACTTCTAATGGGACGCATCTGACCTCCTCTCAAGCTGTGTCCAGGGAAGCTATTCAGTTTTACTCTACTCTCTTTTCAGATGACTTGCCTCTAGCAGAGATTGAGGAGAATACAATCTTGTCCTGTATTCCCTCTGTTGTGACCAGGGAGATGAATGACTCTCTTATGTGGCCAATTTGTATGTCTGACTTGGAGGAGGTGGTCTTCAGCTTGCATAAGGGCAAAGCTCCAGGGCCTGATGGCTTCCCTATTGAATTCTTCCAATAATTTTGGGATATTATCAATCAAGACCTTTTGGATGTGGTTCAGGAGTCCTATTCCAACAAAGCTATGCTCCAGGCTTTGAATGCTACTTTCCTTGTCCTTATTTTGAAGAAGGAAGAGGCTAATTAGCTGGACTTCTTTCGGCCAATTGCTCTATGTAATGTGGTCTATAAAATCATTACTAAGCTCCTAGCGGAGAGGCTTAAAGTTTGGCTTCCCATAGTTATCTCTGAGGAATAAGGGGGTTTTGTGGCTGGTAAACAAATTTTGGATGGGGTGGTTATTGCTTCTGAAGCCATTCACTCTATGTGTACTTCTAGAGAGTGTGCTATGTTCATCAAGCTCAATATGGCTAAGGCTTATGATAGAGTCAATTGGGGTTTCCTACGGAAAGTTCTTCTGGCTTTTGGCTTCAGTCAATAATGGGTTAGCTGGGTTTGAAGCTATGTTACTACTCCCTCCTTCTCAGTCCTTCTTAATGGTGAACCGTCTGAGTTATTTGGGGCCTCTAGGGGTCTTTGCCAGGGAGATCCTCTTTCTCCTTATTTGTTTATCATTATGGCTGAGGGACTTGGCAGACTTATCAATTCTCATGTATCCCAAAACCTGATTTAGGGGTGGCGATGGGGAAATGGTCTTCCCACTCTTTCCCACCTCCAGTTTGTTGATGATACAGCCCTTGCTGCGATAGCTCAGATTCGGGAAGCTGAAGCCTTTTAGCTCACTTTGGATACTTATTTGGCTACCTCAGGTCAGAAAATCAACGACCACAAGTCCTCTATTTTTTTCTTCAACACTCCTGAGCCTATTCAGTGGTGGATTGCTAATATCTTGAGATTTCAAATTGAGTCTCTCCCTCTAACTTACTTGGGTGTCCCTATTGTGGTGGGAAGATAGCCTAGGATTTTCTGGCAGAGCTTGCTTGACAAGCTTTGACAAAAATTCAATCATTGGACGCATAGGTGGCTCTCTACTGCTGGCAGGGTGACTCTCCTGCAATCTGTGATTTAGGCCCTTCCTATATACAGAAGCATGGTTCAGGCTACCCCGGTGTATTTTCTTAAGGAATTTGATGCTCTTTCCTGCCAATTTCTTTGGAGTGGCAACTTGCAAAATTCTAAATGGAGCCTCATCAATTGGGATACTGTCTGCAGGCCAAAAAAGGAAGGAGG
>MU223286.1:301190-314474 GCA_018584345.1 Thuja plicata | reverse complement strand
GCTCTTAGCGTGTTAATCGTGAGGGGCATTGGACTCCTCCCTAGTCTGGAGTTCTTAAAATCAACATTGATGGCTCTTCTCAAGGAAATCCTAGACCGGCTGGCATTAGGGGAGTTGGGCATGATAGCTTTGGTGATGTTCAATTTCTATTCTCTATCTAAAAGGGTTACCATACAAATAACCTCATGGAAGCCCTTGCTATCTTGGTTGCAGTGGAACAATGCTGTCAACGTGGCTGGAGAAGAATTACCTGTGAGATAGACTCGCAGGTGGTAGTGAATTTATTGAATAGACGAAACCTTGTGGATATGGATTGGCATTTGGCTCTGGTTATTCAATAGATCACTCAGTTATGCAATTCTTTGGAATCTGTGTCTTTTATGCATATCCCTTGGGAGTGGAATTGTGTGGCTGATTGCTTGGCTAAATGGGCTTTCGAGCACGCACTGGATTGGAATATTGTTGATCATAGGATGCTTCCCCCTGATTTATCTCATAAGCTGGCTCAACTTGTTGACCAGGATAAATCTCTTTAGTGCTCTTTTTTTCCTCTGTTATTCTGTACACTTTGGTATTCAATAAATTTTTTACCCCTCTTTTAGTTAAAAAGAAGGGTTTCATGGCGGTCGGCTAATAGTTTGTCTCAGAGCCATAAATGTTGTGATCTGATCTTATGGGTCAGCTCTGCACAACTGTTGAAGACCAAAGGGATTGAGATTTGATATCCTAGGATGTATTTATGTCCAGACTTGACAAAAATAGTTTTATAATCAGAGGATAAGTGCGAACAAAACTACTTGGTCATTTATGCATTTATGATAGCTACTCGCAGTGTTATGCTTTTGAATTTCTTGTGCCACAGGGTACTATTTTCACATCCAGCAAGCATGACTGTTGTTTTCATATCAGATTTGCATAGGGAAAGGAGACTATAGTATTTCAACTTAAGAATAGAATTGAATATTTCATTGATTGGTTATAGAACCTAACCCTAAATGGTCTGAAGCTTGTAGCATTGTTTTTTGTATAAAAGAATATTTAAGACCATTTAGAAAGGGGCTAGAGAACGAGGAGAAACATTGTGAAGCATTATGCTAATATTTATTTCCAGTCTAGGATATAGCAGATGTATTTCAAATTGTATTAACATAGGATTGAAATGTCTTTCATCTTTTTCATATTGTCATATTGCATATTTCCTTGTCATACTGATTCAGGAACTAGTTTCATCATACTTAATATAAGTTGTCTCAGATTTGAGTCTCTCCTTTGTGTTATCTATTGAGTTGCAATTTTTCTAGCTTACTCTATAAGTCTTCCTTATGCATATGTGTATTACATAAGTCTTTGGTCTTCGATCGAATTAATGCTTTGGATATTACATTGATTCTTCCTAGATATCTATTTGAGGATCTTATAGTGTGTGGTCTAAGAGTTCTTATGTTTATGTCTTTGAATCTTTGCCAATAAGGTGTTTTGGCTTCAGTATTATATTTAGGATATAGCCCAATGGATAAGGAACTCATCTAGAAATAGTATTTCTATTGAGATACATATCTGAATGGTTTAGCTATGTTCTATCCTCAAATTATAATCAAACTCATTACCAAATTCTTTACTTTTCATTTGTTGTTCTTCTTATTCCACCAATGGTAGTGGAGATTCAATGAATGCTAGGTTGGAATTTAGTACTTACTTACCATCTATATTTTGTTCAAATCCAGAAGTAGAAGGTGTTGTAGAGAATTGAGTTTAGTCTGGATTAGGTGTACCCACCTTGGTTTTTCAGAGCTAGAAGTGCAGAGGGAAGTCTTGACCCTATAGTTAGTCCAGTTATCTTATAGAGCTTTCATACTTGGAGCTAACTACTCCTAACATCAATCTTAAGATATATTGGTTGCTTTTTTTAGCGTAACAATATTAAACACCAACAAAAAATATCTCATAGATCAAAACCAATTATGAACTTGATTAAACAAAGACCAAATGAAGATTGAAGGTATTAGATTCAAACTTGATTGAGAAAAGACTGATAGAGAGATCTAAAGATATCAGCTCTGGACTTGATTGAGAGAATACTTATAGGAAGACTTGAAGATTCTAGCTCAGGACTTGATTGAGTGAATATTGACAAAAAGGTTTGAATATCCAGCTTGATGTGAAGTGATGAAACTGAACATCCATCCCTAGAGAATATTTATCAATTTTATATTGGTTTGGATGACAAATAAACCTTATGTGGTGCAATGAGATTGACTGTAAGTCGATTGATTGCTTGGGATAATTGACTTGATATGGGTCCTGATGAAGTAAATTACATGATTAAGAGGTATTATAAGATGGATGTGGTGCGACAAACCTGATATGCCCCTAGGGATTCAAGTGACTTGTTTTGAAGTGATGAAATCACTTCAAAGAATTCAAGTTTGATGCAGAGCCCTGATACCCCTAGAGATTGAACTTGTTGATGTGAATCAAATTATTGATGTAATGGTGTTTCCCCCTCAGGATTGAAATGAAAATGAGGTGAGATCGACAAGTTTGATCAACTAAAAAGAATTGAATAGTCTGAATAGATGCAGAAAAATAGGTTTGAGCTTGAATTAGGGTCTGGTTGACCAATTTTGACTGAGAGTTGACTTGGGTTGACCAAGGTTGACTTTCTTGGATTGAAGTGGAGAATGCTCAATTTAGTTGATTAGAAGTGATTTCAAAGCGGAATCCTATGAGGTAAGCTTCGACGGTCAACTACATTTGAGGAACATGTTAATTTGTATTTTTAAGCAACAAATTATTGTTGGATTTTGATTTCAGTCCCAAAAATGGATTCAGCTATCCAATTAGCCAAAGGTGCAATTTTAACGTTCATTAGAGAAATTTGGAAAATTAGGTCAAAACCTATATAAGGCCCAGAATGGTCATTTTCAAATCAATTTCACCTTCCAAGTTTGAAATTTGAAAAACCTTCTCTCAGTCCAAAATGGTGGTTATGATTGTAGATCAAGTATTTGAGTGCTTGCGGAGGCACAATCAACTAGAGAATTACCCACCTCTAGTGAGTAGTAAAAAAAAAATCCTTTGTAAATCTAATTTTATTTATTTTTGTTAGATTTTTTCATGTTGTTCCATGTTTTTCAACTGTAGGGCTTAGTTCGTCATACAGGCCGGTATGAGGGCTCGTATGAGAAATACCAAAAATTATTTTGTCATACCAGACCGTAGGAATTTTCATTTAGGAAGGACCCATCACTCGTATGAGGACCTTCATAGAAACCCCTTGTGTCGTATAACTTTACCAATTTTGTCGTTTCAACCTGATTTGTCATACTATGTTGATTCCTGACTCATACAAGCTTGCATGCCAGTGAGTCTTTACAGTGGTTTGTTGTATGGAAGACAAAAAGAATTTTTATGCCTTTACCAAGAAACTTCACCTTTGTTTATGGGATAGTTAGACCATTTGTCATATTCCTCAGCTTGTATATCTGTTACACAATGGTTTTTCTCAATTACTGATGATTTTGTGTTAATTCTCTTTTGCAAGCATAGTTACCGGACATCTAGTTAAGGTCCACATATCTTATAACCATGCGGTTAGTGAGGAACCTCTAAGATGCATAGAGGTGTCCCTTGAGTGAGTGTGGGTTTAGGTGGTTATTACATATGCTAGATATCTATGTGAACCATAGATTGCTCACAACATTGGTTGAGTGATTTCATATCAAACACAATACATTCCACTTACCAACCGAGGAGATGACCATCATTCCAAAGGATGTATACAGGATTCTTCAGATCCCCTTTGCTGGAGAGCATATAGAGTACGACACAGCTCCATGACTCGGTATCTAGGCCCTCATTCGAGTCTTTCATGATCACACTATTTTGGAGAGAGTGATCTCCTAGGACAATATGGTGATTCAGTACAAAGTACAATATCCACTTATGTGTTTCATGATAGGATTCATAGGTTACTTTATCATGGTGGGCAAGAGTCATCAAGGATTCCTTTGCGGTCAGGCCCAGGTTCTAGAGAGACTTGTGGCCAAGCCAGAGCAGTTATACTGGGGACAATGCCCTCTAGCACATATCTACCATGAGATGCATAAGGTGGTCTTCCAAGGTGTTAGGGGTATGGCAGAAGTAGTACTAGTTTTATAGGTATGGGCATGGGAGAACCTTCCCATTAGCATGCCTATGAAAGATGATCCATGACAATGTGAGCAACCTTTTTTTTACATGTACTCAAGTTTTCTTACACAACCTCACTTTGTAAATACTGACTACTGGTGATTTCATCTTGATGATCTCATCTTGGTTGTTTGGAGGCCTTACAGAGGCACTGAGGCTTGGGACAACTGGAGGGCTCAAAACAGGGACTTCTTTGTATCATGTCCTTTGCTTGGGAGGACTTCCACTATGGCTGATAATTTTGTAATTTCTCGAGTATTGAGGCAATATAGTTGACCATAGAGCATACCATAGGATTTCATGACCTATGCCTGATTTGTAGATGAGGAGTGTCAAGGGTGGTCTACTATACTATCTTTGGATCTTTGTTTACAGGAGCTCATAGGGTTAAATTGGTCATCCTAGGATTAATTGGAGGATGTGGAAGATGCAGGGTCACACCCCAATACAAATATTATCTTTCACGCCATGCCTTGCTGAGATTTATAGATTCAGATGAGAGAGCACCTCAAATAGAGGAGGTGGATGTCCCATAGAGGGCTACAGGTGGAGAACACAGAGTCCTAGCACCCAGAGGTATAAGAGAAGACCCAAATGATATCTCTACAAGGTCACCTATAGTAGGGTAGTAGTGGTGGTGTGGTGAGGGAGGAACCTTAGGCTCTGTTGGCATTGAGGCTCCATCCACATGTGTAGTAAATGAGGAGATGACCAAGGCTCAATAGGATCCTACTTTTGATGATTCAGCCTGATAGGTTCACTAGCGGAAAGATGTATAGGTTGGGGAGGAGGAGGAAATTCCTAGGGAGAAGACCCTATAGGATATGATCTGCACTCTTAGAGGATAGGTTAGATGGTTATAGACGTAGCTAGTGGTAGCTTAGGCGTAGATTGCAAAGCAAGACCGTGCCATTGCTAAGTGTGATGAGAGGATCCAGGGGTTGACTCAGGGGTTCGCATCTAAGAGAGTTTCTCTTCATCACAAGGTTACTTAGAAGATGAGAAGAGAAGCCTATTATGTAGCAAGTTACAGTGTGGTCATTCCTATAGCGCAGTAGGTGCCACCATATTCCCAGTATTTGGCTAGATCCAAGGGAGAAGACCCTCCACCTGAGTGGATGTTCCTCTTCCTCCCACTTGTGATGGCAGTGAGGGAGGGAGAGAGTCTTGATATTACCTCTTCTTTCTTATCCCTTTCCAATTTTTGTGAGATCTATTGATTGTACATGATTCATTTGCATCGAGGATGCACTTTTTTCATGAAATTATTTGAGCACCCTTTTTTAGAAACTTGATACTTTTGAGATATATATATATGATCAATTTAGTGCTCCATGTGATTGTGTTGTTTTATTTTTCTTATTCATATGCTTCTTCTAAGTAGATTAGAATCGTGTATCATTGGGTTGAGCAGTTCTTATGCACAGCTTGAATGAAAACATATCTCATTATCCCTTTTAGCCCAGTGTGCAATATGCTCTTATCATGATGTTTTGTGCTCTAACGATTAGATTTTTTCTAGCTTGACACTGAATTTATGTGTGTAGATAGGTAACATTAATAAGATTTAATGCAGTTGATCACTTTAGTGAAGGATTTGATGTTAGAAGAATAACTCTTTTTGTCATTATAATGATAGTATGCAAGCCTAGGAATGCAATTCATCCTATGACGCGAGTCTAGTCACTGATTCCCTTAGCCATTATTTTCATCATCGAGTGTTTGGGACATCAGAGTCAATAAAACTCTTACTAGTTCCACTACAACCATAAGGATATGAGTATGACTTTTACCGGATAAAATTTAGGAAACTAATGTAAGCATCAAGGTATAAGAACTAGGATGACCTGAACATTATTTCCAGTTGATATTACAAGGATACACTAGTATCAAGGTATTCAGAGTTGAGATAACCATGAGTGTGTTCTTGTGTAAACATAAATATTTAACAGTCAAGGAGATAGTTCCAACCTCATCTTGGCGTACAAGTAAACAAGACCGAGGGATGTGAGTATTTTCCACCTTAATATAGAAGCTCTTATCATATACATCCCATTTAATTAACGTTGTAGGATCATTGGAACCACACCGACAAGCATCAATCAAAGAAAAGAGTATGAAATTCATTGAGAACAAACAACATTCAAGAAAATGATCATCACTCTTTCAAAAAGTTTTGATGGTTGTATGTTTGTCTGTGTAGGGTGTTGAAAAATACCATTATTCTTGTGGGTGTTGGTGTTGAAAACCACTGTTGTGAGCTTGTGTGCTAATAATCCAATATTTTATGTGCTTTATCCAACTTGAGTTAAAAAACATAGATGTGTCCAAATAAGTAGTGTTAAGAAATATTGTTTGATTAAGGTGCTGAAAAACACCAGTGATGTCAATGGAAAGCTATCTGGTAGCTAGAAGACCAGGTAAATAATGTTGATTAGCAAGATGAATAACAAGGTGTTGACTTGATAACTAGAGGATGACCCTCAATGATGAACAAAACCCATAAGACTAAGATATCTATCGGTTCCAAGCTTAGGATGCCAATTTCAATGTTTGCACAAGGTCATGAAAGTGATGAAGGGTTTGTTAAGTGAAACAAGGCAAACTAAGATGTCTCTAGGTGAGATAGTTAAGATACGCATTGATAGATGGAGTGCTAGTTTGCTAGGTTTTCACCACTTGGTAGAAATTCTATTTTTTCTACCAAGGCACCTGTTTACCAGGTTTTCACCTAGGCACTTTTTCTCTTATCAATTTTTTTTCTTTTTTATTACTTTTTTTATTTTTTTTGTATTTTTCTGCTTTTTCACCTTTTTTTGGTTGATTCGTCAAGGTTCCTATTTGCTAGGTTTTCACCAAGATGATCATTTTTCAGGACTTTTTCCAAATATTTTTGTCTTTTTTTCTTTTTGTTGTTTTTGGTATTTTTTCAGGATCATTGTCTCTATATAGGTACTGCTCAGATTGTCTAGTTGTAGAACTTTTTCATGTGGATTGTGTTGATGGGATCAAGAAATGTCACCCCTTCTAGAGTTGAGAGTTGATATGCTCCAAAGCCAAATGATGTAGTAATCACAAAGGGACCTAGCCAGTTGGGTTCAAATTTCCCCTTTTGTTGCCGATATTGTTGATTCTTTGGATATTCTCTAAGTAGAAGATCTCCAACTTGAAATTCTCTATCTTACCTTATTGTTGTAACCTCTAGAAATCCTTTTCTGATAGACCCTCAAATAGTCAAATTCTTCTTTCCTTCTCTCATCAACTAATTCTAATTCTTGCATTCTATAAATCCTTTAATCTTCATCAGTGATGAGCCCTTGCAGTGAGACTCCGAGTGATGGCATCTCTACCTCAATAGGCAATACTACTTCTAAGACATATAGAAAAGTGAATGGTGTTTCCTCTGTAGGTGTTCTAATGATGGTTTGATAAGCCTACAAAGACAGATTGAATTGGAGATGCCAGTCTTTTCCTGACTTACCCACTTTCCTATGCAATATTTTCAATATGTTCTTATTGGATGCCTCATATTGTCCATTCCCTTGAGGATAGTAGATAGAGGAACAATATTTGGTAATTTTAAATGTTTTACATAATTCATCCATATATTTGTTTTTGAATTTCCCTCCATTATCTATTATAATAGTGGAAGGTATCCCATACCTACAGATGATGTACTTTAAGATAAACATGAATACTTTTTCCCAGTTGCTTTGATGAGTGGGACCGCTTCAACCCACTTAGTGAATTGATTAGTGGTTGTAATGATGAATTTGTGTCCATTGGATGAGGAGGGGTATATTTTCCCTATCAAGTCAAAGGCCCATTATTGGAATGGCCAATGTGTGATGAAAGTAACAACTCTCGAGCAGGAGCATGGATTAGGTTACCATGTAATTGGCATTTCTTGCAGGATTTAGAAAATTGAATACCATCTTTCTCCATGGAAGGACAATAGTACCCCGCCCTTAGGAGTTTCTTAGCTAATGAAAGACCATTCAAGTGAGACCCACAAATACCTTTGAGGACTTCCTTTAGCATATGTTCAGACTCTTCATGTTCTAGACACCTAAGGAGAGTACCATCTAGACCTCGTATGTACAAATTTTTATCGATGATCAAATAACACATGAATTTTTTTATAAGGTTTCTGTTCTCATTTCTGGATAGGTCATTAGGGATTAGTTGATCATATAGGTAGGAGTATATTTGGTTGTATCAAGAGGATTTAGTGCCCACAATTGAGCATTTGATTTGGGATTCTAGGGAGTCATAGGCTAGAAAAGGGAGTTCTTCCACCAGGAAGTCATATAAAAATTTATGCTCTTCCAATTGTAGCATTGAGGCTAAAGTAGCCATGACATCAACAACTTTAATTTCTTTCCTTGGAATTTTTTAGAAGGTGATGAATACAAAGTACTTCTTTAGATCATCAACCGTCCTCTTATATGGCATGAGATTCTCATCCTTGGTTTGATATTGATCATTCACTTGACTAAACACTAATTGAGAATCCCCATAGATGTGCAATTATGTGATCTTCCATTCAATAGCCAACTTTAGTCCATTTTCCAAATCTTCATACTTAGCTATGTTGTTGGTGCAAGGAAAGATCATTTTATATTCATTTGGAATTTTGTATCCTTGGGGAATTATAAATATCACACCGACTCCAGACCCTTTATGTGTGAATGATCCATTGAATAATATTTTCCAGGAGTGCTTTGTCAGATGTAAAATAGTTTCATCAGGATATTCTATACTCAGTTGTTTACTATCTTGAAGGGGAGCATTCGCTAGATGATTGGTAATGAATTGTCCTTTGATGACATTTTTTCTATGTATTCAATGTCAAATTCACTGAGTATCATCACCCATTTTTCAATTCTCCCAGTCAAAGTTGCCTTGTTTAATAAGTAATTCAAAGGATCAATTTTTGCAATTAATTTGACGGAATGTGCAAGCATATAATGTCAGAGCTTTTGAGAAGCAAATATAACTACTAAGAAAGAATTTTAAATGATGTTGTACTTGTGCTCATAGGAAACCATTGTCCTTCTTATATAGTAGATTTCTCATTCCTTTCTTGTTTGATCATGTTGTGCTAGCAGAGCTCCAAGTGATGTTTCTGTAGCTGAGATATAGAGTAGAAGATGTTTCCCTGGTATTGGTGCCATTAATATAGGAGGATTTGTTAAGTAGTCTTTGATCTGTTTAAAGTGTTTCTCACATCCTTCATCCCACTTAAATGTTATGCCTTTGTTTAATTTTTTTGTGAAATGTCGCTCCTTATCTGCTAGCTGTGAGATAAACCTCGTAATTGATTGTAGCTTGCCTTGCAATGTTCTGATTTGGCTGATATTCCTTCGTAGTTACATTTCCATAATTGCTGCTACTATCTATCGATCAAACTTGACTCCTTTTGTTGAGATGATGTACCCAAGGAGCTTTCTTGATGTCACACCAAAGGCACACTTTTTGGATTTATCCTTAGTTTGAATTGCTCCATTTTGTTATAAATATTTTCTAAGTCAGCCAAGTGTGTATCTCTCTTNCTGCTACTATCTATCGATCAAACTTGACTCCTTTTGTTGAGATGATGTACCCAAGGAGCTTTCTTGATGTCACACCAAAGGCACACTTTTTGTATTTATCCTTAGTTTGAATTGCTCCATTTTGTTATAAATATTTTCTAAGTCAGCCAAGTGTGTATCTCTCTTTGATGATTTATCCAAAGTATCATCAACAAAGTCCTCCATATTCTTATGAATTATGTCATGGAATATGGTTGTCATAGCCCTCTGCTATGTCACTCCTTCATTTTTGAGACCAAAAGGCATAACATTCCAATAGAAGGTTCCCCAAGCACACGTGAAAGTTGTCTTCTCCTAGTCTTCAGGTGCTATTTTTATCTGCTTGTATCCTGAAAAGTCACCCATGAGGGAATATATTTCCTATCCCGCTATGAGATCTAAAATAATGTCAATGTTGGGAAGTGGAAAATGATTTTTTTGACAAGCTTTATTCAAATCTCAGAAATCTATACAAAATCAGATTGATTTGTTATTTTTGGAGATAGGCATGATGTTAGAGATCCAGTCAGTGTATGCTATAGCTCAGATGAATTCTACTTTTAATAACGTCTCTAGCTAAGCTTTTACCAATAGTGCTACATGAGGGTGTATCTTCCTGAGCTTCTTTTTTACTAGATTGACACCAGGAGTAATTGACAAATGGTGCATAATCANCAAGTCCTGGAATGTCAGAGTAGGACCAAGAAAAATTGATCTTCTTGTTCATAAGGAACTGGGTAAACTATTGTTTTTCCTCCTCAGACAAGGATTGTGCCAGATAGATCAATTGAGGTACCTTGGTTGTTCCCAGGTTGATTGATTGTGTAGTCTCTATAAGTACTAAAGATCGTTCCTCAAAGTGATCAGGTAAGATATCAAGTTTTGGATCCTCTCGCACCTCTAAGAGGTTTTCACCATTGGATATGCCTTTTCTTTTTACTATTTTTGGTTCTGAAACTGCCACAAAGTAGTTTTCACTGCCAGACCTTTTTTCCTTTTATTTCTCTCTTTTAGAATGAGAAACTTGATATCTCCTTCTGTCATATTTACGCTTGTTGCACTGGTGGAAAAAGTAAGGGGATCTATAGTGTTTAGGTAACATGCCAAAGTGTAGTGATTTGGAGAAGATATTATGTTCAAAGACTCATTTGATTTCTACTTAATAAGTTCAAGATGGAATAAGGATAATGATCCAGTAGGTTCTAAGGGTAGCACCACATTATCATGATCAAGGCTTTCGACAGGTAAGAGAATATCTATCATGTTACTCTATGAAGGAATCCCTAGACCGCCAAGCGTCCTAACTTCACTATTAGAGTCATTGTTAGTATTTTGTGAATTCAACTCATTTGATCTAACACTAGAGTTTTGATTCTCTTCCTGAGTAGATAGTTTCTCCATAAAATTTCTTAGAGGAATGATCTCAATTCTCAACGTGAAACTAGCTCCAGTGTAATTATCTCTGCCATCATCTCCAAAGTTCCAATTGATGTTTTAAGGAAGAACAATTTTATGGGCAACATTTGAGTTCTCTCCTTGTTCAAATTGAGGTGCGTATTTATGGATAACATCCACTTCAATGTCTATGGTATCATCAAAGAGATAATCCCATTCATACTCATGAGAGCTTGTTTATGTTGAATGGGGCATGTCTAGGACATGAGTAGGAGTAACTAGTTGCCCCTGATTCGGGTGTCTTCCTTATAGATCATTATCTATACCTTGATCAAATGTGTATTCATGAGAATTAGTTTGACTATCATCAGACCTATCTAGGTACTATGCTATGAGCATGAAGACTCTTTCATCTTCACTACAACTTCCCTCTTCTTGTAGGTCATCTTCATTTTCTTGCGCTATGACTTATTCTTCACCTCCCTGTACTAATGTAGAATGGGATTGGGATACCTCAATGACTTTTACCCTTGTATCCATGAAGTGTGTTAGATCTAGTGTGTGAGATATAATTATCATTTTCCCCCACTTTGGATGTCTCTCATCATGTTCACTTTTGGTTCCAATTTTGACTCATCTTGTGGTGGGTTCACTATCTCTTCTTTAATCACTTGATTTGCGCCTAGAAATGGTTGAGATGTTGAGCTATTTGTTTCAAAAGGGGCTCTAAATTGAGGTGGGATATATAATTCCCCTTGGTAGTGAGGATTTTTTGTTTGTATATGTTGTAGCCTTTCATATGATAACCTTGTAATCTTTGTTTCTTCTTTGGTCTCATCATCAAAATCCTTTGGTTGATTTCATATAGGGATATTTCTAGAGGGAGAATTAAACTTTTTTTCATGGTATCCTATCCTTTTTTTGTCTATTGGATTCTTTAATTCCATGTGTATAGGATCTATTACCCCTTTATCTTTACCTAGGGGTCCTTTTCCTTTATAACCCATTTGTTGCATGAGTTGATATCCTTTACCATATTTTTAGGGGGATATCTCAACATGTTTAACTTATTGGTCATGCTCTTCTCCTTTATAAAGCTAGGCAACACTGGCCTTCTCTTCATTCTCTTCTAAAAGAGAAACACGAGCTTTTACCATACCTATCTCTTCATGTATTTCCAATTTTAGAGTGCTAGTAGGCTTGAATAATGATGAGGATATTCCATAAGATCTAGGGGATGTAGGGATATTAGCCACTAAGGTCGAAGGGTGAATTTGATACTCTCTCATACCTATGTTGGTAATTTTTACTTTCCCCCCAAAGATTTTTATGAGCATTGTCCAGAAACTTTTAGATCCTTGCTTAGTGTGTTAGAGATTTTTCTTGCAGAATCATAATGAAGCATTTATGCTTGACTCTTAGGTTCCCAACTCTTGATTCAAGCAATTAAAAGTCTAATTATCAAGGATTTGATCCTTCTTCTCTTTGAGCTCCATAGACTCAGGCAGGTGTACCTCTCTTGATTTATTGATTTTCAATAAATAACACAATGGATAAGCTTCTCACAAAGGTTTTCTCATGCATTTTACTGCAACTGTTGATAACAAATTATATAGATGCTAACAACCAATCTTATGCAAATCTTTACAAGCCAAACTATGAACTTGACAAGAGAAAATACTAGTGAAATAATGATTCTCATCATTCTTCTCTTTGAGTTTCAAACTCAAGAAGGCTAGCCTAGTGATTCAGTTCTTTAATGAATCAACAATAGTGTTTGTGGGTAAAAGCACAAAGTTGTGTCACGTTTCAGGACCACTTATCAGCATAGCTAAATTTAAGTATTTCTAAATAAAAATTAATTTTCGTCAAACATATGGTCTAGTTAGATTCATTCTAGCTAAGCTAGATAAGTGGTTAAACTTTTACAATTGGAAATGTCTATTAAATGCATGTTTTATACCAATTACCAAAGAAATAAAATTATTTCAGAAAATAGATGTTTCAATAACCCCTACTCTTTTTAATGATATTTTTAAAAAATATAAAAAATACCCTTTTGTAGAGCTTAGAGTCAAGATTATTGTCATATAAAGTTTATAATATTTTGATTAGATCTAATATA
>MU223286.1:260585-276667 GCA_018584345.1 Thuja plicata | reverse complement strand
GGCACCGGCCAGCGGTGGTGGCGTGTCGGTGGCCCGGTGGTGGCACCATTTTAACAGCATTTGCAGCATTTTTAAACGCTTAAAAATAGTTTTAAAAAATGTATTTTTTTATTTTTTCTCAGTTTCTATGCCCATACGGCACTGAAAACCAATTTTTTTTGCCTCGGAGGCAAGTTGTCCAAAATGGACAAATCTTATATAGATTCTAGGGTTTTTGGGCGCTCTGAGCGCAATGGTAATGTCTATTTGAGCCCAAAATGACCAGAAACAAAGGTCCCCCTAAATCCACACAAATTTTTTTTGAAAGACTAGGAAAACCCCCAGCTTCTGAAACACTTCGACAAAATAAGAATAGCGAGCAGCAAGATGGCTCTGATACCATGTTAGAATAGGAAAAACCCTATTCTCCCAAGAACACCTGCATGCAAACCTGTCACATGGAAGAAGCAAAGTATAGAAGACAGGAAATACTATGGAGGCCAAAAAGCCAGAGGAGACATCATATGCACAAGAAAAAAATATATTAACAATATGTTTCAAGATGTTACAATGAGATGTGAAAACTCCTTTTGAAAAAGAAAGAGGTCAATCCTTATAAAAGGAATCATGAAAGCCTAAAGGTGAAAACCCTAAAGAATAAGATGCCTAAGTTTAACTTAAGCGTAGAGTATAATAGACTAATAATTAAATAAATTAATTATTAGCTATAATATGACAACTCTAACAAAAAGCGTTAGTGGTTGTGATAAAAAGTGTGCTAGTATGACTTTGGCAATTGACTCTTCCACTAAATGTCCTGAAAAAACCAGTTAGGCTATCAAACCAGAGAGAAAAAAGATCACCAAAAAAATGTTAGAGTTTAGTAACTCAAGACCAAATCAAATACACTTCTAAAAAAACACTCTATTTTTTAAATGACAAAGTACAAAGGACACCATAGAAGCAAAACTCATATGACAAATGAAGCAAGACCACATGAAAAAACAAGGGACGATGATCTCTCGTACGACAAATCTAATAACCCAGTCGATAATTAAAACCAAATTCATACTCGTACAATAATAAAGATATCTTGAAATGACAAATTAGTGACCATTGACTTTTCATACGAGCATGGATGAAACAAAGTATGATAGAAAGTGCAATTTCATCAAAATCATGAAATTAAATGAAAATTGCAGAAAAAACTAATTCAGCCCCATGGTGGGTGCAAAAAATGTGTGGTAAAATGTGGCCTTCAAACTACAACACCAAACACTTAATAAACCACTAATTCAAGGGGGTTAGTATCAAATGGAAATTAAATTCATTGCACAAACTACCCTCAAGAGGAGTTTATTTCTTCCTAGTTGAAGTGAGTTTGATTCTATTAGGATGCTCATCAGATTGGCATGTAGAATCAGTGACTAGACGACTCCAAAATAGAAGATTTCATGAAGTGAGGAAGATACATGAACTTGCATACTTTTCTCTGAAAAACCTAGGAAATAACATGCATGCATAAGCAAAATAAATCCATATTAACCATGAGATAAAGCTAATAATGCAATTAAAAACTACTAAATGAAGTTAGAAACTAAGCTACCATTAAACTAAAAATGCAAGGTAGAATCTAAATGCAAGCAAGCTAAGATATTATGAAAATGGAGGTAGGAACAATGATCAAAACCTAGAACAAAACTAGCATTATAACTTTACTGCTTAAATTGCCTCTCCTTTGATCAAAGGGATCTATTCCTTTTATAGGAAATTTGGTGAAATGAACGGTCAAGATTCAACCAAGAAGAGTGGTAGAGATGCAATTTCCCTTAATCCATGTGAGTTTGATCCTAGTGGAATGATTTTGATTGGTCAACCTTGTGCTTGTTTGGGGGAGAATGAGACAAATTTTACAATTTCCCCATTTAATTGCTTTTATTTGAATTTTGAGTGCTCACACATGTGTGAGGATGTGTGAATGGGCTCATTTAATTAAAAGGGGTTTAGGAATTTTAATTAAACTTTGTAGCTTAAGAAATTAAGTGATTTAGGCTTTAATTAAAAATTTGATTCAACAAGTCATGTTTAATTATGTAAGAAAGTTTGATTAAATTCTCCCATAATTAGGGTCTAGCAATAAATGTCTTTGATTTAGGGTTTCTTAAGGTCAATTAATTGAATTAGGGGCTATGAGTTTACTAGACCAATTTTAGGTGGTTACAAGTAGTATCCTTGGAAGGGTGGTGAAGGTGTAGTGGGGTGTGTGGGAGAACAATATAAATTTTCCAAGTCATGGTTTAGGAGAAGAATATAAATGTTCCAACTATCCTATGGTTTCTTATTTGTCACTGTAAACAATGTTAAGACAACAGGGTCTTATGTTGTCTCCTATGGTGGATGAGAGGGTTAATATTTGTGCTTGGACTATGGAAGAGCGAATCATTGATGTTCCCTTTAGTACCCTTGGGTTGGTGTGTCCCTAATTGGGATTGGGAGTTTTGTTTAAAAGTAACTAGGACTCCTAATTGGGTAAGGACTTGTGGAAGTAAAATTTCATTACTTGGTGTGATTGAAGGGTTGGAAGACCTCAAGATGGATTTGGGAAAGATGAGTATGCCTAAGGTGATGTGTGACAGTAGTTTTATGGGATTTGGAAGTATGAGTGAGTCTTTGGGGTATTGAAGAAAATTAAGGGGCTAGTAGCCTAGTGAGGGCTTGGGGGTTTGTTACCTATTGAATAGGTGAGTTGGGAGGAAGATCTCCCTAATAGGTTGAGATTGGTGGATGCTCAATAAGCTCAAGCCTCCATACAATAAATGCATCTGAAATAGTGACAAAATACAACTTTGGACTATGACTATGATAGTGATTGTGTTTTCTGTATTAATCCACACCTAGGAGTGACTTTTCAACTTCCTTTATCAAGATTTTCCTCTCTTTTTCAACTTTTTACAAAAAACATTGCTTGACAACTTTTCCTACATTTTAGCAACTTTTACATTTTGATGCCTAAAGGCTTACAAATAGGGGGAATTATAAAAAATGGTCAAAATGACCTTAGAAACCATTATTAATCTAAATCTAATCAAAATTCATCAAAAATCCATAATTGCCTATTTGAGGCTAATCATGACATACACATAATGAACAATTTTGATCACATGTCAATTGCAAATAACTAAGTTTTGTTGTACAAATATATGAAAATAATGAACAAATTGGATCGAATATCAACTTTCATATATATCAAAATGAATATTAATTGTGTACATATACAAAAATTGCATCAATGTCAAGTCAATAATAGAGTTACAAAAATGTGGCATGTGCCATGTCAAGGTAAACATATACAATACAAATGTTGAATATATACATAAAATGGTCCTTCAATGACTACAACTAGAACTACATGTCTTTATCGATATCTAACTATGGTGGATCATCAAAATTGAGCCTCTTCAAAGAAGTATATGGCTTTGTACGTGGCTGCACAAGGAAAATTGAAATGTTGAATCATATATATTTTCTTAATATAACATCAAAATAACTAAATATTGGACTGTAAATTGTTTGCAGTTGAAATGTTGATTGCCTCATCTCTTTCTTTTGCACTTGGAAAAGGCTAAGGATCCGTGGGAAGTCCTGAAAGGGTCGGTAACAAGTAAAACAACATTAATACAAGTTAATAACATATATGTAAAAAACACTAAATAATTAAAAATGCATGGACTAAAAAACAAATGTATACCAGAGCCTCAGATGGATCTCCTATGCTCATAGGAGGTAAAGTCACTGATGAATCAGTTATGATCATTTCCTATATGGTAAGTGATAAAATATATTATAGTCATACATAAAGGAAGTAGGATTTTCAAACAAACAAGAAAGCAATCCAAAAGGAGTTAACAAGAGAGTTTCAACTCCATTGTGTACTTAGTAAAAAGGAGTTAAGAAGACAAGAATACCCCTTCCCTCTATTGTGTTGGAACCTATCTTTGACGAGTAGGAATTCTAATGAAATGGAATGGTAGAGCATCAGTGAGAAGATTCAAAGGGGGTTGTGATAGATGAAAGGAAATTAATACAAATTAATAACACAAAGTTGTTGACAAACTCTAAAAAACTAAAAATGAGTGTACTTATATCTAAACAGATATGTTTAACATATGTAGAACAAATGCACACCAGAGCCTCAGATAGTTCTCATATACTCTTAGGAGGCATCATCGAATATGAGGCAACTATTACCATTTCTTGTTTGAAAAATAATAACATATGTTATAACTTCATAGAAGGATTTAGAGATTTCTAAAAAGCAAGATTGCAATCCAAAGTGAACATGAAGATGTTACCTCTTCCCTATCTTGAACCTCATCAACATCAGGTGTATTCATTAATTCCATAAACCCCATTTGTGTCTGTATATAGAACAAATAAATTAGGTCATTTATCAATATCTACATATACAATTTTAATTATAATACATTTAAACAAGTGAATTTAAATTGTAGTAAATTAACTTCTATTATTTGGGTGTTTGAGAGGATTTATTTTTCTTCCTTGGAGTGCTGGAGGATGGCTTTCTCACACGAGATGTTCTCAAGGCAGGTGAGGTAGACTAACAAAAAAAAATTAACATAAGGGAAAAGAACATGTATAGTATTACATCAAAGTAAAAAAATATCTAAATCTAATGGCATCGCAAAGCTATCTAGGAAAAAATCAATGGCCTCAAGCATGTGATATCATCAATTTGGGACATCTCAGCCCTTGATAAGCCCTATAAACACAAATTAATGATACATATATATATATTTAAAATATATATTTTCAAACCAACATATTATTATGTTTTTAACAAATTTACAAATATTTACCTTGGGTAGTGAAACTACTCGTGACCTTGGAGTCGAGTGAAAATCACATGGTGTACTCCTACCACCTACTACTCCCTCTAATGCATATTATTTATATTTCACTTTAAATTGTTCTAAATTTTTTTTAAAATTTTTTATAAGATTTAGGGGATTAATTGATAACATGTTGAATAAATATAAATAAACACACTTGTCTCTGATCATGACATAAAAATATACTTATCAGGTCATCAGTGAGGGCCATATCCTCTGGAGTGGAGGCATGTCATCTACTCCTGCAACATGTACATGAATATGGTGTTGAACCATCTGCATTCACATCAGTATCTACACCAAAAAATAAACTCTGGCAGTTGGTACACATGTGCTCAATGGGCTGGCCCGTGCCAAGTGATGCATATGCTGATGATGGAGGTGTCATAGATTCTAGTTTATCCTCTACTCCAAATAAGTGTTTTCCATGCTCAACAATTGCATCGGTCAATGATGTAACTGCCTGAAGAGTCTGTAAATCCATCGACTCCTTTAGGGATATTGGGACAATGACATTAACCATGGGTTTAGGATCTGCATGCCTCCTATGGGCCCCAACTATATCCTGCATAGAGCCTCTACCTCTACTCTAGAACTGTCAGATGTCAAAGTAATTCAGCTTCAAGCTGAGGATAAACTCACAATAAAACTTTCTCAAAAAATACAGTGGCACCTCCCAATTGTTCCAAGGTGGTTGGTCAAAGACCATATACCACCTATCCAAAAAAATTTCTTTCATCCTAGCGTGAACACACCACTATATAGGAAACCGGCTAGTAGTAGTAAGTAGGCTATTATTAGTGCTAGGATTGGTGAAAAGAGCACATATGTCATCTTTAAGTATGCCCTTTCTTTTCACCTCATCATATGACAACCCATATGCATAAAATCCATGACATCTATCCCTCCATGAACCCCATTTTATGAGCTCTTTGTATACCTCACTCATGCTATTGGCCATTGTTTCTAGGTTTTTTCCAAGGATGAGTGGTGATCCTGATTAGATGACCTCAACCTATTCACTAATATAGAAATTTGGGCACTATTTTATGTTAGGTGTTTGATAAGATCATCTTGTGTGGCCTGTACATGATCTACTAGAGGATGTAGAGGGTTTAGGGGTGGTGGCAGTTGTTCAGGACATTTTGAGGATTTTGTATTGGTGGAGCATTTCCTTGAGGGTTTTCTTGTTTCTCATCTTCATTATTTTGAGGTTTTTCTTCTGTTGATTATTCACGAGGGGGTATTTGTTGTTTCTTTTTTTGGGGATTTGTTCAAAGAATCTATATCAAATTAATAAAAAAACTTAAATCAATTTAAAAATCCTACTTCAAAAAAATGCAAACAAAAACAATCAAAATAATGAAGTCTTACCTGTTTGATGAGGTGACATTGTTGGAAATTTCTCTAAACGTCGATTTAAAATGCAATTTCAAGTAGAACACGCATGGGTTATGCAGCTTTTTGCTTCCTCCAAATTGTTGTTTCAACATTTTTGGCATTGAAAATGGCCCAAACCATGGCCTTCCAAAATATGTAATATTTCTCATAACCTGTGCAGGTTATGAGAAACTTTTTGTTCCTCAAAATTCGCACGGGTTTTGAAGAACTTTTGCTTTTTTAATGTTTTCTATTAGGCTTGGTGTCACCAATCCAAGGACATTTTTGAATTTAAGGAACCTGATCAGGTTATGAATTTTTTTTTTTTTTTTTGCATGTTGCCACTTCTCTGAATAGAAACTTGGTGCAATTACCTAGTCATTAAGAGGAAATATGAAGATGTAATAAGGATAGGATGGGAATAGGTTTAATAGAAATGTTCAAGATAGAAGAGGATGAGAAACTCAATGAATTTACTATGAAACATGCATCCTTAGCTTTATTATAAACCAAATACAAATCATTTTCCTTACTAAGTATTCTAGTACATGTGAGATTCATGTTCATAATCTAAAAAAAACATAGAAATTGTAATAACCCAACAAGTAACACCCAAGGGAAAATCCAAGAAAGCCTAAATAATTTTCTTTTGAAATATTTTAGGACAACTCAACAAATTCAACTCTAAAGTTATTAAACAACATGTCACACTTTACATCAAAAAATGCAAACAAGAATCACAAGGGACATTTCAAAATAAGAGAATGAACACACAAAACCTCACCAATGAGAAAGCAAGGTGGAAATAAAGGAATACTAATAATGTGGATCCACTTCATCATGAAGGAGTAATAAAATAGGGTGAGGGATAAAAACTCTTTGACGATAATTGACACACACCATGATCACATCATCCCACTAAAAGAAACTAGGATGGGATGAGGGGATTATCAACCTCTAGTCCACATACAACTAGCCTAAGAAATTCAAGACAAAACAATTTTGACATAAGCAAGAGTTCACAAGATCAAATACAAACATGTGACATTTTGTCACAAATCGATGATGCACAAGTAGAAGAATAAGGTCCCTAAACTCCAATCAATCATAGAATAAGGATTATGATACATTAGGGATGATCAAAAAGGGGTTTCAGCCCTCTAAAACCATCACAAGACTTTACAAGTCATCTCTTAACAAACTAGGCCATCTCCTTGATCCTAGGTGAGATGATCAACCTCCAACACAGACAATGACACAATTTTAAGTATAAAAAACTCAAAATTCTCATTGAAAATGCATAGGGACTATCTTATAGGCTCCCTAGACTTTCCAATCCTTGACATGCATCTTCAGCACACTAAAGCTACCCATAAAAAGCCCTAAAAAACCATTAGAAAAATACTCTAGACTAGGGCATTCACAAAGAACTAGGATTCTCTCTTAGAATACTAGCATGTTGCACTAGAGTCATTTTGGTGTGTTGTAGTCCTCAAGGAATGCTAGTGTCCATTCTAGGTACTTGTGTCCTTAGAAACCCAAAACTCATGTTGTCATCCTTTAATTCTGCATCTATTTTGATTAGTAGGCAAATCAAAGCTATAAATTGTTCCCCCAAACATCACAAACATGTTAGAGTAGAATAAATGTGTTGTTTTGACCCGAGGTACACAAAAAAGCCAAAATTCTTAGGGAATAAGTATACAAAACAACTCCCTTGGACATTAGGCACCACCGACATGTGAATAAGAGGATGGAGAGGGAGATATCTTCCTCACAAATACACTTAAATATTTCCCTAAGATAAAACATATATAAATAAACATTATGACACTTTTGCGCATTTTCAAGACCTTATAAGGCATCCTAGTAGGCCTCAAATACACAAAAAATTAGTTGAAATGAATCAAAAGGTCACAAGGATGCATGCAATCCTCAAGAAGGGACTATGTCACAAGATGTAGTTAGGTTTATTTTAGATCCCAAGAAAAAATTCATAGTTATCAACCACAACGCAACATTGAAAAGTGGCCAATTCAAATTGCATTCACAACTAACTATGAGTCTCCTTCCAAGAACAATCTATATAGTTTCAATTTCCTTGGTACCAACAATCACATGTATGTTATTTTCCATTCAAAATAATTATTCATAGCTCATCCCATTCTTCTTCCCGAGAACCTTATATATTCTCATTCAAAATTTATAGCCACACAACCAACCCCAACTAAACCTGGGTTGCCTCTTCAGGAACTATTGTGATGAACCATAATTGATTGAATGCTTGAAGATGTTAAGTTGATGATCAAAAAGCTATAGAAAGTTAATGCAAGACATTAAATCAGTTAATGTATTGTATTGTCATTGATGTCAACTTGATATAATCTGATTGGTTATATACATAATGTCAAAAATTTCAAAGACTAGAGAGATAAAGGTTATGCTATCAGTAATGCATAAAAGTTCAGTATGCACTAAGTGACAACAAACACTGACAGATAGTCCACCCCAATGGATAGAGAAACACAAGAGAAGATTCATAGTGATAACCAAGCAAGAAACCCAATAAAGCATTACCGACGAGTAGAACCATAATGCTACTCGACAAATAGACAACCCCGACGGACAGAGATGCCCGAGGACAACTGAAGTCAAGACTAAGATAACAAGGAGTTAAATACCAAAAAGAACTAAAGTTTAGAAATGAATAAAGACTTAGTTGGAAAGAGCTAAAGATGGAGTTAACTAGTTGATTACATTTTTTTTCATTGACAAGTTAAAAGCCAGAGATAAGATAGAGTTTTAAAGTTGTTTTATTCCAATTGTCAAAGAGAATTCTGCAGGATAAAATTGAAGTAAAGCTTTAAAGAAATAAAGGAAAGATTTATAGATCACATCAAGAACAAGAAAGAAAAAGACCGAGAAATGGTGAAATTATGTCTATAAAGAGACAAGCTAATTAATTGTGAATTTGGGAAGTGAATAGTGAAGAATATGCTGAAGAGAACTATGGTGAAGAAAGTCTTCATACAGTCCTAATCATACAAGCTAAAGAATAGAGCTAAAGTTTTGTGTGGACACCGAGTAACAGAGAAGCACAACATCACCAAGAAGAAAGAAGTGGAGCAAAGGTATTAAAGGGGAACATTGAACAGAAAGGTATTATGAGCTTACAATAGATCTGAACATCTGCAAATCTAAGTTGTAGTTATGAACAGATCATATACTATTTCAATTTAACCATTGGATTAGAAAGTATCTTAACTGAATAGGACCTAACCATCCTTTATATATTGAGATACATACCAAGGAATATCAAAAGGTTTATAATGAAGATAGCATAGTGAAATTCTAGATATCAAGTGATAAACTGTTAGTGATAAACCCTCTAACAACGTCACACTTAACAGTGTGTTTGTAACCTTTAACAAGGTTGGCTCTTCACCGATCTTACTTCAGAAGACTAAAAATTTTGGGTTACCAGTCCCAAGTGGTTTTTCCATTGACAAGGTTTCCACATTAAAAATCCATGTGTCAAATGTGTTTATGATTCATTACTTTAATGTTTTTCTTTACACATTACTAAAACATGATTGATAGGTAAACACTAATTTATTTACTATATTTCGGTAAATGCTAGACTGCTATTTGGTAAAGATTAAGAATAAGGTTTAACAGTGAACTCTAAGCAGTAGTTATTTGATATGATTATTTCAAGGCATACATCTTGTAGGACTAAAGATAGCTAGAGGCTTATAATTGTGGTACTAAGTTTTGGGGTTGATTTATTGGAATATTTTTTAGGCCACTAATTCAGCCCNTCCCCCCCCCCCCCCCCCCGCTCTTAGTTATTCTAACAATTGGTATCAAAGCTTGTGTGCTTAGAAGGACGATTTCAAGACCGAAGAAAAAGATCACAAGATGAGAAAATGAGATTTGTCTAAGTTGAACAAAGACAACATTGCATCATGGCAAAGCTAGATAAGACTCCACCTATTAGGTATTGGAAATGATGTTACTCAATACTTGGATATTGAATATGTGCTTCCTACAGGACCTTACAGACTTGATCAATTAAGATGAAATCATGAGCACAATTCTATGATGATAGAACTTTCTTCCTCACTCTCCGATGCTAAATTTGAAGATGTCAAAACCTGCACCTCTGCAAAGAAAATGTGGGACAAATTGAAGATAGTACATAGAGGAGATGCTAATGTGATAAGAGCTAAGGTAGAAATCCTAAGAGGAAGGTTTGATGACCTAAGAATGAAAGGAGAAAATATAACTCAGTACAGCTGTAGAATAAAAGAGGTAGTCAATGTTATCTGAGGAGTTGGAGGTGTACTTGAAGAAGAAATGGTGGTAAGTAAAATCCTAAGAACCTTACTTCCTATATATGCTATTAGAGTATCTTATATACAAGAAATGAGAGTAGTAGAAAATAATAATGTCACTCTAGATAGTTTGGTTGGTAGACTTATTTCATTTGAGATGAATAACTTTGACAACAGTGTCTTACCATCTATTGAGTCTGCATTTAAATCTTCTTTGAAAATAAGTAAGTCAATTCATAAACACACTATGAGAAATGATAGTGAAACTGATAGTGATGACCAAGAACTTGGTGAGAATGAAGCACTGATGGAAAGAAGATTGCAGAGAGGCAAAGGTAGATACAAAGGTAAATAACTAATTTTATGTTTTAATTGTAAAGAGATTGGACACTTTGCTGCTAGATGTCCTAACAAAAGAAAAGAATATAGAAACAGTGATAGATCATATGAAAAGAAGTTTGGCAGAAGTGATAACATAGATTACCAAAGAAACCAACAATCTAAGAGAAGAGATACCTGAGACTACATGGACAAAGGGAAGAAATCTTGCTACCTAGATGAGAACAAAGCTGGAGATACTGACACTAAATATGATGAAGATATTGAGATGGTATTTGTTGCCATGAAGGATGATTCATGCAAAGAGGAAAGGTATGTTGAGGCTGTGGTGGTACCCTAAATTTTGATAATTTAGAAGTCCCAATCCATTATCAACAAGCATGTTTCTCAATAAAAAAAAAGATCAAAGGAAGGAATCTTTATGACACAAATAAATAGAACTAACTAATCGAAGCCTTCAGAAAACGCTGGAATTTAGACTTGCTACAAAGATGATTTTGATAGAGGATAAAGATATTTGCATTTTAAAAATATAAAAATGACCCAGTTCGGGAAATCAAATTTACTATCTCTAGCAGAAATATTATCTTTTCAAAAGGTATTTTGGATTTTTGAACAAAGCCAAATCTGAAAGTTAGGTAGTTATTTTTTAGCTAGTTTATTGTTTTTTCAAAATAATCTGTAATAAGAGTTGTGTCTTTTCACCCTAAAGAGGTGTGAAAGCCACACAAACACATATATATATACATAATGTAAAATGTAAAGAGAAGACAACAATATAATACAATTTCACATATTTAGATAGTTTTTAATCAACAAGTATAACATGGACCTGGATGTACTATTTTTTTCAAAATCAATAAAGATAAGTCATTTTTCTTTCACATGTGTAATAGTTTCATTATCATTTTACAATTAGTCCCTCGGATAAACCAATATAACTTCTTCAAAGTGATAGTTTTATGTGCATGCTTCTTGATTTGATTCATAGTCTATATTTTCAATTGGTTTTCTCATTTTGCATGGTTAAATTTTGTTGATTGAGGCCTTAGTCAATTGGTCTGTCATCTGATAAGTAATACCCATTTGAAATATCTCTGAATTTGTTTTAGGTTGCATGTGCATTCCATAACACCTTTGAAGTGATAAGTTTTCTTGTAAAATTGTCTCTGAGGTTGAACATAAGATTGGAATGATCTTGACTCTATTGCCCATGGTAGAATAAGGCACTAGTCTAATCATTATTTGGATTATAGTTATTTAATTCATTTTTTATAGTTTTTTGCTATCTTATCTATCTCTTCATTTCAAATTACATACACATTTACTAAACATTCTTTCAATTACTTAAAGTATTTCAGTTTATAGTTCACGATATATTACTTTTTGTTAGATTTCTTTCAAGTTCCTTGCCATACTTGAGAGAGAAGGTTGAAGTGTTTCTTATCTGCTATAAAAAGCCTTGTAACTTTAAGGATAAGTCAAGGTATAGGCCTACCAGCCTTGGTTTTGCAAAGCCAAAATTGCAGAAGTTCCAACCTTGCCTTGGTTGTGACTTTTTAGTTGGCCAAATCACTCAGGTTTCCCAACATTGGATTGGAAATTCCATAGGAAATCCAATCTATTGATTTGAGCACCAACAGATTGGCGACTCTGCTGGGGAGTTGTTCAAAATAAAATTTTTGTATTTTACCTAGAAGCTCTGGTGATATATTTAAGACTCTACTGGGAGAAAAGAACTCAGAAGATAGTAAGTATTTTCCTTCTGATAAGAAGGTGGCGACTCTATTGAACAAAGAATTTTAGTCAGTGACTCTATTGAGGGAGAAGACTCAGAAGGAGATGGTGATTTTTTTTTTCAAATGTATCCATCATTTCAAAGAAATCCTTTTATTCCATATGGTATCAGGCCATTGGATCTTACGAGATTTCAATGCATTCCAAATAATTTATCCCCTAAAATTTCACAACTTCTACCAAAGTTCCATGGAAAATGGGATGAATCGACACAACAACACTTGGATGCATTTTACACATTCATAGAAGATTATGAGGTTTCTACAAAGGATCAGGTAATGAGGGTATTTTTCAGGACGTTAAAAGATAATTCCAGAAAAGTATATGAATCAATACCCACACAATGTATATCATCATGGAGACAGTTTGAGAAATGGTTTCTTTATACATTTCATGATGCCAGTGGTGAAGAAGACATGTGCTATGAATGATATGAAGACCAAAGTTGCAGTATGGAAGAAGATCCAAATTACATTGTGGAAGAAGAATTGTACATGTCCCCTTTGGATACATTCTTCAATTTGGAAAGATATGAAGGAGAATCTATAATACATTTGTTCATGAGAATGATAAGGATTTATCAAAAAATACCTTCATATATTAGGCCTTTTGGAAGGGAATTAATGGATAAACTTCATGAGTTAGGAATATATGATGTTTCTCAACTGGTAATTTTTCTTGAGAAAGTATGTGAGGAATTAAGAAAAGAAAAGAATAATGACATGGAGGAAGAATCTTACATATCCCCTTTGGATACATTCTTCAGTTTGGAAAGCTATAAAGGTGAACCTGCACTACATTTTTTCATGAGAATGATAAAGATCTATCAGGAAATACCTTCAGATATCAGGCCTCTGGGAAGGGAATTAATGGATAAACTTTATGAGTTAGGAATCTACCGTGATTCTCAACTATTAGTCTTTCTTGAGAAAATATGTGAGGTATTGAGGGAAGAAAAGAATGATGACATAGAGGAAGAAATTTTGGATCAAGTTGAAGAAGAATCTATACATGATGAGACGTGTATGGAAATAGGTATCAATGACCATAAGGAAGAAGATCTTCTCAGTACAGAAGAAATCTCATATTTACTAGACATTGAATATCAAAAACATGTTGAGAAGAGTGGTCAAAAAAATTTCTCAATGCACCATGATAAGAAACTTGATGGATCAGTACATACTCAGGGGGAACTAGATGAAGAAGATGATAAATTTCAAGAATCAAATAACGGAGATGAGATAGAAAAACATACAACATATGAACACAAAGAAGTATCAGATGAGATCTCTCATGGAGATATGCCCGAGTTATCTATATCCTTAAATCCATTATTTGAAGAATATTTTCTATGCAATCAAGCCCATCAACATCATGATAAAGACAGTGGGCCTAGTGATAATTTTGAAGATGATGGAACTCAAAATATGTATGGGCAAGTGTATTCAGAAAGTGAGACATGCATTATTTCATCCTATGAGCAAAAGTTGTATCAAACATGTGAACATGAGATGGAATCAAACATACATAATGAAGAGAATGTGTTGAAGATTAGTTCTAAAAATTATCCGAGTATCCTATCTGATCAAATTCTTGATAAGAAGGAAGTTCTTGAATGTGAGTTATCTCCAAATCCTTTTTGTGAAGAGAAACAACATCTTGAGTATAGGGAAGATTGTGTACATAAAGGAATCCAAGTAGAAGAGATTAATCTATTCACTTGTAGGGTTGATCAAATGCATGAGGATATTCTGTTTAGCAAGGACTACAGTGCACCTGCTGACTTTTCTAAGGGTAGACAAAAGTCAAAGTATGGTAATAAAGCAATGAATGTTGTCCATGAGAATGGTGGCATCGTATTCAGGAGATCCAAAGTATTATGTAAGATCATAATTATGTGTTTGATAGAGGAAAGTAGCAGTGCTCACTTTTTTGGGGGGAGGCCTGGGGCCACCTAATTTCACTTCGCATCAGATTAAGTGTGGATTCTTGGTCTGCTTCTCCAGAGGTAGCTAGAATCTCGCTATGCTCACAGGGAGCATACGTCCCCAGAAAGAGCCACTCGTGGTACCCTAAATTTTGATAATTTAGAAGTCCCAATCCATCATCAAGAAGCATGTTTCTCCATAAAAAAAAAAGATCAAAGGAAGGAATCTTTACAACACAAATAAATAGAACTAACTAATCGAAGCCTTCAGAAAATGCTGGAATTTAGACCTGCTACAAAGATGATTTTGATAGAGGATAAAGATGGTCAAATTTTAAAAATATAAAAATGACCAAGTTTGGGAAATCAAATTTTCTATCTCCAGCAGAAATATTAGCTTTTCACGAGGTGTTTTGGATTTTTGACCAAAGCCAAAACCAAAAGTTAGGTAGTTATTTTTTAGTTAGTTTGTTGTTTTTTTCAAAATAATTTGTAATAAGAGTTGTGTCTTTTCACCCTAAAGAGGTGTGAAAGCCACACAAAAACATATATATACATAATGTAAAATGTAAAGAGAAGACAACAATATAATACAATTTCACATATTTAGATAGTTTTTAATCAACAAGTATAACATGGACTTGGATGTACTATTTTTTCAAAATCAATAAAGATAAGTCCTTTTTCTTTCACATGCGTAATATTTTCATTATCATTTTATAATTAGTCCCTCAGATAAACCAATAGAACTTCTTCAAAGTGATAGTTTGATGTGCATGCTTCCTGATTTGATTCATAGTCTATATTTTCAATTGGTTTTCTCATTTTGCATGGTTAAATTTCGTTGATTGAGGCCTTAGTCAATTGGTCTGTCATTTGAGAAGTATTACCCATTTGAAGTATCTCTAAATTTGTTTTAGGTTGCATGTACATTCCATAACACCTTTGAAGTGATAAGTTTTCTTGTAAAACTATCTCTGAGGTTGAACATAAGATTGGAATGATCTTGACTCTATTGCCCATGGTAGAATAAGGAACTAGTCTAATCATTATTTGGATTATAGTTATTCAGTTCATTGTTTATATTTTTGTGCTATCTTATCTATCTATTAATTTCAAATTACATACACATTTACTAAACATTCTTTCAATTACTTAAAGTATTTCAATTTACAGTTCACGGTATATTACTTTCTGTTAGATTTATTTCAAGTTCCTTGCCATACATGAGAGAGAAGGTTGAAGTGTTTGTTATCTGCTATAAAAAGCCTTGTTACTTGAAGGATAAGTCAAGGTATAGGCCTACCAGCCTTGGTTTTGCACAGCCAAAATTGCAGAAGTTCCAACCTTGCCTTGGTTGTGACTTGTTAGTTGGCCAAATCACTCGGGTTTCCCAACATTGGATTGGAAAGT
>MU223286.1:193726-216384 GCA_018584345.1 Thuja plicata | reverse complement strand
AAAACCTTATAAAATTCTAAAAGAGAACGAACTCAAATCTGATTGGTTGTCATTAATCATAATTCAACTACTTTTCCATGTATAAAAAATCTTTGAAATCCTATTGGTCAGCAACTACCTACCATGGAATCAAAGAAAAATCATCCTTTTAACTCTGGTTTTACTTCTGGTGACCTAGCGACCGTGTAATCTCTTTGTCACTTGATATTCTTTCTAACTGTGGTTTGTCACCAAGACATAGCGACTACCATTAGATCAATCTTTAGATCAACGATTGTCTCCATGTCACCTAATATTTTCACTTAACTCATCTTCCTATGGAGACACCCTGACTAAGCCTTTACTTAATTGTTCTTTAACCTCATATCGTATCTAGAGACTTGGTGACAATTATATCTCCTTGTCCCTAAACCAATCTTCTAACTCACGGTTTATCTGGAGACCTCGCGACAAACTCCTTTAGTCTCTATATCACTTAATAATTTTACTTTTATGATTTCCATCTAGAGACAACATGACTGTCGTTGATTTTATTTTTCTCTACATCTGACGGTTTTCGCCAAGTCTCTTGATCTTCAAGGAAAACCCTAATCTTTCATGAGACTTCGTGACTGATGAACACATGTCTTATTTTCCTTTTGTCTCTTGATTGCCAGATCTTGTTTGACTTTTCAACTTCTTACCATGACCACGCAACTACTATTGGATCTGGCTTTCATCCTATGGTTGCCGCTAAGTCTCTTGATTCTCAACTTAACTCATGGTTCCTTTCGTGACTAGGAAACAACACTGTTATTCAAACTGACTTTTAACCTAGGTTCATTCAGAGACTCAGCGACTGTTAAAACTCTAGGCCGCTTGATAACTTCTAAATTGTAGGGTTTATTACAAGATAACCCAACCACCATTAGATCAAATCTGAGATGAATGGTCTATGCCATGTCTCCACATCTAATGAAGCATATTCTTTTTATTAAGAGACAACGTGACCAATGCTTTTTGCCAAGTCTCTAGATTGAATAGAATATTCATTTTTCTTCATGAGACTAAGTGACAAACAATAAGCACATGCTAATATCTCAGACTTAAGTTATAAAAAAGGTAACATAAAAATAGAAACTCGACTGAGAATTTAGGGCCTTTTACATTTTTGAATAGAAATGACCCTAAGGCTTAGGGTTTTTTTCATTTTTTGGCTAATTTTAGGGCTAAAACATTTATTTGCAGAGACATATAAGCAATTTCAGACATGAATTTCAACATTTTGAGCATAGGAATGACTGGGAACTTGAAAATTTTACAGGGCAGACTCAAAAACTAGAAATACAACCAACAGTGGCTCTATCTGAGGATGGCTAAACACAAGTTTATGACAAGAACCACAGAATCTATGGTTGTAGACCTCTTCAGAAACTGAAGGTGATGCTGACTAACCTATTGCAAAAAAGAAACACACAACAGAAAGGAACCCACTTATTTACATATGATACATACTTGTGCATGAAAATCTGATTTTCAATTGAAAAAGGGTTTCAAAAATTGCCCATGCATAGGCAACTCAAAATCTTCTCCATCCATATTCTTCTGAAGATAAGAATATTTACCAAAGCTCTGAGAAATAACAAAGGGTCCAAGCCATAATGATTCAAACTTCTTGTGCTTCCCTTTATCCTATGCTCTCACATTTCATTGAAGAACAAGGTCATTTGGTTGGAATTTTCTATTGGTAGCCCTTTTGTCAAAAAGATATTTCATTTTTTTCTATAATTTTATGTTCTCTTTTTGGCTATCCTTTCTGATTTCATCAAACTCTGCCAATTGCATTATTCTATTTTGCATATTGTTAGAAACTTCTAATTGTTCCTCCTTTATAAACTGGTATACTGGTAACAAATTATTAACAGGAATTCTTTAGCTCATACCATATACAAGTTCAAATAGTGATTTTCCTGTTTCTTTCTTGATTGTTACCTTGTCTTCCCATAATGCCAATTTTAGTTTTGTATGCCATGCTCTCTTGTTCTTTTCAAGAGTCTTCTTTAAGATCTTCAATATAATTTTGTTACTAGACTCAACTTGTCCATTTTCTTGAGGATGATATGGGGATGAATATGACACCATTATCCCATACTTCTCATAGAAATCTTTTATCTCATCTAATCTAAAACACATGGCATTATCCATTACTAACTTTGTAGGCACACGAAATCTGGTTAAAATATTTTCCATTAAAAATTCAGTAACCACCTTACTTGTTTCCTTTTTGTGGGTATAGCTTCAATCCATTTTGTAAAATAATCTATGGCTACAAGTATCCAATTGTGTCCACCACTGGACTTTTGTGAAAACTCACCTATAAAATCAATTCCCCACATAGCAAAAGGAGCTTTAGCATTCATAAGGATCAGTAATAGGGCTCCTAAAAATTTTAGTTTATTTGTGAACCTTTGACAGGGCTCACATCTCCTGACAAACACATGGGTATCTTTGAATAAGCTGGGCCAAAAATATCTAGCCCTTAGAATCTTATGTGCAGTATTCTTGGCAGAAAAATGACCTCCACATACCCTAGCATGCATTTCATTTAACACTTCTCAGATTGGATTTGATCTAAACATAGTAATAATACACCATTTCTATCTTTCCAATATAAATCTCCTTGTACTAAGGTGTATCTCTGAGCCTGTAGTCTGAGACTTCTCTTTTGGTTATCTATCATAGCATTAGGACATTTGGCATTCTTTAGGAAATATATAATATCAACATAAAATGGTTGTTTCTCTATACTTGTGATTGTCTGATCATGTATCTTTGTATTATTACTTGTACTAAATCCAAGTTCTCCTTTGTCATGAGTTTTTCCAAACCTTGATCTCTCACCAATTTTGTAATGTAGATTTCTAAATTGAATTCCTGAATTTGGTTAATCCACTTACATCTCTTACCAATCACTTCTGATTGGGTAAGAATGTCTTTCACAGCTGAATGAGGCACATATGACAACACCTTAGCACAAACTAAGTATGGTCTAAAATATTTTATAGCTTTTACCAGGGCATATTCTTGCTTTTCCATCATTTCATAATTTAGCTCTGTAGCTTGAAGGGATTTGCTAAAAAAGGCTATTGGATGTTCAAACCCTTCTTCATCATTTTGTAACATAACAACAACTATAGTGTGAAAAGAAGAAAATGAAAATAAAGAAAATGGCTTACTATAATTTGGAGATTTCAAACCAGGTGCCTCTTGTACTGCTTTCTTTATTCTTTCAAATGTTATTTGAGCTTCCTTATTCCATTGAAATTTTGCATCTTTCTTTAGCAATTTGATAATTGATTTGATAATTTCTACAAAATTAGCTATGAATGTTCTGACAAAATTTATCTTTCCTAAGAAACATTGTACTCCTTTTAAATTTTTTGGAGCAGTGACCTTTTGGATAGCCTCTATTCTCTCAGGGTCTATCCTAACTCCATCTTTGGACACTATATGTCCCAATAACTTTCCTTTTGTGACTGCAAAATGGCATTTTCTGGGATTTAATGAAACACCATATTCTAATGCCTTATTAAAAAATTTCTCTAGATGCTCACAGTGATCCCCTTCCCTTTTAGAATATGCAATCAAATTATCTTGATAAATAACCATGAATAGATTAATAAATTCTTTAAATGCCACATCCATGGATCTTTGGAAAGTTTTTCTTGCATTTATTAATCCAAAGGGAATTCTAACATAGACATAGGTTCCCCATGGAGTAGTAAAAGTAGTCTTGAATTGCTCTAACTCTTTTACAAGTGCCTGGTTGTATCTTGGGAATCCATCCATCATTGATAGCAACTCACAACCAGGTACCTTATGCAACATTGCTTCCATGTTTGGTAGAGAATAGTTATCCTTTAGGGAAGCAATATTCAAGTTTCTGAAATCTACACACAGTCTTATATCACCATTCTTGTTTCTTACTAGTACTAGGTTTGAGACCCAAGTTGAATGTCTGATAGGCTGAATAATTCCAGCATCTTTTAACTTCATCAACTCCTGTTGCATTTTAGGATCCAAAAGAGGATTAATAGGTCTCTGCTTTTGTCTAAATGGTTTCATATCTCTTTTGAGTGGGATTTCATGTTGGAAAAGATCCTCTCTATAAGCTTTAAGATCTTCATATGAAAAAAGTAGTTAAATTATCTTGATAAATAACCATGAATAGATCAATAAATTCTTTAAATTCCACATCCATGGCTCTTTGGAAAGTTGCTCCTATATTTATTAATCCAAAGGGAATTCTAACATAGACATAGGTTCCCCATGGAGTAGTAAAAGCAGTCTTGAATTGCTCTAACTCTTTTACAAGTGCCTGGTTGTATCCTGGGAATCCATCCATCATTGATAGAAACTCACAACCAATTACCTTATGCAACATTACTTCCATGTTTTTTAGAGAATAGTCATCCTTTAGGGAAGCAATATTCAAGTTTCTGAAATCTACACATAGTCTTATATCACCATTCTTCTTTCTTACTAGTACTAGGTTTGAGACCCAAGTTGAATGTTTGCTAGGCTGAATAATTCCAACATCTTTTAACTTCATCAACTCCTGTTGCATTTTAGGAGCCAACAAAGGATTAATAGGTCTCTGCTTTTGTCTGAATAGTTTCATATCTCTTTTGAGTGGGATTTCATGTTGGAAAAGATCCTCTCTATAAGCTTTAAGATCTTCATATGACCAAGAAAAAACATGCTTATGTTTTCTCAATAATCTTATGAAGTTGGTTCTAACATGAGAGTCCAATCCTTTTCCAATATAAACCATTTGGGGAGTGGTCTGTGAACCCAAATTTATCTCCTCTAGATCCTCAATTTTGGCATTACTTACCCTTACTATATGTTCATTCTGATCACTAAACAATGCCTCAAGCTCTACCAATCCCTTAGGAATCTATTTAGAACTTATTTGGACAACCTCATCCCCCAGTACACAATCCTTACCATCAATGACCTCAAGAAAATTATTACAATCTATATGTTGGTCCTCATAATCATCAAGGCACTGAAGAAATCGAAGGATATCTTGGTCATCCTCAAACACTTTCCAATTGTAAATGTTGTCTGGGACAACTGGTCTTATTTTAACTTCATCAATTGATACCCCATTTAAGGTCATATCATCATTTTTCAAAGCCACATTGGCTAAGAAATCTTCCATAATATTCCTAGACCTTTCTATCCAATTTATATTTGGTACCAAATAGCATGTCTATAAATTTTTAATCTATCATTCTTTACAGCATATTTGGACCTTACTTGGGATACTACTAGCTCTGAGTCACCATAGAATTTTAAGCATTTTATACCATGTTTAGTACCAATTTCTAGCCCTAGAAACAAAGATTCATATTCCACTGTATTATTTTTACACTGAAAAGATAGCAGAACAAAATATTTGAATGTGGTACTTGATGGAGATATAAAGAGAACTCCTGCTCCTGACCCTTCTTTTGAACAGGCTCAATCAAAGTAAATTTTCCACAAACCATCACTTTGTGTAGATAACTCCTTTACCAAAGGATCAACATTTTCACACTGGTGAGTACTCCTTTTGATTCTGAAATTTTCCATGTCAATGTCAACACAATGATTAATATTTGTATCCTCATGCAATTCTATCATGTGAGGTGTTCTTCCCTCTCTAGATACCTTTACATTATTTCCATCTATATTGAAAGTGGCATAGGATAGGTCACACTGAATACTTCCACCCATTGAAGCACTCCACTTTCTAGACAATAACATGCCATAATGTGGTGGTATATCAACCACCAATACACTCATAGTTAACATTGTATTTTGGCACATGGCTAATTTGTAGGGTAGGGTTTCAATAGTTCCAACAACAGGGATTTCTCTTGAGTCCATTGATTGACACCTCCCATGAGGAGTATCTACTTGTAAACCCATGGATCTCATAATTTATGCAGGCGTGACTATATTAGATGCTCCTAAGTCAATCATACAATTTTTTAGCATCTTTCCATTTATAACCAATGTCAAGAAAAAGGGGTCAACAACCCCTGCAGAAGCGTTTGTGTTTAAGTAAATCTAAGGAATCTCAGAAATCATCTCTTTAGGCTCTTTTCCCTTGTTGTTGAGTTTCTTTTCAATATGCTCTATTTTTCGAGGTTTTACTGTTGATACATTATTCAATATTGAATAGTTGTGCTTTGTATCCGGCTTAGCCGTGTGAACTTTGCGGGGTGATTCTTATGTCCCTCAGCCCCTTTTTGTGGATATGTAACTTTGATATTTTTAATTGAAAAGACACTATTCATAAAAAAAAATATTGAAAGAACTTTCTCTTTGTGTTCTTTTATTCTCATCATCTCTAGGAATGGGACCTTTATAGTCATCCGAGATAAGCGTTGTCCCATATCCACTAGAGTATACTTTATATCAGAGGTTTTAGGATTTTCTACAAGGATATTATTATCTTCTATTTGAATATTCATAGCAAGTCCTTCCCTCCTAGATTTCTTATTTTCCACTTTTGGGGAAGAAGAACTTGCTTCTGTCTCTTTAGCCTTTTCTACATGTACTTCCTTTTGTTCATTAGCTTTGTTTACTATTTTGACCTTAGGTCTATTTTCATTTTCCCCAGGTCCATCCTTTTTAGGTACATATTTGGCATCTCTTTTGTTTTCTTTTATGAAGATGACTGATGGTTGACTACCAACATTACCCACCACTCTTTTTCTAGCTTTGTTTACCAAATCAGCAGTGATTATGGATTTTTCTTCATCAGAGGCTTTTCTCACTACTGAGGGTTCCTGACTTTTTGGGGAATAACACCTTATGTGATCATACCTTTCTTCTTCTTCACTATCTGACAAAATTTGTTGTTGATCAACTTCTATTCTTCCTTACGAGCCATATATGTCATGATTTTCAATTTCTTCATCATAATCCATATCATGACAAGAATATGCATTATTCATACTATAATCACATGAATCATTTTCATCCTTTTCTTTCTCTTCATTTGATTTTATATCTAAAGAAACAATGCAAAAATCAGGATTGTGTGGTATCTCACAAGCTTCACACCAAAAGTCATCATTGCACATGTGAATAGTATTTTTATGTAAAGGATCAGGAGTCCTATTCTCAGGTTTGTCTTTCCTCAATGGAGCAATAGGCTTACCATCTTTGAATTGGGTACCATAGGGGTAGTTTTGCATCCTATTTTGTGAGTTGTAATTATTATTATAGGATTGTTTATTATTTTTTCAAGCCTTGTACTCTCTGTATTCATGTTCCTTTTGATTACTCCTATTAAAGCATGGATCCTCTCTTTTACCCAATTTTCCTGATATCCTCCTATTCATTTCTACGTTCACAGCTGTTTTATAGGCTTTTGTTAAAGTTCTAGGATTTTTATCTTTCAGTTCATAGCCCATTTTTGAATCAAAAGCATTAAGATAGGTAGCAAGACATACCTTTTGATCTAGCCTCATTTTTTGGAACAGCTTATTCATAGCTTGTTGGAATCTTGTATTGAACTCTGTTACTTCTTCATTTGATTTCTTCCTTATTTTATTAAATTCATTGATAAAAAAACCTTCATTAGTCTTATCACCAAATTGATCCTTGAATAGATCAATCAGCTCATCCATTGTTCGTACAGAACCATTAGATAAACTCCTAAACCATTCCCTAGCATATTCTACTAGAGATTGTACAAATAATTTCATAAGAATATCTTCATGATTTATATTTAAATCATCTATAACATCAAATAATTTTCTTAAATGTTCTTCACAAGTTACAACATTATTACCTAAAAATTTTGGAAGTTTTTATCCCATATCCTCTGGTATTACATTAGGGTAACCTAGAATTCCAAAGAAAGAAAATTGCTTGTACCTTTCTGCAGGAAGGGGTGTCCTTTGAAATTTTTCATTATCTTTCAGAGCATATAATTTTCTATGGTCTTTAAAAGAGGAAGCTTTGTTCTTTGATGTTGTAGCATCTTCTGTATCAGCAAAGGAGATTGTAGTTGACTGCAAGAAATAAATTTTTCTTTTCATTTCAATAGTAGCAGCTTCTGCTTCAACTTTCTCCAACATCTTAGCCATAGTTTCTCTTTCTTTTCAGGTTCTTTTGATTTTTAGGCTCCTCAACATTTGTCTCTGCAACTTTACTCTTTCCTTTGTCTTTGAAGTCTTGAGGACCTAAAATTTTGAATAAGGGCTAGTTGTTTCATGAGGATTCTTTCTTCCTCTATAATCTCATCAGAAGGTACTTCATAGAATGAAAAAATTGTATCTGTTCCTTCTCTTTCACTAGAGGTGGTAGTGGTTGCATAGGTGTCTATTCCAAGGCTTGGGGCTTCTACATATTCTGAGGCACTCTCCTCATGACTAGACTAATTAGTATTCTTCCTTCTAGTGCTATTCTCTTCACTTCTTGGAGAAGAATCATTGATGCTTGCCTAGTTTTTCTTCTATCTCCAAGACATCCTAGTTCTCAAAGTAGTGGGTATCCTACTATCCAACTCAACTTCAAGATTGTTTCTCATTTTTGACCTAGTATTCATATTTGAAAATATATATTTGAATTTTCCACTTATCATAGAGATTTCACTTTTAGAGTTGTCACCCAACCTTGGGGAATACTGAATACTACTAGAATGACCTTAAAACTAGAAAAACTCAACTTTAACTTGATTTGACTTCTAAAACACCAGAGATTCCTTATAAGCTTCTTTTCAAGTTTTACACAAAACTCCCCAGCGGAGTCGCCAGTTTGTTAGCACTTTTTCTTGAAGAACAACTTTAATGTGATAGTATACTTGTATACTTGAATGCAAACTCTTATTTTATGCAAGAAAAAGGATAATTAATGAAGGTATTAGATAACATCTCAGGAAACTATTACCTCCTCCTTCTTTTTTGAGATCCACTAACTCAGGCAGGTATTACCTATGGATGATTACTGGATGACAGTATCTTTTAAGTGGATTATCTTCTTCCTAATTTGTTGAATGATTTTTAATCGATCAATAAGTAAATGACAATGCAAATAACTATGAATATCCTGATACAAAGCTTAATGATCCAGACTAGTATTTTGACAACAGCAAATAGTAATGCAATAAGGATTCTCGTCCTTCATTTTTCAGTCCTTACTAACTTCAAGAGGGATAACCTATTTTGATTTCTCTTAAAGGAATCAATAAACAGAATTGTATTCCTTAAACATAATTACTTGAATGGAATATATTTGAAATGTGAATGATTGGATAAATTAAAATATTGGTTGGATAATGAACAATTAATTAGCCAACTATAAACCAGTGCCTAATCCTTGGGCTATGAGTCAATATCTGGTATAACTCCACAGTAAGGTGATCAATAAAATACTTGCAACAAAGATAACATGTCTTAAAAATTATCCTCTTCCTACTACTTTGTCATCAAATCCTTAAACTAATGCTAAGCTCTCTGGGGTCACTTGAAATAATTAATCCTTACTTGAAGGAGCTCACAAATGACTACACAACCACCTTGTGATCAGTATGTCTAAGTGCCTTACAAATAAACATACAAGAACTTTAAAATAAATGAAAAGAGACAACCAAGATGCAGAAAAGAGATTACAAAATATTTTTATTAATGTATAAAAGCTTCAAATACATTCAAATAGACAAATAGTATAGAGGCTCAGACAATTTTTAGTAGTCTGCCTTGTAATTCTATTTTATTAATTTCCAACTCTGACTCTCTTACAAAATGATACAAGAGCTCTATATATAGGCCAGAGCCATCTTGGAATCCTTAAGATAAGGATGCAAAAAGCCTCAGATGGTATAAAAGACCTAACCCTAAAATCTAGAAAAGATAAAAGATAGGAAAACTCCAAGCTGTGGATGGACAAAATTGAAGAATAAGATCTGATTTCGCTTTGTCTTCTTGTGATCTTTGGTGGCTTTGTCTGTATGTGTTCAAGATAGCATTTGGTATTTGTAATAAGATCTAGTGATGACCAATACAGGCTAACTTCCACTAGTCTTTAAGATTTCTAACCTTATTATGCTCAAAGAACAGGTGTCATGTGTCCTCCTATTCTTCATCCATGATGTCCAAGTCAACTGTAACAGGATTTTTCTTCTTGGGATTCATCAAGATGTCCCATGCTACAACATATTCCTCCTTTGGCCACTCAAAGCTTTGTATACTCTCAGACTGGGCCTTCTGTCTTTCCCACCTGGCATCAGTTATGCTTTTGACATCTGTGATGAATTTATTACTATCTGTCTCTGCTTTAATTGATTCATCTAGAATCTTATTAAATCTCTCCATGTCCAGCTCTCCTTAATTAGATACATAAACCTCTTTATTGGGTAGCACATTGTCAAACTATGAGCCCAATAGCCCTAATGGATTAATCTGATTGTCGTCTGATATGATTGGAGGCACAAATCTGTTGTAGCTGAGCCCAAACATGTTCAACTTTGCCTCTATTTGATTTGCTTTTCCTTTAAAGAATGATAAGGTGGCCCCTATTTTCTCTATCTCTATCCTAACCAGGGTAACTATCTCTGGTAAGTCTAACCTTAATGGTTGCATGGATGCCAACCTTTCAAAAAGTCATGTTCTACCAGACCATGTTGCATAATAAGGATTCAAAATTGATATAAAATTATTCACCTCTATTTGTAGGCCTAGAAATTTTCCATAGGCTCCATATACCACATCAATTTTATCCTTAATGGTGTCTATCCTATGTTGCAAAAATGATGTTAGTGCACCCAGAATTACACTGTTGTGCTCCCTAATCTCTTGCTCTATTTCTGTTGTTATCTCCCCTGTATCCTCTGTTTGGATCTCAACATCCTGTACCTCTTTTGGCTCAGCAAAGGCAGCCTCTGGTATGTCAAGTAGTTGTTGTGTAAGCTCTTCTATGAGCTTCTCTTGTGCCTTGATTTTCATTAGCCCTAACTCTCTGTCCTTGACAATATCACTAGTTTCACTAGTGAGCTTCTTTAGCTTTTTAGACATTTGAACTACCTTAGCCTCATTTAGTTGGGAAAAATGTGTGAAAACTTGGGAGATCTCCAAGTCTCCTATCTTTTGGATTGACCAGATTATCTTGTTGCCCTCCATCTTCCATCTTCTCTTGAATGTTCAATAGGGATGGATTTTGATCTTTTGGAGCCAAGCTCCACATTGCTAGTGCCTGGTACATGGGGTTGTATCCAAACCCTCTAATCATGTCCCCAACCTGTGTTTCTGATGAAAAATTCACATCAGGTTGTTTTCTTATTTGATCAATGATAAAGGAAGAGGCCAAATCCCAACCTTCCACTAGTAACATACCACTGGCCTTGACGAGCTGCCTCGCCTGCTCAGGTGTGATATGCTATGATTCAAGATCATAATCCTGCAATGTTTGTAGAGCCTCTCAGATCTCTGGGTCAGCACCTGCCAACTGTAATTGTGCACACACTTATTGTTGCTTGTTCTAGATGAGGAAGTCCTTGAATTCCTTAGTCTTGATGAAATTTTCATCCTTAAGGAATTGATCATGATATATCAGTTGCTCATCTATGCATCTTCTAAGAGGTAGCTCTACTTCATCTTCCTCATCTTTCTCTAGTTTCTTTCCTACCCTTATTTTTTTCTCATTTGGTGATCATATGGCATGTTTCTAGTTATGAGGGTACCAATTCTATCTCTCTTCTTTTCTTTTTTCTGAGAAGGTTCCCCTGTTTCAACCTTTTTTCTTTCAGGTGGGGGTTCATTTGTAACTTCTTTCTTAGGGACCTCCATTAGGTCAATTATATTTTCACCCTTAGCTACTTGTTCTTCAACAAATGCTTGGTTGACTCGAGGGGAATTGAGCATAGAATATCCTTCATCACTATCATCATCATATTCTGATGATGAGTGCCCTTATGGCCCTTCCCTGGCACTACTAGTGCATCTTCTAATTGTTGCACAGGAGATTATGGGACTCTATCATGGCATCTAGCCTCATCAAATATGGCATGTTTGGGAAGAAACCCCCATAATTAATACCTTTTCTCTTCACCTATCTCTCTAGATCCATTAGTTCATTAAACTTATCAGCCATTTTATCCACCTCCTCATCCTCTAGAATGTTTCTTATCAATTTATCTTTCATGCATTCCTCATGGTGTTTGGTGTATGGGATAGTAGGTGTTAGCTACTTCTTTGCACTTAGGATGAAGCCCTCTATGTCAATGTATCTGTAAAGAGCCATAGTCACCCTGTAATGGCTCATCCAGTTGTTTACTGGGTCCAATGATTTCTTCCCAATTGTAAAATTGCAAATTTTTAACTTTCTTGGGGTAAATGTACCCTTCTTGTGTGGAGCAAGGTGTTCCTTATATATTAAAATTAGTTGCTTGATTAATTCCATTGCTGCAATCCTTGGTGGCACATGGAATGGAAAAATATGGGGAGGGTGGGTACAACCATACACCCTAATCAATGTAAATTTCTTTTCATAATAAAAANTCCAATGATTTCTTCCCAATTGTAAAATTGCAAATTTTTAACTTTCTTGGGGTAAATGTACCCTTCTTGTGTGGAGCAAGGTGTTCCTTATATATTAAAATCAGTTGCTTGATTAATTCCATTGCTGCAATCCTTGGTGGCACATGGAATGGAAAAATATGGGGAGGGTGGGTACAACCATACACCCTAATCAATGTAAATTTCTTTTCATAATAAAAATACCCTAGTTGTGATCTCCTAGCCATTTTTCAAGATACTATCATGGTCCGAGTAGTTGTATTACTTTGACTGGAAACCTAGTCTTGTTGACACCTATGCACTGAAGAATTGGATACACTATCCATTTTTCGAAGGCACAAAATTCTTGATCCCTAGAAGTGTAGTTCCACACTCTCAACCAGACTTGAATGGGGTGAGGCTAGTTTTGGTGAAACCTTTGAGGCCTTAAACATTGGTAGTTCATGATGGGGAAATTGTAATATAAGATCAACTGCATTAAAACAAATTAATGTATGAATCTAGGGTTTTCCTTTTTGTTTTCCATATCCACAAACCCCTGGTGCATTTGATCTATGATATATTGGATATATTCATAGTTAGTACTGGTGTGAGGGCTCTACATGTCTAGGACCATCATTAGGATGTCGAAAGTGATTATTTCTAGTCCTCCATACTTTCCCAGCACTCTACATAGTGCATATGATATATATTTTATATAGAAATTCAAATCTTTGTAATAGTATGGGGCAGTCCCTGGAATGGGTGCAATATAGTTCTTCATTCTCCTTCGAACATGGTGTTCCTGAATCAATTTGGAGGCAATGCCACTCTCCCTGGTATATTTTTTCTCTAAAATCTTCAAGTTGATCTTAGTAGCCATGGGATGGTAGACATTAAAGGCTTTCATAAAGGAGTTCCTGTCTAGGGTAACTAGGGCTTTGTTGTCATCCCTCTTGATTGTTTTTGTCAGGGTATCATACCTACTAGCCATTTCTAGGATGAAATTGGTATCTACAAATATGTTTGGGATAATCAACTTGGCCAATCCACAGGTCCATGGGTTTGATATTGGTACAACTTCATCACTAGTGTTATAAAAATAATTGAACAAGGAATACCCAGAGGATCTTGCGGTTTTAGCATCCCTAATAAAGCTCAAATTATTAGTGAGGGTATCAGCACTTTCCTTTCTATTCTAGGTTGATCCTGGTAGTAAAGAAATGAATTCTTCTAAGTAGTTGCATTTCCCTTTCATATCATCATTTGCATCATCACTTCTCCCACTAGTAGATGCTACATTTACTGCCTGACTCATCTTGTTCAGCTCAAATTTATGTTACTGATATTGAAACAAATCTCCTCCAAACCCTCACCATAGGCTATCAATTACTCTATAATCTATAGTTCTGAGCACTGAAAACACTGCCAATCACAATTCCTTCTAAATTATGGAGCGGGAAAACACTTTTCTCAATACACACTACTGGATAATTCTACTCTTCTCAGAAAATACTAAACTCTTATAAAACTCTTAGCTCTAAAAACTTGGAAGCTGGTAAGAATGAAATGACAATGGATATTCTTACTTATAACTGAGAAATCAATGTAGCCATCTCTTCAAAACTGATAAAATTACAATTCAATCACTTCCGCCATTAGTTTACTCACTGTGACATCAATTCTGATTCTAGCCATGGTATTTCAAATTGACAAGTAATCAATTATCAATGAGTGCTTTTTTCTTAATAAAACCTTATAAAATTTGAAAAGAGAACGAACTCAAATCTGATTGGCTGTCATTAATCATAATTCAGCTACTTTTCCATCTGTTAAAAATCTTGGAAATCCTATTGGTCAGCAACTGTCCACCATGGCGTCGAATAAAAGTCATCCTTTTACCTCTGGTTTTACTTTTGGCAACCTAGCGACTGTGTAATATGATGCAGAGTAGGCAGTAGGAAGCCTCCAAAAGGACTCAATAGGGTAATATACCCTTGAATACCCAACTCAAAGAGGGAAAGTGCTTCACACCTATCAAAAGTGTGCAAAAGGCTTGGTCCAAGGTTATCACAACCCAATACCCCAAGGGCAACATATTCACTAGGTCTCACCAAGTCTAACATACCAACTACCAAGGTTGGCTATTAAGCACTCTAACCAAAATTATCAAAAATACCCCATGAAGTGACTCTAAGGACCAGGGGTGACCTATACTCAGAGGATTGGTCTATTTATGTCCCTAATGACAAGTTCCAATGGTTCTTTCCATCCTTTTCATCTTATGAGACATAGTTGCCTCACAAACCCACTCCTAGGCTTGTAGCCTTTTCTCAAAGGATTTTTACTCTTAAGTAAAATACTTCCACATAACTCCTTGAAAAAATTAGGGATTCTAGTACCCTTTCTGGCCTAATATCTTATACTTAAGCACTAAAACATGAAGGTGAAGTTAAAGCAGGAGAATACACAAAAGTACTTCTATAATTAGGGCTAATTAGGCCTGCACTTACACTAAAAGTGCTCCTTCCCTGCATCCAATGCCCAAACCAATTCTTTGATCATGTGAGGGCTGGTATAAGGGTCTTCTCCACCAATTTAGGGCTCTTGATGAATCCCCAAATAGAAGTTATGATGACTGTCCTAACTCTGTAATGGTGCATACATAGTCATATACACCTAGGGCATCATGGCAAGCCCATCTCCTTGCACTTTGACAAACCTATCATGAAAATTATTGAATAACATAACTAAACATGCTTTCCACTAAGGTTCATTGAATTCCCATGGTGGAAATGAGAAATACACTCAATACTTTGTGAAACCCTGATTTAGGGCCTAAAATCCAGGGCAGGAAGAATGAAAATTAGATAACTTTTGATGGACAGGGTATTAGACCATGAAACTAAATGTAGAATCAGGATAAAAAATGGGGATACCTTATTCATTTGTTCTTTCCCTTAGATGAATCTACACCCAAATGTACAAACTGATTGTTGGTCGAGAATGCAGGAAAATGGTAGTTTGTTTATTGATTTTGCCAAAAATTTACATCAAGTTAGCCTACCACCCGCCTATGAGGGCTTTGTAGGGACTCCCAATGGTTACATTAAATATTTGAACCAACTATCTGTTTGGGAGTTATTTTACAAACTTTGACAAAAAGTTGTCATGTTTGCTCAAAAGTTGCTTGACAACTTTTGAGCAATTTATGCATATTTTGCAATTTTGCAAATTTGGTGACCAAAATTGGTCCCAACCTTATTTTTGTAATCCCTAGTGGATCCAAACATGAAAAACATAAAAACAACCTATAAATTAGGTTTTGGACAATAATTAACTAATAGTTAACCAAGGGCTCATATAATGCCAATCTTGAAACTATGGTCTTACAAAGGAGTCCAATGAGTAACCCATGATTCTAACATGACTAGAGGAAAATTAGGACCTTTATGGAAACCCTAAGTTCCATAGGAAAACATATTTTATTTAGGGTGCTCCTACACCATAATCCCCATGAGATTTGAACTCAAGTTCCCACTTGAGGTTAATTGGTCAACAATGGTTCCATGTTGTTTGATCTGTTCCTATGTCATCCAGGTAAAATCTATTGGAGGGAGTCCTTTCCATTTCACTAAGCATTGCATGTACTTATTCTTCCTTTTTTTCTTCAGGACTTTGGATTCCAAAATTGTGTCTAACTCCATTAGTTTTCTTTGTGGGAGGTCTGTCACATAGTCTCCATCATCCTCATCATGTGGATCCTGCACATTAGTTACATCTGCAACACACTTGAAAGGGGTGAGGTCTGCAACATTAAAAATAGGAGAAATCAGTAAAGTAGGAGGCAAGGAAATTTCATATGCATTTTCACCCATATTTTTTAGGATGGCGCATGGTCCAACTTTCTTCATGTGGAGCTTTGATTATTTTCCTTTAAGTAGTCTCTCCTTCCTTAGGTATGCCCATACCTTATCTCCAATCTTGAAATGAATCTCTCTCCTTCTCTTATCTACATGTGCTTTATATTTCATGGTGGAATGTTGTAGTGACTCTTTCACTTCTGTCTGCACGTGAGAGATCAATTTGGCCAATTCCTCACCTTGTGCACTAACTCTAAAATCAGAAGGTAACTCCACCAAGTCTAATGGACCTTTTGGATGAAGTCCATACATAGTTTGGAATGGTTTCTTTCTAGTAGACCTGTTCATTGAATTATTAAATTCAAACTCTTCTTGAGGTAAAATCATGTCCCAACTTTGGGTGTACTATTTTTTAAGGCATCTTAGGAGATTCCCAAGAGATCTGTTTACCACCTCTATTTTCCCATCTATTTGTGGGTGGTATACTGAACTATAAGTCAGGTTGGTGCCCAATTTCTTGAAGAGTGTCCTCCAAAAGTGACCTTCAATCTTTACATCTCTATCAGAGACTATTGTTTATGGTAGACCATGGATTCTAACCACTTCCTTAAAGAATAGGTGTGCTATATGTGAAGCATCATTTGTGCTCTTGCAAGGAACAAAATGCACAATTCTACTAAATCTTTCCACTATGAAAAAAACACTATCATAACCCTGTTTTGTTCTTGGCAAACCCATTACAAAGTCCATTGAAATCGATTCCCATGGCCTAGAGGGAACTAGTAGGGGTTTTTATAGTCCTTGGTTAGTGGATACACCTTTTTCTTGTTGGAAAATAGTACAAGATCCTACAAACTTCTTGACTTCATTCCCCATTCTTGGCCAAAAATAGCTTCTTTTTACTAAATCTGTGGTTTTATCTATCCCAAAATGACCTCCTAAGCCACCACAGTGCTTTTCCTTTATAATAGTTGTTCTCATGGAACATTTAGGTATGCGTAATTGAGCTCCTTTAAACAAGATTCCATTCTGAATTAGAAAATAAGAAAAATCAGTATGATATTTACCTATCATCTTAGTGCATACTTCAAAAATTTCTCCAAATTATAGATCATCTACATATAGGTGTTTTAGGGAGTCAATCCCTACACTCTAAATTTTTACTTCCTCAACCAATCCAATCCTTCTGCTTAGGGCATCAGCCACTTTGTTTTCTACCCCCTTTTTGTGCTTTGTATTGAAGGTATAAGCCTGCAACTGCTACATCCATTTGATGTGTTTGACTCCAAGAATTTCCTGATTGTTCAAGAAAATCAGTGCATGGTTATCAGTATAAGCAATAAATTCTTTTGGGAGCAAGTAGTGTCTCCATTTTTTTAGGGCTTTAACCATTGCATACAGTTCTAAATCATATGTAGAATATCTCTTCTTTGCATCATTTAATTTTTCTGAGAAAAATGCTATAGCCTTACCTTCTTGGCTCAAGACAACACCTATTGCCAAGTTGCTTACATCTGTTTCAACAATAAATACCCTATTGAATTCAGGGAGCACTAGGATTGGGTATTGGGCCACTCTATTATTGAGATATTGGAATGCATCTGCAGCTTCTTTAGTCCATTCAAACCTGGTATGCCACCCTTTATAGTTTCAAACATAGGAGCACACACATGACTGGAATTTTTAATAAACTTTCTATAAAAATTTGCAAGGCCATGAAAGCTTCTAACATCACCTTGGTTCTTTGGCGGGGGCCTGTTGACAATTGCTTCAACCTTTTTTGGATCCATTTTGAGGGTGTCTTGGGAGATGAAAAACCCTATGAAAACAAGTTCCTTCTTCATGAACATACACTTTTCCAAGTTAATCACTAACTTGTGTTGATGGAGTCTACTCAAAAATTTATCAACATGATCAAGATGTTCTTCTTTTCTATGACTGTAAATCAGAATGTCATCCAAATATATGACTACAAACTTGCCAATAAAATCAATGAAGACCTCATTCATGAGTCTCATGAATGTACTAGGAGCATTGCTCAAACCAAATGGCATAACAAGCCACTCACACAAACCTTTAGTTGTTTTAAACATTGTCTTCCATTCATCACCTAGCTTTATCCTAATTTGGTGATAGCCTGGTTTTACGTCAATTTTTGCAAAGTAACAAGTAGTGCCTAATTGATCAAGAAAATCTTCCATTCTTAGAATGGGAAATCTATATCTTATAGTGATTTTGTTTAAGGCCCTGTTTTCAGTACATAACCTCCACTTTCCATCTTTTTTATGGGCTAATACTGATGGGACAACACATGGACTGAGACTTTTCTGAATCAATCCCTTCTCCAATAGTTCACTGACTTGTCTTGCAATCTCTGCATGTTGAATATGTGTCATCTTGTATGGGGCCTTGTTAGGTAAGGAGGAACTAGGTATTAAGTCTATTTCGTGATTGATGTCTCTTAAGGGAGGGAGGCTTGTGGGTAAGTCACTAGCAGTGACATCACTACATTTTGTTAGCAAATTCTTGACTTCATCTGGTATAGGATCTTTATCAATAGACCTTATAATATTCTTGGGCTTGGAGATTAAGACAAAGGCTTTAGTTTCAGGTTCCTTTAATACTTTCAACATTTCCTTTTCACCCAAGGTGATGACATTAGGTTCTTTCTCTACTTTAGTGTCAGGCATGAGCTTCATGGTGAAGGTTTTCCCATCTTTAGTGATAGAGTAGGTGTTCTTCCTACAATGATGTGTGGCATCTACATCATATTGCTAAGGTATTCCTAGAATGATGTTGGAGGCATCCATTTCAACTACATCACAGAGTACTTTGTCCTTAAAATCTGCTATAGAGAATCCTATCCAAGCTTGTTCAGTTACTAAGGTTTGTTGACCTTTTGTTAGCCAAGAGACATGATAGGGGAAAGGGCGTGGCTTCTTAGGAAGATTTAATTTTTGAACCATTTCACTAGATACTAAATTTTCAGTTGAACTAGAACCTACAAGCAAATTACATACCTTTCCATGTCATTTGATCTTTTTTCAGAAAAGATTCTTCCTTTGGGGAGGTTCTTGGCTTTGTGGTACTTGAAGGAAGACTTGTCTCATCATTAAACATGTTCCTTTCTCTGGTTCTAAGTCCCTTGCATTTTAATTCTCTTCTTTCTTATCCTCTTTAATGATTTGTGTTCTTCTTTCTCCTTGGTTGTTGTTGTTCTTCTTCTCAGGGCATCTCCCTACATGGTTTCCCAATTGATTGCAATAGTAACACCTTAGGGGTCCATTTCCTCTTCCTGTGTTTGTTCTCCCTCTATTGAAAGGTCTTCATCCTCTATAGTTTCCTCTAAAGTTTGAATCACTTTTTTCTTTCTCTCCTTGGTCAGGGGTCCTGCTGTTGTTACCACTGTATTGTCCTCTATTCCAAGATGTTCCTCTTCCTCTAAAGTTCTTACCACTATCATTACTCTTTCCCTTGCCAAACTCTTTCTTTCTTTTCCATTTCTCCTCTACCTTTAGTTCCATTTGATAACACTTATTTACTGAGGCAGGGAAGTGTAGGCTAAGTTCCTCTTTAATGGATACCTTAAGACCATTCATGTACCTTGCTAGCTTTTCTTCTTCATCTTCTGCCACATTTGTCTTCATGCATAGTTTTAGGAACTCCTCGATGTATGAGCCTACATCCATGTCTTTTCATTTTAGGTTTTGTTTCCTTCTATGGAGTTGCACCCCATAGTATTTAGGCACATATATCTCCTTGATCAATCCTATCATCTTGTTCCATGAAGTAATCATACTTCTCCCATTCTTCACCCTTTTTGTTTGGATGAAGATCCACCAAGCTAGGGTTGTTCCCTTAAACTTGGATCTTGCCATATTTACTCTCTACTTCTTAGAGATGTCCTCACAGTCAAAGAATCTTGTCAAGGTCTCAATCCAATCCAAGTCCAAGTCTGCATTCATCTTCCCATTGAAAGTTGGTAAATCCAAATTCTCCACCATGGTTCTTCTCCCCATAGATTTTAAGGAATCTAGAAGGGGTCTCTGATATGCAGGAATGTTCACATCCTGATCAGGGGTGTCATCTTCCTCTTTACTCCCTTCTTCACCACCAGAGGTGTCTTCTTTTCCCCTCTCTACCTTGTTCTCCAACTCTTGAAGTCTTCTTTTCAAGGCTAAATTTTATACCCTCTATTCTCTCACCATCTTTACCAATTCAATATTTGTGACCCTTGAAGGGATCTCTTCATCCTCAGGAGAAGACATAGCTCTGATACCACTTGATGCAGAGTGGGAAGTAGGAAGCCTCCAAAAGGAATCAATAGGGAAATATACCCTTGAATACCCAACTCAAAGAGGGAAAGTGCTTCACACCTATCACAAGTGTGGAAAAGGCTTGGTCCAAGGTTATCACAACCCAATACCCTAAGGGAAACCTATTCACTAGGTCTCACCAAGTCTAACATCCCAACTACCGAGGTGGATATTAAGCACTCTAACCCAAATTATCAACAATACCCCATGAAGTGACTCTAAGGACCAAGGGTGACCTATACTCAGATTTGTGGCCTATTTAGGTCCCTAATGACAAGTTCCAATGGTTCTTTCCATCCTTTGCAACTTATGAGACATAGTTGCCTCACAAACCCACTCCTAGGCTTGTAGCCTTTTCTCGAAGGATTTTTTCTCTTAAGTTAAATAATTCCACATAAATCCTTGAAATAATTAGGGATTTTAGTACCCTTTATGGCCTAAGATCTTAGACTTAAGAACCAAAACATGAAGGTGAAGTTAAAGCAGTAAAATACATAAAAGTACTTCTATAATTAGGGCTAATTAGGCCTGCACTTACACTACAAGTGTTCCTTCCCTGCATCCAATGCACAAAGAATTCTTGGATCATGTGAGAGATGGTATAAGGGTCTTCTCCATCAATTTAGGGCTCTTGATGAGTCCCCAAATAGAAGTTATGATGACTGTCCTAACTCTGTGAATGGTGCATACATAGTCATATACACCTAGGGCATCATGTCAAGCTCATCTCCCTGCACTTTGACAAACCTATCCTGAAAATCCTTGAAGAACATAACAAAAACATGCTTTCCACCAAGGTTCAGTGAATTCGCATTGTAGAAATGAGAAATACACTCAATACTTTGTGAAACCCTAATTTAGGGCCTAAAATCTGGGGCAGGAAGAATGGAAATTAGATAACTTTTGATGGACAGGGTATTAGAACATGAAAAAAAATGTAAAATAAGGATAACACATGGGGATACCTTGTTCATTCGGCCTTTCTCTCATATGAATCCATACCCGGCCATACAAACTGACTGTTTCTTGAGAATGCAAGAAAATGGTAGTTCTTTATTGATTTTGCCAAAAATTTACATCAAGTTAGTCTACCACCCATCTATGAGGGATTTGTAGGAACTCCAAATGGTTACATAACATATTTTAACCAAATAGCCATTTGGGAGTTGTTTTACAAACTTTGACAAAAAGTTGTCATGTTTGCTCAAAGTTGCTTGACAACTTTTGAGCAATTTGTGCATATTTTGCAATTTTGCAAATTTGGTGACCAAACTTGGTCCCAACCTTATTTTTGTGATCTATAGTGGATCCAAACATGGAAAACATAAAAACAACCTATAAATTAGGTTTTGGACAATTTGACCAATAGTTGACCAAGGGCTCATAGAATGCCAATCTTGGAACTATGGTCTTACAAAGGAGTAAAATGAGTAACCCATGATTCTAACATGACTTGAGGTCAATAAGGAACTTGATGAAAACCCTAATTTCCATAGGAAAATTTAGCTCATTTAGGGTTCTCTTTCACCATAATCTCTTTGTTGCTTTATATTCTTTCTAATTGTGGTTTGTCACCGAGACTTAGTGACTATCATTGGATCAATCTTCAGATCAACGGTTGTCTCCATCTCACCTAATGTTTTTAATTAACTCAACTTCTTATAGAGACACCATGGCTAAGCCTTTACTTAACTATTCTTTAACCTCAGATCATATCCAGAGACTTGGCGGCTGTTATATCTCCTTGTCGCTGAACCAATCTTCTAACTCGCGGTTTATCTGGAGACCTCGCGACAAACTCCTCTAGTCTCTTTATTGTTAGAGTAATTTAGCAATTGCTCTTTAGTGCTTAAGTTTCACTTAGGCAGTTTTCAGTTAGTCTTAGGAAAGTTTCTATTTCCTTGCAGTTGCCCGTTTAGGGTTTCGACATCCTTTATAAGGAT
>MU223286.1:174451-193676 GCA_018584345.1 Thuja plicata | reverse complement strand
AACATGCATTTGCAGTCTCTGGCCTATCGGCCGCCTTAGCTCTTTCTCTCTTTCTGTCTTCTTCATTCTCGTAGCAGCTTTGCATGCAGGTGATCTTGGGTTGATTGACGTATCAGCAATCTCAACATTTATCACTTATTAATTTTAATTTTATTATTTCTATCTAGATACAATGTGAATTTCATTGATTTTAATTTCCTCTGCATCTGACAGTTGTCACCAAGTATCTTGATCTTCAAGGCAAACCCTAATCTTTCATGAGACTTCACGACTGATGAACACGTGTCTTATTTTCATTTTGTCTCCCGATCGCCAGATCTTGTTTGAATTTTCAACTTCTTACTATGACCACATGAATACCATTGGATCTAGCTTTCATTTTGTGGTTGTCACTAAGTCTCCTGATTCTCAACTTAACTCATGGTTCCTTTCGCGACTAGGCAACAACACTATTATTCAAACTGACTTTTAACCTAGGTTCATTCAGAGACTTAGCGACTGTTAAAACTCCATGTTGCTTGATAACTTCTAAATTGCAAGGTTTATTATGAGATAACCTGAAAATCATTAGATCACATCTGAGATGAACGATCTGCGCCAAGTCTCCAGATCTAATGAAGCATATTCTTTTTATTAAGAGACAACGTGACCAATGCTTTTTTCCAAGTCTCTAGATTGAATGGAATATTTTTTTTTCTTCACGAGACTAAGAGACAAATAATAAGCACATGCTAATATCTCAGACTTAAGTTATGAAAAAGGTAACATGAAAATAGAAACTCGACTGAGAATTTAGGGCTTTTTGCATTTTCGAATAGAAATGACCCTAAGGCTTAGGGTTTTTGGCATTTTTGTCTAGGTTTAGGGCTAAAACATTTATTTGCAAAGATATATAACCAATTTCAGACATGACTTTCAACCTTTTGAGCATAGGAATGACTAGGAACTTCAAAATTTTACAGGGTAGACTCAAAAACTGGAAATACAACCAACACATCCAAAAGGAGACAAGACACTTATCAACCCATGTTTCCATCACAAGGAAAATCACAATTACCTTTTGATCAAAGACAAGATATACCTTTTCAACAACAAGCTTTTGAGCCAAGGAAAATGTAATCAACACAACCAAACAATCAATTTCATCAAGTCCTTGCAAACATGATTCAAAAGTTGCAAGCAAAATTAGATAAAGAAAATAAAATCTTGGAAGAGAGGGTAGAAAAGATGATAAAGAGTAGAAAGGAGATGGCCAAAATCCTTGGATGTCCAAGTGAATCTTTTGGTAAAATTGACACACAATCTCTCATTGAGAAATCAAAGATACCAAAACTCATTTTACAACTCAATGAGGCAAATGCAAAATTTAACAAAGCCCAACTCAATCATGTGCAAGAGCCAACATTTCTCAATCATTTCCCAGATCATGCTCAATTCAATCAAGTTTCAAATCAGTCTCCATGTACTCAAATTTCAAATCAATCATTCAATTAAATTCCCAAGCAAACCTTTCAACCACTGTGTGACATAATTCAATTGGGGTCACCACCTAATTATGAACCGATCTTCATTCTAATGCAACCAAGTGTTCCTCAAGAAACCAAACAACCTCTTTTTCCGACCATACAAACAAGTCAATCAATATCAAGGTCACCAATAATCTTGCATGCAAGAATATTTTCTAGTGATGAAGTCCCTCCTATGTCCTCAAATCAAACAAGTGTTGCTCAAACAAGAACAAATTAAAATGTGACATATTTTGAGCATCAACAAAAAATAATCGATGAGAACTCTTTTGAGGAACATGTTCAATCCAAAAATTATTTCCAACATGTAAATAATGATGAGGTATTACCAATAAGATCCATTAAGCAACGCAAGTTCAAATCTAAAGTTTTAAAGAATTTGTTTCAAAAATTGGATCCTATAAATGAAGAGGATGACACAAATAATTCACTTGTTTCTAGCAATGGCTCATCCCAAAAAAATCACATTGACCCCTTTCAAGAATCCCCCTTACATGTCCAAATGCATATCCCATATCAACAGGATGATATGAAGCACAAAGAAAGATGTCTAAAAACATATCAATATCAAGATCCCAATGATGACCAATCCCCCCCAATTGTTGAGCAAGATCCTATTCCCCTTGAACCTCATGATGATCCTATTCAAGATTATCCCCCTTTCATTCCCAAACCAAAATGTTCTTCCAAATCCCATTGACCTTCCACTTCCTAAGCAAGATCTTGATCTCCCTTCCATGTCTTCCCAAGATCCCTTTCCAAGTCAAGGTCAAGGTGTCCCTTCACCTTCATGTCCTCCAAAATATCCCATCATCCCTCCATATCCTCCTAAATATCCTTCCATATCTTCATCTCGTTGTCCTAAACCTCCAAATCCCACACAAGATCCTATCCTGCCAAATGATCCTATCATTTCTCCTACTCCATCGCAGGATCCCATTATTCCTTGTGATCCCCCTTGTGAGTCAAGCACATCTATGCAAGTTGTTCATGAACCCCTTACACTTAAAATGGGTTTCCCTCATTCTATCAAGTCTATTCCAACTCATGGTCCTATAAGTCCTTCCATATCATTCACACCTTATAATAATGGACTCGCATCTTGTAGAAAGTATCCTACTGGTCAAAGAAAGCATTATCCAGTCAAAGGGTTAGACCTCCATGCAAAAGGTATATTGAAACCCTCTCATATCTAAGAAAATTCTAATGGCCATGGTCTTAATAACAAATCTACGTCTCAAGGTGCTGGTATCCCTTCAAAATCCAAATTGAGATGTATACCTCCCCCTTCAACCCTTCCATCAATCCTAGGTCCATATAGTCCTCCCTCCACTAGCTTGCAACCCAGTTACCCTTTACCAAATATAAGTGAGCAAAGGCACACATCTTGGAGAACCTTCCATCTATCCAAAATGCCTTCATACAATTCCTATCCATCCATGAATTCCAATCCCTTTCAAAGCAATTTGGATGCCAAGAATAAAATCAAGAAATCAAGAAATCCACATGCTATCAAGGATCAACATGTCCAGTATAATCGATATGTACAAAAAAAGAAAAATTTGATCCGAAAAGAAAATTTCAAAAGGCCACAAAGGCCCATTGACAAAAAAATAAAGTCAAAAGCCATATGGGTTCCTAAATCTCTTATGAAATCAATGCTTCTAAGGACCCATGAAATAATGAAAAATAAAAAAACATGTGGATTCCCAAGAAGCTCCTTGAAGCACAGATTCCCAAAGAAAAGTCCATATGGGCATCCAAAGTTGCTATCTCTCCATCTAAATGTCTTCCATCTTCCAAATCCATTTTGGGTCCTTGTGTCCCAAAATCCATATACATTCCTTCATTAATCCCTCAAAATCCAAAATCTTTTTTTCCTCCTTCACTCTATCACCCCTCAAGGTCTGTGCCAATGTTTTTCTTAAACCCATATCCATCCATTCAAAATTGTTCCTTCTTTCACCCCCTCCATCATCTAACACCTATTTTCCAACCTTTCATCCAACCTATCCAATCCTTTGCATAAAGCTTGTCCCATCCTTATCCAATCACCCACTTCATATTTCTTTGTCATTACCCTACCAACATCTTTGTGCAATATCTTTCAAAAACACATTTCAAAGAGTAAGGCGCTTGAGTCCTCCATCCATGTCATTTCATGCGTCCAGTTTTTGCCAAAAAGTCAAAAAGTCAAAAAAAAAAGAAAAAAAAAGAAAAAAAATGAAAAAGAAAAAGTTTCCCTTATGCAAACCTAGAAAACAGGTGTCTTGGTAACACAAAAAAAAAGAGTCAAGAGAAATAATTTCGTCCAATAGTGAGAACCTAGCAAACAGGCGCTTTGGGCAAGTACCGTGATGAAAACCTGCCAAACATGCATCATGTATAATTCTATGAACTTCTTACAGTCTACACTTGGGGGCATATTTCATTGGTGTTATCCTCCATTATCCCTAGCACGTCCTCCATTATCTCCAGCATGTCCTCCGTTATCCTATGTCTGTCATATCCATTATCATATCCCCTTTTCCCCAACTTTGGTCTTGACACAATCTTCCTTGAAGCATCACATGTCCTATCTGCTTTACATTTTCTTGATCCCTTTGGTCTACATTGCCTATCCTATCACAACCTTTCATCTATATTCCATATCCCTGATTAATCTAGCATATCCTATCATTTTCCTCTTCATATCTTGTCATTATCCTGTCCAGGTCGTAACATTGTCCTATCCAACTCCCTATCTTGGTTTTGATGTAAAATAAGGACGTTCAATGCTGAACATGTTTTCAAAGAAAAACCTCTTGACATGTCCATTTCACGCATTCCATCCACTACACTATTTTCCTTATCCTATCATTGTCTTAACTAGTCCCTTCGCTTGGCACAAATTTTTTTATCCCATTTCTTGGATAGTCCTTGGCACCTAAACAAATCCCATGCAAGTGACCCTTGGCCTTTGTCCATCTACCAGTCCATTTCCCCTTTGACAATGTCCCTACCTTGCTAGACACTGGGGGAAATTTCAAAAAATCCAAAAAAATCAAATACGATCCTGAAAAAGAACCTAAAAATCATAAAAAGTCCTAAAAAAGATCATCATAAAAACATTCAAATATCTCAAAAATCCTAGAAATTGCAAAAGTCTCTTCAAAATCTGCAATAAACTTGTGCATAATTGTCTTCTTTTTGTGAAATGATCAACATGTTTGCAGACATCCATGGCAGATTCATCATTCTCTGCTTAACGAAATCATGTATTCTCACAAACAGGATCTGAATCATTGTGACTCAACATTCAATCCAGTTGGACCTGTTCGATCTTTCAATCTTTACTATCAATCAATCAATCAATTTGTCCCATTTATCAATCACTTACTCAATCATTCAATTTCCAATCTAAGCTAGCAATCAAAGAACATTTAATGCAAGTAACAAAAGATCAGAATGGTTGTTGGCTCACATTATTTCAGTGAGTGTTTTATCTTTTATTGATTTTCTTTTTTGATCATGTTCCTATGCTACTCAATGATATTATCTGAACTCATGAGAACAGCCGGGATGGTTCATGACCATTTTTTTCTTTATCTATTTCCTGTTTGACGATCTCATGAAATTCTAGGGCATGTCTGCTATATGCTTTAGGATGGAGAAGATCATCCTTTGTCTGCATCATGTTTGTTTGTGCAAAAGGATGACTTTCTCGCTCTGGATTTTGTGCCATGACACACTGCATCTATTTTTGCAATATCAAAATAAGCTCTTATGACATAATTGCACTTATGAAAGCCAAAATATTTCTATCTTACTAAACATTTCTTTGTCTAATTTCTTCTTTCTCCTAATATTTCTTCCATCAATCCTAGCAATCATTTTTCTTTTTGAAAAATTGTCCTATCAATTTCTGCCCAATTTTTCGAGGGGGCATCCTACCTCCATTCTGTCGATCCACTGGGGCATGATCTTCTATTTTTCTTTGAGCCAACGCTCATAATCACATTGTCTCAAAGAGGGGAAAAATGTAGACACCTAAAAATGGTTCATTATCTATGCCCCCTTTTTAACATGTCTTCTATATTGTGTGTTTGATCTTTATCATTCACTAATATTGTGTCATTCTTCCATGTCATTAATTACTAAAATGTATCTCAATTTGTCTGAATTTATCATCTTCCTAAATCAAACCAAGATCATTCCAAACTCATTCGATTCCAAACTCATATCAATGTATTATCAATCTCTTTCAATCAATCCTTTGGCATTGTCAAAGTTCATCGATGCCTTATTATCATTTAATTCCTCCAATAGCATTGTCAAAGTTCATCGATGCTATTTCATCATCAATCATCATTTCGAGAGCATTGCTAAAGTTCATTGATGCCTCGTGATTTCATAAACTATTCCAGAATCCTCAAAATTGATCCTAATCCTTATCAATATTATCAAAAACAAACCAATAGTGCTTTAATGCCTTCAATTTGATCGATAATTCATTAACCTATTCTCTTGGGATGAATAACCTATAGTTTATCCCTATGTCCTAATTGAATAAATAAATTGACTTTATTTATTCCCTTTTTCCTAAGTCTTCACAATTAATTAAATTTTAATTATTTAACTGGCTAATTTTAATTTATGAGATTTTTGTAATTTCATAATACTAATTTTGATTTGTGAGGAATATTGATTTATTAATTGATTAAATCCTCCTAATCTCACCTAATTTTCATATCCCTTAATTGAGGATTCACATCCCTATTAAGGTGCTTCATGATATCTCCCATATATCTTCAATATTTCTTCATTCAATTTCCCCCTAATCATGCTTCCAAATATCCTACCTTCTTTTCCCTCTATTGTGCATTGACTTTATGCATTCTAATTCACCTAATTTCCTCTAATTTTCTATAAATTGAGATGCATTCCTCTCTTTCAATTTTAAGAAAAACTATCTCCTAGTATTCTTGCTTTCATTTGGGCTTTTCAATATTTGTGCAATTTTGTCATTGACAAAAGAGAAACACATAATCCATCTCATGGAGAAGAAAGGAGGACATGGGACCTACATTTGAAGGGAGTTTTAAGTGTTTTCATGCTTTATGTTATACTCTCATTTCAAATGGTTTTCATGATAGATTAGATAGGTTTGCATGTCTTTGGGGTTTTTTGGTTTCCTTGATATGCTTATTATGCCTTTTTCTGGTCTTACAGGAAGCTGTCAGTACTATTGTCTACACATTGAACATAGTTCAATTGAAGAAAGACACCTTATGAGCTATGGTATGGATACACACCCAATGTAAGTTACTTCAAAACTTTTGGAAGTCAATGTTAAATTTTAAAAGATGGTAGAAATGGAAAGCTTGACTCCAAAAGTGAAGAAGGAATCTTTCTAGGGTATTCCACCAAAAGCAAGGCTTATAAATGTCTTAACAAGTCCTCTAACAAGATAATTGAGAGTGCAAATGTCAAAATAGATGAATTTGCAGAGAAAAATGAAGAGGAAAGAAGAAAAGAAATAGAAGACTACAATAGATTTGTCTACAATGAAGAACCTGACACTCTGCTCGAGCAACAATGTATCACTCATGAGCAACAAAACAATGCATCTGAGCATCAGGCTGCAAATACCAAAAATCAGGAAATTGCTCAAAATGATGTTCTAAGCGATGGAGATCAGAATCAAGGTCAAGATGATGATCAAAATGATGAATAAAGATCTGAACCGACACTTGCCAAGTATGTCAGAAGACACCATCCACAGAACCAGATCATAGGAGACAAGAAGGTTGGAATGAGAACAAGAAGTAAGTCACTGAACACTAGACGTTTAATTTGTGATTTTGAGCCTAAATATGTTAATACTACACTTGAAAATGAAGAATGGGTCAGTGCTATGAATGAAGAGATAGAAATGAATGAGAAGAATAGGACATGGACATTAGTACGTAGACCAGATGACAAGAATTCATCGGTACCAAATGGATATTCAGAAACAAGCTGAATAAGAATGGAGAAGTCACAAGGAACAAAGAAAGGTTAGTCTGAAAGGGGTATGGACAAGAAGAAGGTATTGACTATGGAGAAACCTTTGCACCCATTGCTATACTAGAAGGAGTTACAATTATACTTGCTTATGCTGGATACAAAGGGTTCAAGGTATACCAAATGGATGTCAAATCTGCATTCCTAAATGGAATAGAAGAAGAGGTATACATTGAACAACTAGAAGGGTTTTTTGATCCTAGCAAGAGAAACATGGTATGTAGATTACACAAAGCCTTGTATGGATTAAAACAAGCACCTAGAGCATGGTATGAAAGACTTGACTCCTATCTCATAAGTATTGGATTTGTAAGAACTAGTGAAAATAGTAATCTGTATTTAAAAGAAGATACTGATAACAATTTTTTGATTGCTGAAATATTTGTTGATGATATCATATTTGGGGGTAATGATATGCTATGTAAATCCTTTGCTAATGAAATGAGAAAAGAGTTTGAGATGTCAATGTTTGGGGAGATAAAATTCTTTCTCGGTCTACAAATTCTTCAACAAGATCCAGACATATACATCACACAATCTAAATACATCAAGGAAGTGTTGATGATATTCAAGATGGAAGACTCCGAGCCAGTTGGAACACCTATGGCAACCAGATGTAAGCTGACAAAGGAAGATAAGTCAAACAAGGTAAATCGGACCCTATATAGATCAATGATTGGCAAAATAACGTATGTTGTTCATACCAGACCAGATATAGCACATGTAGTTGGAATAGTTGCAAGATTCTCTACTAATCCCAAGGAATTACACATGACAGCTGTCAAGAGAATTCTACGATATCTAAAGAATACCGAGGACTATGGCTTATGGTATAAAAGAGAAGGAAAATTTGAGCTTCAAGTCTATACAGATGTTGATTGGGCTAGAAACTTAGATGACAAGAAGAGCACAACTGGAGGAGCATTCTTCATGGGTGACAAACTTGTCACATGGATAAGTAAGAAGTAATGATGCATCTCACAATCTATTGTAGAAGAAGAATATGTGGTTGCTGCTGTAAACTACTCTAAGATTGCATGGATCAAGCAATTATTGGAAGGTATGAATATGAAAATTCTTAAACTAGTGATTATCTATTGTGATAAATCAGTGCAATAAACATATCAAAGAATCCAGTCATGCATGCTAAGAAAAAGCATATTGCTATCAAGTATCATTACTAAAGATAACAAGTGCAAGAGAAAGAGGTGATACTAGAATATGTTCAATCCAAGGAAAAATTAGCAGACATATTCACAAAGCCATTGCCTAATGATACATTTCAGTACCTAAGAAAGAGACTAGGGGTCTGACCCTTGTCTATTGGTCACTAGGCTGACTAGGAGGCTGCATTAGCCTACACACAATCAGAAGATCATTCATGTTGATGCAAGCAAAGAGATGAACTGCAAAGATACATCTGTACACAACAAGGTACTTATCTGCACCAAACACAAGAGATATTCTTGGTTAATACAGAGCTATTGTGCTAATGGAAAGGAAATTAAAGGAATATATTAAATAAAGAGATATGACTTTGGCATTGTTGTCAAAGGGAGAGATGTAACTTGTAGTGGAGAGAAGTATCCAAAGAAAGAGATGACTTAATATGAAATATCCATCATAATCATCTAAAAGGACAGAAGTATCCTAAGGGAGAGATGACTTAAGGGAGAGAGTATATCTATTTCTGTCAAAGGCAAAAGAGATGATGAAGGAGAGGAACAGTTAAAGGGAGAGACAACATCAGAGAAGAGATTCTACATCAAATGGAGAGACAGAATCAGAAGCTGCTACATCTATCCAGTGAAGGGAATAAAGATTGAAGAAAGTACTCTACAGGAAACAAATCTAAGCTAGAAGAGCTTACCGAGAGCCAGACATTTGTATTGGTTATAGAACATTAAGTTTGGTAGATTGATGAACTACAACTGATATATTTCATATTATATAAGTAACGTTGTATGTTTCCATCAATGCTAAAGGGAGAGATTGATGAACCATAACTGATTGAATGTTTGAAGATATTAAGTTGATGATCACCAAGATGCAGAAAGTTAATGCAAGACATTAAATCAGTTAATGTATTATATTGTCATTGATGTCAACTTGATATAATCTGATTGGTTATATACATAATATCAAAAACTTCAAAGAACCATAGAGATAAAGGTTATGCTATTAGTAATACATAAAAGTTTAGTATGTACTAAGTGACAACAAACACCAATGGACAGTGCACCTCGACGGATACAGAAAACTGAGAGAAGAGTCACAGTGATACCCGAGCAAGAAACCCAAGAAAGCATTACCGACAAGAAGAACAACAATGTTACCCGACAGATAGACAACCCCAATGGACAGATAACCCCGACGGACAGATATGCCCAAGGACAACTGAAGCCAAGACTGAGCTAACAAGGAGTTAAACACTAAAAAGAACTGAAGTTTAGAAACAAAAAAAGACTTAGCTGGCAAGAGCTAAAGATGGAGTTAACTGGTTGATTACATTATTTTTCATCTAAAAGTTAAAATCCAGAGATAAGCTAGAGTTTTAAAGCTATTTTATTCCAGTTCTCAAAGAGAAATCTGCGGGATAAAACTGAAGTAAAGCTTTAAAGAAAGAAAGGCGATATTTCTGGATCACATCAGGAACAAGAAAGACAAAGACCTAGAAACAGTGAAATTATGTCTATAAAGAGACAAGATAATTCATTGTGAATTAGGGGAGTGAACAGTGAAGAAGATGAGGAAGGGAATATTGGTGAAGAAAGTCTTCATATAGTCTTGATCAGACAAGCTAAAGAATAGAGCTAAATTTTTTCGCAGACACCGAGCAACAGAGAAGCACAACATCAATGAGAAGACAGAAGTGGAGCAAAGGCATTAAAGGGAAACATTGATCAGAAAGGTATTACGAGCTTACAATCTTTCTGAACATCTGCAAACCTAAGTTGTATTTATGAACAGATCATATACTGTTTAAGTTTAACCATTGGATTAGAAATTCTCTTAACCAAGCAGGATCTAACCATCCTTTATATATTGAGATACATCCCAAGGAGTATCAAAAGGTTTATCATGAAGATAGCATAGTGAAATACCAAATATCAAGTGATAAATAGTTAGTGATAAATCCTCTAACAAGGTCGCACTTAACAATGTGTTTGTAACCTTTAACATGGTTGGCTCTTCACCGAGCTCACTTCCGAAGAGTGAAAATTTTGGGTTATCGATCCCAAGTGGTTTTTCCCTTAACAGGGTTTCCACTTGAAAAATCCATGTGTCAAATGTGTTTATGAGTAATTTCTTTGATGTTTTCTTTACACATTACTAAAGCATGATTGATCGGTAAACACTAAGTTATTTACTGTATTTTGGTAAATGCTAGATTGTTATTCGGTAAAGATTCAGAATAAGGTTTAACAATGAACTCCGAGTAGTAGTTATTTGATAAGATTATTTCAAGGCATACATCTTGTAGGACTGAAGATAACTAGAGTCTTATAATTATGGTACTAAGTTTTTGGGTTGATTTATTGGAATATTTTTGAGGCCACTGATTCACCCCCCTATCAGTTATTCTAACATATTGAAGTTCACCTTGATCCATCCTACCTCTGTTGGATGTTATTTAACATCCTTTCTACCTCCCTTAGATAGATTAGCTTGTCCAACCCTATAAACTGGGAATACATAAAGTAACTTATAAGTAAATAAAAATTATTCATATATTTTTTTCATATATTTATAATTAATTTAATTTATTAATTATTAATATTTTTTAAAACCAAAGTGACTGAAGTCACTAAATTTTTTTATTAAACCAAAGAGAGTTTGAATACAATATGGGCACCCAGATTGGGTGACTATTAGAAATGAGAATAGTTGAATACAAAGTAACTAGTATCTACATATTTTTCCTCATTGCTCATGGCTCCTAAGTCTTAACCAAGTATAATAAAAAAATATTTGTCTACAATAAATAAAAAATTATAATGAACTATCATTTAAAAAAAATCAAATAAAAATTGCATAAATTATTAAAAAAGGAAAATAGTATTTTAAATAAAAATACATTGAATAATTTAGATAAAATAGAATAGTTTTGAAGTAAAACAATATATCTCTTTAACTAAATAAAACAATTCATACTATGTAAGATAGTTCTATTTTTTTATCGATTTATTTGTTTTCTCTTATGTGTAAAATGATATTATGAATACATATTTTTATTATTTATAATTATATAGAAAAATAAAATAGTTTTTTTAAATATAAGTTATTTTATACATAAATTTCACCTGATAGATATTTAAGCATTTACTTAAAAGATGCCTAATATTTGTCTCCACCTATATTGGATTTGTTATCATGAAATTGATACACAAAAATTAACACATTTCAATATCCTTTCAATATCTTTTAAAAATTAATATCTTCTAAATAAAACAATTCCTACTATGTAAGATAGTTCTGTTATTTTATCGATTTATTTGTCTTCTCTTATGTGTAAAATAATATTATGAATACATATTATTATTATTTATAATTATATAGAAAAATAAAATAGTTTTTTTTTAATATAAGTTATTTTATACATATATGTCACCTAACATAGATATTTAAATGCATTTACTTAAAAGATGCCTAATATTTGTCTTCACCTATATTTGATTTGTTATCATGAAATTGATACATAAAAATTAATATCTTTCAATATGTTTTAAAAATTAATATCTTCTATATAAAACAATTTCTACTATGTAAGATAGTTCTATTTTTTTATCGATTTATTGTTTTCTTTTATGTGAAAATGATATTATGAATACATATTATTATTTTTTATAATTATATAAAATAATAAAATAATTTTTTTTAATATAAGTATTTTTATACATAAATGTCACCTACATAGATATTTAAATGCATTTACTTAAAAGATGCCTAATATTTATCTCCACCTATATGGATTTGTTATCATGAAATTGATACATAAAAATTAACATATTTCAATATCTTTTAAATAAACGCCTTTAAAATATCTATAACATTTACTATCATTTCTAATTGTTTATTTTAAAAAAAATGACAAGTTACAATTTTCTATTTGTTAAAATGATAGACATAAAATATTATGAACATTCTTTTAAAAAATGATATAAAATTATGTAAAACATCATTAACATTTCTTAATTGATTATATACATTTTAATAATGTTTTTAAATCTAAATTATTAAGTGTTTCTATATTTTCAAATGTTTTTAATGTATAATAATATTATTATATTAAAAAATATATATTCGTCTCATTGTAAATAACTATAAAATATTTGAATCTTATTGAAAATGTTTTAAATTCTAATAAAAAATTGAACAAGAAGACTTTGATCTCAAAATTGTTCACTTAAATTTAAAAAAATCATTTAATAAAATTTAATTTTTTAATATATTTCAATGAAAAAATATTGTTTTTTAATCTTTATATTATCAAAATTTAATTACATATGGGAAAGGTATTAGTAGTCGTTATAGTTATTTTTGTGCATCTTAAGCTCCTAAATGTATATCAGATTTTGAATTTTTTTGTTGTCTTTGTATATAACTTAACTATTTGTAGTTATTGTTTTGGCTTCTAGGTAGTAAAGATGAATGTTGTGGGATCTGTTATGCGAGCAAGGGTAAAAATGTGGTCATTTTAAAGTATCATCCCAAATATATTTTCTATTGGCCCATTAACCATTCACTTTGACCAACACAAAATTTGCACAATTGATCCAATATTTATGCACAAATGCCTTAATACTCGTGTGTGCTACTAATAGTAATAAAGTTGTACAATAGATCTAATTACTAACTTTTTGTAGCTTTTGGGTATACTAGTGGGCTGCTATTGACCCACTAGATTTTTTAATAGACTTAATTAGTGATATCCAATAATTAGAACATGGACATAAACTAAACCCATTCTCCAACTTCAAGTCAAATTTTGAAGATTTATATTTTATAAATTATAATTCACCAAAAAATAAATATAATTTTAAATATTTATTATTATTATTAAAGATATGGCACAATACAAAGAAGACAAAATATATAAATACAAAGAATCAATTACATGATTAAAACAAGAAGACAAAATATATAAATACAAAGAATCACTAAATAAAACCTACTTAACCGCCTATTAGCTATTGCAAGTTTAGTGATCTCTTTGACTCAAACCAAGCTAAGAAATTCCTACATTAAAAATAATTATGAATCATTTATGATATAAATAAACCTCCCTTGTCTTGAGTCCTTGATATATTGATGAAGTTAAAGGTTTTTAACGAGTTCATGAGGGATCAAGTTATTGAGTGCAAGATTTGGATAGTGAAAAAGGGATGAAGTCTAGATTGTGTTGTGGGTAAATTTGACGGACTGAATATCCCCAGTCCTTGACTCTTAGTTGAAGTAGAGCCTAAAGCTCGTACTCCCATATCAAATAGCTAAACTAACTTAATGAATGTAAAACCTAAAAAAATATTAAAAAAAAAAAAAAAAAAAAAAAACCTCCCTGGAATACCTTTAAACCCGTATCTATTCAAAGATTGTGTAATGAAAGTTGCTTTCAACTTTAAATGATCGGAAGTCGTTTGTCGTATAGTTTGGACAATTTGGTTGGGTGAATGTTGGGGATGCATTTACTTGGGGAGTCCCGTGTGGGGTGTGGGCCTTCCACACTGCACATGCTTTCGTTTGCTAGTCTCATGTTAGCTTGACCTTGGCGGCCAAATAATTAAATATATTCAAAGTCACAATTCCACTGGCTACCCACTACCTAGTCACGGAAACTTAATTAACACTTTACCTTCGAAATGAAATGAAACAAAGCGGTTCTGTGGCCATGTGGCCATGTGACCACGGACTTTTGAGGTTGGGAAAGCGTCTCGAATTGAAACACCATTCACGTACAGAAAAAAGCTGTTGAACTTGACAAAAGGCTGTTGTAACGTGGAGCGGTGGAAAGTTGTGCGAAACAAGCACGAAACACGAATTTGGTTCTGAATGCGATTGATTCCTTCTTTTAGTGTGGTAAGCCAAAAGCAGTCAAAGCGTCGTGTATTGACTTCTCGGCTTCCTCTTGTCAGTATGTCTCTTACGCTTGCAGAGCGACTCCTTTCCGCTCCACATGCTTTTCTGCTATAATGTTAGATTTAACCTTTCTCCGCGTAGGTACTTCATTTTCTGTAGTTTCTCTTCAGGAAATGGAAGCTCTTCCTTGTTCGATCCTCCTTTCTTGTTCTTTACCTTCCTATGCTATTGCTGGAAGGCCCTTGCGCTTTCGCTTTAGCTTTTCCTGTCTCCTGTTCACAGTTCTGATATCATGGCTTTCCTCTGAATGTGATGGAGCATGTGAGAAACCTTTCACATGTGGGTTTTATAGTTTGGATTATCCGTTTGGATTGAAGAACAGCGGTTGCGGTGATCCCACGCTTCAGCTTGACTGTGATAGGTACTATGGTATGCCCCTAATCAATATCAGCGGACATCAATATTATATACGATACCCCGAACTCTTTTCCGCAGAAAATTCCAGCCAAACCATGACAATAATTGACAAAGATCTATGGGGAAATTCATGCAACGTAGCCTCTAGTAATAATAGCACAGCTCAGTTCTGGTCTAGCCTTCAATTTCATATTATAAATGGCTACAAGAATATAACCCTTGGGGAACAGTGCGAAGTGGAGAAGTTGCCCAGCAACGCAGTCAAATTTCAATGTAGCGATGATTTGTATTACATACCCATTTCAAACTTAAGTTTGATTAGTGGGAATTGTAAATCATATGCCCAGCTACCAGTGAAGATCGACTCAAAACTACCTCGAACCACGAGTCCAGACGAAATTATACAGCAAGGGTTCGAAATAGAATGGAATTTCAGCAAAGGTTGCGAGGGTTGCGTGTCAGGAAACAGTATCTGCCGTTATAACAATACAACCATGAGCCCATTTTGCCATATTGATCCAATAACTAATCCAAGTAAGAGTCCCAATTCTCTTTCTTTCAATTTCATTACAATTGAGAACAATTTCATTTCTCTGACAGAAGAATCGGAATAATTTAGCAACCGAATTAGATGTAAATTATATTTTACTAGCTTCTCAGATTGGCTATTACTGACAAATATTAATGGCTCTTTCGATCCAGACACAAGCAGAAAATCCAGGTTCATCATTATTTTAGGTAAGCATCGCTTTCTTTTCACAGTGTAACTTTATAATGACAAAAATAGTATTTTCCACATTTTTTCAGATATCTCATGTATATCTTCATTGAAAACCAGTTTGCTCTATGGGAGGTGTTGCTCTGGCAGCAGTAGTAATACTGTTTTTTATATACGATCAGAAGAGGAGAAACCCGCCTGTTAAAGCAGCCACCGGCAACCGATTCTGCAAGTATCAGGAGATGGGTGTATGTCGACCGCAGTATACAACAGGAAACGTGTGCAAATTTTCGTATAAAGAGCTTCAGGAAGCCACAAATTTCTTTGATGAAAAGAACGAGCTTGGAGATGGAGGGTCTGGAGAAGTATATATGGGAAGGCTTGTTGATGGACGGACAGTAGCAGTAAAAAGGCTTTATCAGGATAACAATAGAAGGGTAGAACAATTCTTCAACGAGGTGAACATATTGTCCTCTCTGCAGCATCCAAATCTAGTTCGGCTATACGGTTGCACGCAACCAACGAGCCCGATTTTGCTGCTTGTTTACGAATATGTACCGAATGGGACATTGGCCGATCATCTGCACGGGAACCGAAGAACCCCAAAAGGCTTGCCCTGGCAAACCCGCTTAAACATTGCCATAGAAACTGCCCAGGCCTTGGCTTTCCTCCACAGCGTGCAGCCGCCCATATTTCACAGAGATGTGAAGTCTGATAATATTCTGCTTGATGAAAATTTCAGGACAAAAGTTGCAGATTTTGGGCTTTCCAGATTGGCGCCTCTTGATGTCTCACACATCACAACTGCCCCGCAAGGCACGCCAGGGTATGTTGACCCAGACTACCATCACCGGTTCCAGTTGACAGAAAAGTCTGATGTTTACAGCTTTGGGGTTGTTTTGGTGGAGCTCATCTCTGCTAAAGTAGCAGTGGATACTAAGCGCGAGGACAGTGAAATAAGCCTTGCTTATATGGCGTTAGATAAGATCAGATGTGGTGCGTTGGATGAATTGGTGGATCCAGATTTGAAGGTTGGGAAAAACCAGGATGTGAAAGTCATGGTTTCTGCTGTTGCAGAATTGGCTTTTAGTTGCCTGGCTTGTGACAGAGATGTCAGACCGGACATGAAGGAAGTCGTTGCTCGTCTTGAGGAAATTAAGCAATTGGACAAAAACAGGGTTAACAAAGTGCAGGATTCATTGACCAAGGAATCTTGCAAGTTGATTACTGAATTGCCACCAGTTTCTCCTATTTCTGTACAGGAAAAATGGCCCAGCACACCTTCTTACACTTCTGAGATGAGTGTATAATTCCTACTGGTAAAGTTTATTCTCTCTCAAAATACAGAGCTGATTTTTCATTGAAATCAATATGCTATGAAAAACACAGCTGAATTTTTTTAATTAAAAACATTGCGAGTACGGAATTATCACATGTCGTATTATTTATTAGAATTTCCATATGGTTCAAATTACAGTTTTAAATAAATGGATCTGGTTGTCTATGGAAAGCTGCATAAAATACCACGCTTTGTTTGAAGTGGAGGGTTTAAGAAACGATGAACAGTAAGTTAAATGTCTTGTCCTTTAACTAAGAAGTCAGCGATCATAAATGATGGTAAAATCCTAGCCAAGGTTAGTAGCCCGTTGTAGCCCCTATCGAACAAGGCAATAGGCGACCCCTAAGATAAGGACTTCTCGGGTCATCATTTCATTCTACCCATGTTCATTTTTTATTTTATTTCTTTTAAATTTTCATATTTATGCATCTCTTCTTAATGATCAGAAATTTTGTTTCCACTTATGTAGAGTAGTATGTGTTTTATATTCTTGGATAAAATTCGTATTCAGCTTTTTCTAAAATTGTATTATTTTTCTAGTTGTTTCAACTAATTTGCTCCTCTTTGTAATGCTTTGCTATAATTGTATTCAAACTTAACTTGCTTCTTTCATGATTCTTATCTTAGGCTTCTCTACTATCCGTTTATTTTTTATTTTTAAAATATATATGTATTTTTCTACACACACTTATAGGTATAACAATGAAGGTCACAAACTTTTCTATTTTATTCTAATAAAAAAGTAGTGGTTAGAGTGTACATCTTTAAACACATCAAAGTAGATCTTTCATATTTTGTATAATTTTCCTTCTTATATTTTGTTGACTTTGTGTTTTTCATTTCATTTTATTTTATGGTTAACTTAGTATTTGTTCTATTGAAATTTTAATATTTTTAATTAAATTTAAAATTATTATATTAGATATTTCAATTAAACTGTGGAGAAAGTAGTTCTAATAGCCTTGTTAAAAGGATCTTCTAAGTAGTAAACTATGTCATCAAATTTATATTCTGTGTGCATGTCTTACAATATTTCATTCTAAAAGGTTTCTTGACTTTTTAAAGTCTTTACAAAGATTTATTCAATTGATTTAAAGATGTTCTTGCAATTAATATTCCTATAATAACTAATATTTGATATCATTACTTTATGTGTGGTGAAGTTTGGGTTGAACCAAAAGTAAAGCTAAAATCTCATCATATGGATTAAAATAGGAAAATAGAGCTTTAGAAACAAGCTTGGATGTTAATAATATCATGAAATCTCTCTAATAATAGTATCTTGTTATGTTTGTATATTGAATAGTGCAAGATGTATATTGAATAGTGCAAGAAAAATTAAAACAAAGGTAAATAAGATTATTTTTTAAAATGAGGAAATACTAGTTTAGTTATCCATCCATTTAATCAATTTAAATAAATGTGAGTTTAAATACATATATAGATTTGAAGCTAAGATAACATAACTAATTAAAATAAATAGGTCTCTTGATTAGAAAGGGTTTAAATTGATTTTACTATAATAGAGAATTGAAATGCATCGTCTAAGAGTGGATTTGAAAATATATGAGCAAGTAGAATGTGCACTATGAAATCTAGACTATGTAAACACCTAGACTAGGATTTGAGATACTATTCTAAACCTTTTAAATTCAATCCTAACTAAACAATTGTGGGTGTGCACTTTAATACGTTAAGATTTTGATATAAATGATGAAACTACTTTTTTATAGCTTAACCTACTTGTCATGTGGAGAAACACAAATTAAACTTGGGTGTCAATATAATAATATCCCTATTTTTATAAATGAAGAAAGTTAAAAATAATTTTTTTTTAAATCAACAAATTTTGTAAATTATAATGCAAAATGGTGATTTTTTTTTAAAACAACATAAACCAATGATTTGTAAAATTTCTACAAATATTTTTTTAATTTTGCAAGAAATCATTTAAATCATCTTAGATTTACTCTAATAAAAGTGTATTAATTTTCTTAGTACTCTTTTGTTTCTTATTACTTCACTACAAATATACAATCCTTTTGTTTCTTCTCAAACAGATAACATTAATGTCAATATCTAGTGTTAACATATATATATATA
>MU223286.1:158803-172512 GCA_018584345.1 Thuja plicata | reverse complement strand
TAATTCATGTTTCAATTCGTAGAATAGCAGCATTTTCTCATATCTAGATGCATATTTCTCACAATTGATGGCTCTTCTTCACACACTTGCACTCTAAAAATCCTTCGTATTAGAGATGGTCAGGTTGCTGGCTCTCGTTCTGAGGGTAAACTGCAGCAATCACACCTAATTAGGAGGCAACAGGTCGCTTCAATCACATTTGCAGAGCAAACAATCCATGTTTGTCTTTGTAAATTCTTTGATTGTGTAATGACTATGTTGCATTTGTGTTGAATAGAGAGGTCCACATTCGACATCAGACATCAAATAGTCCCAAACGACCTTCACATATTTTCTCCATGTAAGTTTGGTATCTAATTTGGTATTTTTAACTTTATACGGGTAAGTGCACAAAGATGGGGGACCAAAAAGTTGCCACTCATTTTTTAGGTCCCCCCAAAAGAGTATGACATGCATCCTATATGGTGCATGCCATATGGTTCAGTGTGTCAAGACTTAGGCTTGGGAACACCTAGCCTATATGGCATGTGCCAAATATGACATACACCAAATGTTGTAATGAAAACATCTCTCTCTCTCTCTAAAAGAATACTTCCCCATGAAGCTCATATATGCACGGAATAGGATAACTAATCTTAATTATTTTCTTTTTCAATGCATGGTATGTAGGAAATAAGGTAGTAAGAAATTGCGAGGTGGGGGGAATCAATTGCACCAAAAAATCTAACTCTTTAAAACCTTTAAACCTTAAAACCCTTTTGCATAAACCCCTTATATTTTATTTGGAATGAAACAAACATGTATGAACAAATTAGAAAATATCCACAACACATAACATAAGGATTTTTTTCATGAAAACCCAAATTAGGGTGAAAACCACGACAGGGCTTGAATCCACAATAAGACTAATACCTTGTTAGAAGTATAAGCTTACTAGATATGAGGATTGCACATGCATTCAGGCACACTGCCTAGAGATCACTTCTCAATTAACCTCAGGCTCCAACCCTAAGGAAGACTCACTGCCTTACAAACATAAATCAGGCTCAAACCCTAAGGAATACTCACTGCCTTACAAACATAAGTCAGACTATAATCTGGTGAATTTCTGAATCATATAGTATCATCAACTTATGCCTTAGTTAGTTCCACTGAAGTATAATTAAATTTGTTGTTGCAATTCTCTCTGACTCCTTCAGATGAGAAATTCAACCTTCACTAGATCTACACAACTGCTCCACAAGAAACCCCTAGTGTCTACAACCAATCCTTCTCTTGTGCAACCACACATTTTCCCCTAATTCATCAATCCTTATATCAAGAACAAGTCGGCAAAGACCTAACTTTCAATTTTCATCATACCACACCAAAATCGATGATCATGATCAAAGAGACTTTGGTCCAACATGATTTGATCTATCATAATCACCGTAAGATCATAACTATACCATAAAACATTTTATCTATTTCCCATAAAAAAATTTATTGATCAAATCAGCCAAGAACATAAGAAAACTTATCACCAACTTGAAATTCCCTCCAAATCTCATCACCTTGATCGATGTAGATTGCCAACTCATTAGGAACATAATCTAAGAACATCCTTAGGGATCATGAAACTCAAACAAATAATAAAATTCATCCAAGCTAATAGATTTTCCAACATTCTACGCTTACCCCTAAAGAACACTGCCACCTTCCACTGTAACACTTGAAAATGCCTTGCGGACCTTCATAATCATGTACCCTTTGAAATGAAATCACATCACAATGTCCTTAACACATTCCCATGTATGCAACCAATTATCTCAACCTATGTACATGTGTGAAGCCAATCTCTGCAACTCTGATACACTGGCAGATAACAAAGTATCCAGTCACCAACTATGGTCTCATAACTTACTCAAATCATCATATTAACACTTGCAACTTGAGATGGACCTATAAAACAACCTCTACATCATCCCACGAGGTGTAAAAATCCTCATCCTTAGTAACCTTCCTTCACCATACCTATAAACATATTGTTCCTCTCAAAAAATTGCATAACAAACATGTTGACATCAATGACAACACATCCAAAGTTTCCAACAATATTCCCCTTTGGCATTGATGGAAACATGTGATGGGAAAAATAAAGTAATGCAATTAGAAACCAAAAATCTCCATCCTAGAAAGATAATTAATAGTACTACCAACAATATCCACAATTATCTTTCAGAGTCTCTCTAACTCATCTTCATTTTTGTCTACACTCCCCCTGGGAAGAAGCTTCCCATGCTTTGATTGCACATTCTTTTCACCATCATATACTCCCCCTTATATATGCACTCTTATCCTTAGTTGAGGCTCTTTCTTATGTGCAAGTATATATATATATATATTTTCACTCAAACTCTTCTCCTAATCGACTCTTTTCTCCTCAATTTGAACTTGTTTTTCTCATGCTTCTCTCCCCCTTTGACATCAATGACAAAGGTGCATCTCTACGCTAATATTCTATGATTAATCATGCTCTTCTCTATCTTACCTTCAACCATATCCTACCATCATTACTACTCCTCTTGAGTAGTAGCCTCCAAAACATTAATCCTTCTTCAATGATATCTCCCTAAAGTACACTAGATTGATGCAACCCTCATCTCCTCCTCATATCTTTCCAACCATTTTTTTGGGCATATTTTACTTGGACCTAATTTTTGCATGTCCTTCCTGGGTGCACTAGCATTGAATATAGTCTCAACCTTACGTANCCATCATTACTACTCCTCTTGAGTAGTAGCCTCCAAAACATTAATCCTTCTTCAATGATATCTCCCTAAAGTACACTAGATTGATGCAACCCTCATCTCCTCCTCATATCTTTCCAAGCATTTTTTTGGGCATATTTTACTTGGACCTAATTTTTGCATGTCCTTCCTGGGTGCACTAGCATTGAATATAGTCTCAACCTTACGTAGTGCATCACCAAATATACTTAATTCAAAGGTAGTAAGCTTACCAACCTACTTATCTCTTTTCACATCTATCACTAATCTAATCTCCTAAATGGATGCAACTTTGTGACTATAGGCAAAGGGCAGTGATCTTGGTTTTTTTGCAACAATTTCACCTTCTTATAAAGTTCCACCGAAACATATGATAGCACTCATAAGATCATTTACCATAAGAATATATGAAGCAATATTTTCATCTTAAATCTTCTTCAGACTCTCATGCTTTCCCTTTACTTCCCTGTCTCCTTCATGCAAGGTTCTCAACTTTTCCCATATCTCATTGGCTATCTCTAATTCTATGAAATTGGTCATTTCATCATCAATGAATACACTCAACAAGGCTTCCTTTTCCCTAATATTTTATTTAGCATCTTCGATCTCCTCTATAGTAGTAGGGTTTTGATGCAAGAGCATCTTGGGTTCATTGCAATCTTGCATCAACCAAAAACATTTGATTTTTTATGTTCCTTATCACAATTTATTGTGCTTCTGTCATGGTCCAGTTCTGCATATCCTTAGTAGTTGTGGTCATATATTTGTGTTTTTCAGATCATTAGAAAGCTTGTCCTATGATTGCAACTTATTTGAAGTATAGCGCCTAAAGTTATGCTAGATTCTTTGGCTGTGTTTAGAATGTGTTCTTCATGTTCTTGAATCGACCTCTATGTTTGGATCTTTGGTTGGATTTCCTTGATCGATGGTGCTAATGGCTCATTTTCCTATGTAGCTATGTGTTTGGACAACTTGTTTGTATGATCACTCTTTTTGATTTATTCATTGGTTAAAGATATTTGATCAGAGGCCGAGTGGAGTTAGTTGGTAACAGGTTTTGTTTCTCTTGGGAAATGTAATCTTGAGGCCGACTTGGTCCTTGTTTTGCGAATGAAAGGTAGAGATCGAAGGTGGTAAGCTAGGGTTTGAAAAGGTTTTTTACAGTCATAGGTCTAGAAGGATAATTAGGTTTCTTTGTAATAATTCCCTAGCATCTGAGCTAGGCATATTGATTTCTATTGTAGAGCTTTGTAATTTTTTACCTATTACTGAAAAGGTTGCATGTGTTCCATACCCTAGATCTATGTATTTACTTTTGAAATCTTTTAGTTTCTTTTATATAACTCTTGCTGCAAGGTTGGATTGTTCATTTTCTTGGACCCTCTTACCCTGGTTGCATTAGGTGGTATCAGAGCAAAAGTTTTTAATTGCGGTAAATAGATCGTGTCTCCTAAGTGTGTAGTTCCTGATTTGATTTTTTGTAGGGTATAAGAATAAGGATCTGACCTGTGGTTGCAGAGGAATCATTGAAGATGGCTAGAAGAGGTGCTAGAGTTGGAAGAGGTACAAACTCTAATGTTGTTGAATTGTTGAGGTAGATTTTTGCTAGATTGGAAGCGGTTGAAATGGCGCAGAGGAGAGGTCGACATAATGAAGTAAGTGATGTTGAAGAATAAATTGAAGAACAGGTTGAAGGAGAAGCCCGAGAACAACCTGAAATGGATCAAGGGGAAGAAAGGTTTATTAGGGCTCTTACTAGGGTTAATATTAGACAAGAAGGTAAGAGGTCATGCTTCACTTTGGTGGGATCATTTGCAGAATGATAGGAGGAGTAGAAGTAAAGAAAAGATCAAATCTTGGGATAGGATGGTGAACAAAATGAAAGAAAAGTTCTTACCCTTTCATTATCCGGTCAGCTTAATCAGAATATTGCAAAATTTGAGACAAATGGAAATGAATGTGAATCAGTACACCGAGGAGTTCTACAAGTTGGATATCAAATCTACCTTTAAAGAGGATGAAGTAGAGAGAGTTGCAAGATACTTTAATGGTTTGAGGATGTCAATACAAGAGTAGCCCAGTATGATCAAGATTGGGAATGTGGAAGATGCTTACCAGTATGGCCTTAAAACTGAAGACAAGTTGAATAGAAGACAAGAAAAAAGATAAAGAGGTAGAGGTGGAAGAATCCATAGAGGTAGAGGTGGTAAATCAATTGGTGACTCTAACAAAGGAAAGATAGATGAGAAGACTCTTGAAAGGAATTCTTACAAAGGTGGCTATATGAATGAGGGTTATCAAAGATATGATAAAAGGGTGTCTAAGGGAACTTGTTTCAAGTGTGGTGGAGAAGGTAATAGGGCCTTTGAGTGAAAACAAGATGGATTTGAAAGAAGAACACAAAAAAACTAAAGGATATCTCTTGTGGAAGAAGAGGGGTCTTCTGAATCGGTTAACAATAATCAAGTTGAAAATGAAGAGACATGGATCATGAGGAGAACCTTGTACCATGATGAAAATATGGTTAACTCTTGGAAAAGAAAGAATCTATTTTGAACCTGATGTCTTGTTGGAAAGAAGGTATGTAAAGTTGTTGTTGATGGTGGTAGTTCTAAGAATTTGGCATCTAACGAAATGGTAGACAAGTTACAGTTGTAGAGATTGAAACATTCTAAAACCTATGAGATTGCATGGATAAAAAGATTATCACAAGGTGTTGGTAAGTGAATAATGTTGGGTTAAGATGAAAATAGTGAAATATCATGATGAAGTCTTGTGTGATATAATTCCTATGGATGTATGTCATGTTTTTTTGGGTAGACCTTGGGAGTATGATAAAAAAGATATACATGATGGGAGAAGAAATGCATATGTTTTTGTGGATAATGGTATGAAACAAATATGGATGCCTTTGGAGGAACCTTTTAAAGGGTAAATTTGTACCAGTGATAGAATTTGTATGGTTGATGGAAGGAAATTCTTGGAAGGAATGAGACATGAGAATGTTTGTTTTGCTATTGTCCCAAAGAAGACTACAAATGTAGATCTGAGCGATGAATACCCTCAAGAGATAAATGATATGTTGGATGAGTATACAAATGTGATTTTAGATAATGCACCTGATGGTTTTCCACTGGTTAGGAGCATTAGTCCTTGCATTCCTAGAGCTATTTTTCCTAATAAAGTAGCTCACTAGTTGACACTAGCAGAGAATGAGGAGTTGAATAGACAAGTACATGAGTTGTTGCAGAAAGGATTAATTAGATAAAGTTTGAGTCCTTGTGCAGTACCTATGGCATTAGTACCTAAGAAGGATGGAAAACTTGGAGGATGTGTACAGATTCTAGTGCAATAAAAAAGATTACTATCAAGTACCAGTTTCCTTTACCTAGGATGGATGACATAATGGGTTACTTGAGTGGATCTAAGTATTTCATAAAGATTGATTTGAAGAGTGGTTATCATCATATCAGAGTAAGAGAAGGGGATGAATGGAAGAATTCTTTTAAGACTAATGAAGGTTTGTATGAGTGGTTGGTAATGCCTTTTGGTTTTTCTAATGCACTAAGTACTTTCATGATGTTGATGAATGAAGTGTTGAAGAAATTTATGGGTAAGTTTGTCATAGTTTATTTGGATGACATTTTGATTTTTAGAAAGACAAAAGAGGAACACTTGTTGCATGTAAGGAAAGTATTGCAAAGGTTAAGAGAGGAGAAGTTTCTGATAAATTTGAAGAAGTGTACTTTAATGAAGAATGAGATTTTATACCTTGGATTGGTAATTTATGTTGAAGGATTGAAGATGAATCCTGAGAAGGTTAGAGCAATTGTCAAATGGCCTGAACCTAAAAGTGTTAGTGAAGTTAGATCATTTCTTGGTTTGGAAAGTTTTTATAGGGAGTTCATTAGGAATTTTAGTTATTTTTTCAATGCTATGATTGAGACAATGTGAGGAGATAAGAAGGAATTCAAATGGACACATGGAGCACAAAGAATATTTGATTTGTTTAAAAAAAGGTAACTGAACAACCTTTGCTAGCACTACCAGATTCCTTTAAGGTATTTCAAGTGGATTGTGATGCTAGTGGGAGTGCAATCAGAGTAGTGTTGAGTCAAGAAGGTAGATCGGTTACTTTAGTGAAAAGTTGAATGATTCAAGGAGAAAGTATTTTGTTTATGATCAAGAATTCTACGCTATTGTTCAAGATTTGAAGAAGTGGAGACATTGCTTATTGCCTAAGGAGTTTGTGTTGTATACTGATCATCAAGCTTTATAGTATTTGCATAGTTAGAATAAGTTGAATCAGAGATACATGAGATGGCTTGAATTCTTATAGAGTTACTCATTTGTGTTGAAGCATAGGAGTGGTAAGTCTAAATTTTTTTCTGATGTTTTGAGTAGAAGAAGGAATATTATGACAGAGATGAAGGTGACAGTGCTTGGATTTGATGAATTGAATACTTTGTATAAGGATGATCTTGATTTTGTTGAACCTTGGAAATTTGTTGTATGATATCATTTTTTGGTACTAATCACGTTGTTGATACTCATGTTTTATCACTGATGTCAACATATATTTCTGTGAAAGAAGACAGATTAGTTACTTGACTGGAAGGCATGTACGGACACTATACAGATGAACCAGAATGAGCAAAGTTGTATTTAAGTAGAAGACTGAGTTTTGACCTTACAACTCAGGCCGCTTGAATTTATGTTTTATATCATGGATGTTATAGCTATTTTAGTAAAGACGGTTTTTCTAGACTGTGACTGTGATTCTAGACAGAGAAGTTCTTTGTGTTTTGGGCATATCTTGCTGAGGAAGATGTTTCAAAACTTGTGAGCTTATTGATGGAGAGCCAACATATGATGGTGAAATGGGTTGAGTTCAATTTCTGTTTGGGTATTGATGACGTTAGTTGCGGTGTATGTTCTGGAGAAGACTTATTTCTTGGCCGACTTCAGACTTGTAACATGTGGAAATTAATTCTGAGAATGGATTGCAGATCTGGAAGTATTTTTAATGAATTGTAAATATTATATACTTGTTATAGGTACCGTGTGTATCTTAGCAAAGGCTTATGTAATTATTTGTATGATGGGAAGCCTTAATCAGTCGACCTAGTTAATTGTGTATTAGGAAATCTTAACTGTCTGACCTAATGGGTTATTGTAAGGGTATATATAAGTGATCTTTTCATTTGTGAGAAGTGTGGTAGAGAAGGAAAAGAGCAGAGATTTGTGAAGCTGCAAAGCTTGACTGCTGGATAGAGAGCAGAGTTGGTACTTCATTGGAACTGACCAAGCAAAGACAGTTGCTATCAGATAGTTCACTAGATTGTGTATTTTCTATATACACTTGATGCGGATTGTGAATCCTTGAGGGTGGATTTAACCTTCTTTGGGTAGTGAGCCTTGGTAGTGAGCCTACTACTTTCATTGACTCCTAATAGGGACTGTGTACTATAATGTAATAACAAGCTCCTAATAGGGCTAATATCTTTTAACAAGGATACTATACTCTCAGTACATTATTTTATGGGTGCTAATTCCCACCGGGGTTTTACCTTTAACAAGGTTTCCTTGACAACAAACATTGTGTTATGGTGATTGGCAGTTACTGTGTTATTTAATTTTGATTTTATGGTTCATAAAGTTTAAAGTTTAATAATCTATTGCACAACTGATTCACCCCCCTCTTAGTTGTCTTGTGGAATGTTATTCCTAACAATTAGTATCAGAGCTACTAGTCCTCTGAGATAAATTTTAACAGCTTGAGGTGATCTTGAAGATGACTTACTACAAGAAGGATAGTTTGAAGTTTGATCCTAAAAACTTTGATAGTTGGAAGAACAAGATGAGAACACATTTTCTATGTCTGGGAATTGAGTACTGGATGATCACAAAGAAGAATGAAAAGATAGAGACTAAGGATGAGCTAGAAAAGGATACTAAAGAAGAAAAGAAACTATTTTCCTACAATATGGTTGCAAGGGAATCTCTGATCAACACCCTATCTGAAGGAGAATTCACTGAAGTGAAGGATTTGGACTCAGCACATGACATCTAGACAAGACAAGAAGCATTGTATGTTGGAGACAAATTTACAAAACAAGCAAAGTTGTAGAACTGGAAAACAAAGATGGAATCACTGAAGATGAGAGAAGATGAGAATGTCAGAGCATATGCACAAAGAATTACTGAGGTAGTTACTAGTATTAGGAACTCTGGAGGTACTTATAGTGAGGACGAAGTAATTGCAAAGATTCTCAGATCTTTGACACTTGCATATAGAACCAAAGTACAGGCTATAGAGGAGATCATACCTTTGACACCGAACTTCACTAGAGAGATACTGATTGGAAAGCTTACTACATTCGAGTCCATAGAATTGGGAGACACTTTACCTAGGGTAGAGTCAGCATTCAAGGCAACTGTGCACAAGAACAAGAAGACCTTATTTGGAAATGCAAGCAGTAGTGATCTAAGAGAAGAATTTGGAGCTTATGATGATGAATGGGAACAAATATAGGAAGAATAAAGAAAGCTAGATGAAATTGTGGCACTGATTGCTAGAAGAGAAAAGAGAGGTAAGGGTAAATTTGAAGGAAAATTGCCTTTGAAATGTTTTTCATGTAAAATATTGGTCATTTTGCATCTAGATGTCCTACAAGAATCCCAAAGAACAAACCTAAGTTTTTCAAGTCTAAGCTCTCAAAATATAAGGAATGTTATTATGCTAGTGAGGGAATATATGATGATGCAAATGATAACTTTGATGAGATTGGATTCATTTCTATTAAATATGATGCACCTATACATGAGGAAAAATCCCTAGTATCCCGAGTTGAAAAGAAATTTGAATAGGTTATAGACAGTGGATGTTCACACCATATGACTGGAGATAGGAATAAGTTTGTGAGTTTGAAGAAACATGATGGTGGTGTTGTCAGAGTTGGTGACAATACTCCTAAACTTATTATTGGAGTTGGATCTATTTCTTTGGATGGAAAGACTAACACTAACAATGTATTACTTTTTGATGGACTTAAACATAAATTGTTGAGTGTTGAATAGCTAGTGGACACGGGTTATTAGCTGAATTTCTTCAATGGGAAATGTTCTATCAAGAGTAAGATAGGAGACTTGATAGCATCTGGTTCTAAATCCAGAGGTAATGTATTTGAACTTAACACATTTGAAGCTACTTGTTTTATTGCTAAAGTTGATGACAGTTGGTTATGCCACAAAACATTTTGTCATGTTAATTTTGATAACATTGTGAAGGCAAGTATGAGAGAGAGTGAGAGAGATAGAGAGAGAGAGAGAGAGAGAGAGAGAGAGAGAGAGAGAGAGCTTTGGATCCTCTAACAACTTGAACCAATACAAGTCTTTTCTTGATCAGAACAAGCCCTTCTACCCCTTCAACTTGGATTATCCAATACCAGAGCCCTACACCTTCAAGTGTCTCTTTCCATACTTACCAACTCATCAAGTTTTGTACCTCATAACCCCTTACTGAGTTACTCTCTATCACATACATCTCCTTGTGGTGATACACCCTTGTTCTCCTACTGTCCCTAATACACCTTCCTTTTCCCATGTCACTCCAATCTATTTCCAAGCCTCTGAGCATGTCCTACATGCAAAAAAAAATTCTTTGACACTCTTCAAAACAACCAAACTATTCTTTTGGTTCAATTCCATCCAACACTCAAACTGTCCTAGTTTTCCCTGTCTCCCTACTAACCCTTCCTAGAGAAGTTTTTGAATTTTTCCATCAAAAATCCCAAAGGACCTACCAATTTAATTGCATATCCTTATTTTAATTGGTGGGGCAACACTTTTCCCAAGAGGACAGTTCTTGGATCCTCAAACAACTCTACTGACTTGAAAATCCTCTTCTATGCCTTGAAGGCCTATTTGAAGCACTTAAAGAAGGAAGTGTATCTCAAACTGGATTTTCACCAAATTAATCATGGGTACATCTAGGGGCACTTGAAATAATTCCCTTCCTCCAATCCTATGCTTTGAATTAATTCCCATCAAAAGTTATGGGGTCTGCTATCTTAAATTCAATTTACTCTACTAGTCACATAGAGATGCCCAACTAGGATTTTATACATTTCTCTCTAGAACTTCAACCAAATGATATAAAACTAAATAAAAATTAAATTACACTCCCATATCTCTCATTTAAACCAGGTTTGAAAATTTTCCAATAGTTACATTGGGAGATATGGAGATTTGAAATTGAACAACCTAGATTTCTTCAAAACAATGACCTAGAAGTGTTTGTGACATATTTTCTCCCTTGTATCTCCACCTAAAGATCTATAATTTTTTTCAAATGAAATTTAATACATGTCTCTAACTTTCTATACAAGATCTCACACAGAGAAAAACCAGACAAATTCACGGTAACAATGCAGTTTTGTATTCAAATTTTGAAATCCTTCATACCATATCACTTTAAAAACCCTCCATTCGATTGTTAACATAATTTTATACATTTTCCCAACAGTTCCAACTGACTATGGGTGGTTATGAATGTTGGATAAAATTCTTTTAAAAAGTTTCTAATTAGCAACTTTTGTTGCAACAATATTGTTGACAACATTTGCAAAACTACTTACTAGACATCCTACTTATCTACCAAGATTGAATTTAACAAGACATGATGATATCGACCTCAATTAAACCTCCCCTAACACAAATCTACCCAAACCATTTCCATTTGACCATAGCTAATCATAGGATTTATAACTCATCCTAGGTCACTAGGTCTTACAAATAGGACTTATTACAATTGTTAGGATATCTTGATCCTCTTAGGCTCTTGAAAAAACAAAAACATGTGATAAAAATTATGGAGATCCTCTTGTAACCTCTTTGTCTTTGTGAAGGGTTTCTCCTGCACCATACCCCAAGGATGGATTGATCTCAAGTCCTCTTGAGATAATTTCTTCCAATGAGGTCCCATGCTTCCTCTTGTCTACTTCATCCATCCACACTAACTATTCTTCATGGCGTCCAACCCACTTTACAAGGTATTGTTTGTATTCATTCTTCCTAGTATTCTTGATTACCTTTGTGTCAAGGATCCTCGCAAGTTTCTTGGGTGCATGAGAAGTTAAATCAGCAATATCTTCATGCAATTCTTCAATATGAACCTTTGAACTTGTATCATGGTGACCCTTATATGGTGTTAGATCAGAAATATTGAAGATAGGGGATATACCTAGAGTAAACGGAAGTGCTATCTCATAGGAATTCATGCCATGCTTCTTCAAAATTGTACAAGGACCCAGTTTCTTCATGAGCAACTTTGTATGCTTTCCCTTTGGAAATCTCTCCTTCCTCAGATATACCCACACCAAGTCACCAAATTGAAATTGTACATCTCTTCTCCTTTTATCTGCACTTTCTTTGTACTTTTCTAAACTCTTTTGTAGAGACAATCTAACTTGATCATGAATCTCCTTCATATTGTCAAAAAATTTCTCTCCATGAGCACTTACCTGTCCATCCTTGGAAAGATCCCTCAATTCTAGGATGCCCCTTGGATTATGCCCATAGACAATTTGAAAAGGAATCCTTCCTATACTCCTATTCATAGAATCATTGAAGGCAAATTCATCTTGTGGGAGGATGTTATCCGACTTCTCTCCGTACTATTTTGTTAAAAATCTCAATAGGTTTCCCAATGAACTATTGAGAAATTTAGTTTGCCCATCTATTTGAGGATGATAGGCTGAACTAAAGTTCAAGTTTTTCCCTAACCTTTTCCATAAGGTTCTCCAAAAATGACCAATGAATTTCACATCCCTATCAGACACAATAGTTTGAGGAAGTCCATGTATCCTTACAATTTCTTTGAAAAATGTATTTTCTACATAGGTTGCATCACTTGTACTCTTACATGGTAAGAAGTGTGCCATTTTTCTTAACCTATCAACAACAAAAAAGATACTATCAAACCCTTTTTGATTCCTAGGTAAACCTATCACAAAGTCCATACTACAACTTTCCCAAGGTCTTGGAGGTATGAGAAATGGTTGGTACAATCCAACATTGGTTGAAGTACCTTTAGGTTTTTGATATATAGTACATCTTTCCACAAACCTTCTGACATCTCCTTGCATCTTGGGCCAATAATAATGTCTTCTTACATGTTCTAGGGTCTTATCCAACCCAAAGTTACCACTCATGCTTCTCCTTCACAATGTTCTCCATCATGAAAAACCTAGGAATGCATTGGTGATGTTCTTTGAACAATAAACCATCTTAAATAAAATAATCATAATACTCAACATGATATGCCTCTGCAAAAATCAGAAATTGTTTTATAGATCTCATGAAAATCTTCATCATTTTCATACATACCTTTCAAGGAGTCAATACCCACACTTTGCAACTTTACCTCCTACACTGTCATGGCCCTCCTGCTCAAAGCATCTACCACTTTGTTATAAAATCCTTTCTTGTGTTTTATTAAAAAGGTATATGTTTGGATTGATTCAACCCACTTTATGTTCTTGTGGCTTAATTTATCCTGGCTCTTCAAGAAACTAAGGGCTTGATTGTCAGTGAAAACAACAAACTCCTTTGGAAGGAGATAGTGCTTCCATTTCTTCAAGGCTTGTACTAAGGCATACATTTCTAAATCATAAGAGGAATAATTCCTCTTAGCCTCATTCAAATTTTCACTGAAAATACAATGGGTCTCCCCTCTTGACTCAAAAAAACCCCTATTGCCACATTAGATGCATCACATTCAATAGTAAAAATCTTTTGAGAATATGGAAAAGCCATTATAGGCTTATTTTCTACCTTTTTTTTGAGACTTTGAAAATCCTCCTCAGCCTCCTTGGTCCACAAAAACTTGCACTTTTGCCCCCCTTTGGTAGTCTTCAAGATTGGTGCACAAATCTGACT
>MU223286.1:65845-81737 GCA_018584345.1 Thuja plicata | reverse complement strand
AATCATTTAGCTTAGTTTTCAATTAAATCTCTCATTCTTAGGAGTGTATTGTCACTGAATGGTGCATAATCTGAGGGCATGATTATGGCATTTTTCAAACTCTTCCTAGATAGAGAGCAATAAGTCAATTTTAGTGATTTGTATCTAACCATTTCTCTTTTATGCTATTTTTCACTAATCTAATGATTTATTGAAGTGTTGTGTCGCAGGCAATAGGTGCATCATTTGACACTCACAACAACCTCTATGTATAAAATCTTCTAACAAGATCACACTTAACAGTGTGTTTGTAACCTTTAACAGGGTTGGCTCCTAATAGGGCTCACTTTAAAAGAGTGAAAATTTGGGGTACCTGTCCCAGTGGTTTTTCCCCTAACAGGGTTTCCACATTAAAAATTCATGTGTTAGGTGTGTATGATTCATTTATTTATTGTTTTGTATCTGACATAGTTAACACTAGGTTGATCATTATACTCTGCTTATTTACTGAGTTTTGGTAAATAGTTATACTGCTTATCGGTAATCAAAGAGAATAAGGATAGACAAGGAAAACTGACAGACACTTAAATCATTATTAGTATTTCATGGCATGCATCTTGTAGGGACATAATAATCTGAGGTTTATTGATAGTGGTTAAAGTTTGAAGGATAGATCTTTGAGGACACTGATTCAGCCCCCCTCTCAGTTATTACTAACATCTCCATGTCGCTTGATGGTTTCTAAAATGCAAATATAATCAGGAGACTTTCCCACTGCCATTAGATTTAATCTTTGATCAATAGTTGTTGCGTAATCTTCAGTTCTTTCATTTAACTCATGTTTGATCACGAGACTTGACTACAACATTGAAAATTTAACACTTGAAATTAACCCATAACCATGGGTTTCATCAACCATGGGTTTCATCAGGAGATAATGCGACTGACTAATCTCAAAGTCACTTTATAAAATTTCTAACTCTGTTTTCATCAAGAGACACTGCGACTACAGTCATATCTTATCATAAAATAAACAGTTCATGCCAAGTCTCATAACCATTTCAGCATATTTTGTTTCATTAAGAGACTTCGCGACTAAAGCTTTTCGCCAAGTCTCTAGATCATAAGGAATATTCATTCTTTCTTATGAGACTAAGAGACTAAGAGATAAGCACATGCAAATAAACTTAAATTTAAGTCATGAAAAAGGTAATGTAGAAATAGAACCAGCTTGAGCATTTTAGGGCTTTTTTGTAATTTGAGTAAAAAATAACCTAAGGGCTTAGGATTTTTGTCATTTTTCAAAGAATTTTAGGGATAAAAAATCACTTGTAGTGGTATGTAAGCAACTTTAAACATAATTTCAAGCTTCTGTGCATAAGAATGACAAGAATCTTCAAAATTTTTAGGACAAACTTCAAAAAATTGGAAATACAACCAATAGTGGCTCTCTCTGAGGATGGATATACACAAGTTTATGGCAAAGAATCTCAAAATCTCTGGTTGCAGACCTCTTCAAAAAATGAAGGCAATGCTGACTAACCTACTGCAGAAGGGAAACACACAATTGATAGAAACTAAATACAATATAATACATACTTATTTGTGCATAAAAATTTATTTTTCAATTGAAGAAGGGTTTCAAAAATTGCCCATGTACTGGCAATTCAAATTCTTCTCCATTCACATTCTTCAACAAATAGGAATCCTTTCCAAAGCTTTGTGAAATAACAAATGGTCTGGCCATAAAGACTCAAATTTTTTGTGCTTTCCTTTATCTTCGGCTCTCAAATTCCACTGAAGAACTAAGTCATCTGGTTGGAATTTTCTATCAGTAGCCCTTCTGTCAAACAAATATTTCATTTTCTGTTGTAAATTAATGTTTTCCTTCTAGCTATCTCTTCTTGTTTCAGCCAACTCTGCCAATTGAATCATTCTATCCTACAAACTGTCAGAAACATCTAACTACTCTTCTTGCATGAACTGGTACACTAGTAACAAATTGTTTATAGGCATTTTTGACTATAAACCATATACCAATTCAAATGGAGATTTGTGTGTTTCCCTTTTAACTGTTATTCTATCAACCCAAAGTGCTAACCTTAGTTTGGTATGCCATGCTCTCTTATTCTTTTCAAGAGTCTTTTTCAATATCTTCAATATACTTTTGTTACTAGATTCAGCTTGTCTATTTTCCTGTGGGTGATATGGGTATGAATATGACATTGTAATCCCATACTTCTCATAGAAATTTGTTATCTCTCTTGATCTAAAACACATGGAATTATCCATTACTAACTTTGAAGGTACACCAAATCTAGTCAGAATATTCTCCATTAAAAAATCAATGACTACCTTACTTGTTGCTTTTTTTTGTAGGAATGGCTTCAATCCACTTTGTAAAATAATCAGTGGCTACCAGTATCCAATAGTGTCCTCCACTGTATTTTTCTACAAACTCACCAATAAAATCAATTCCCCACATAGAAAAAGGGGCTTCAGCACTTACTGGGTTTAATAATAGGGCTATTGAAAATTTGAGCTTATTTGAGAACCACTGACACGGCTCACATTTTCTGACATATGCATATGTATCTTTAAATAAACAAGGCCAGTAGTATCCAACCCTTAAAATCTTGTGGGCAGTGGTCTTGGCAAAAAAATGACCTCAACACTCCCCTGCATGCATCTCACTTAAAACTCTCTCAGATTGGATTTGATCTAAACATAGCAACAATACACCATTTCTGTCTTTCCAATAAAAATCTCCTTTGAATAAGGTGAATTTTTGGACCTACAATCTGAGACTTCTTTTTTGATTGCTAGTCATAACATTAGGACACTTGGCATTCTTTAAAAAGTACACAATATCAGTATAAAATAGTTGTCTTTCTATACTTGTAACTATCTCGTCATGTGTCTCTATATCATTTAATTGTACTAAATATAAATTTTCCTTTGTCATGAGTTTTGTCAAACGCTGACCTCTTATCAACTTTGTAATATGGATTTCAAGATTAAATTCTTGAATTCTATTTATTCACTTACATCTCTTACCCGTCACTTATGACTGAGTAAGAATATCCTTTACTGCTAAGTGAGGGACATATGCTTGCACCGTAGCATAGACCAAATATGGTCTAAAATATTTTACTGCTTTTACTAAAGCATATGCCTGCTTCTCCATCATCTCATAATTTAGCTCTGCAGCCTGGAGAGACTTACTATAAAAGGCTATTGGATGCTCAAATCCTTCTTCATCTTTTTGTAGTAAAACAACAACAATTGTGTGATAAGATGAAAATGAAAATAGAGAAAAGGGCTTACCATAATCAGGTGATTTTAGAACATGAGCCTCTTTTACTGCCTTCTTTATTCTCTCAAATGCTATTTGAGCTTCTTCATTAAAATTAAATTTTGCATCTTTTTTCAGCAACTTTATGATAGGTTTGACAATTTCTGCAAAGTTTTCTATAAATCTTCTGACAAAATTAATCTTTCCTAAGAAAGATTGAACCCCCTTTAAGTTTTTTGGAGCAATCACCTTATGGATTTCTTCTATTATTTCAGGTCTATTCTTACTCCATCTTTAGACACTATGTGTCCCAACAACTTTCCCTCATGTTCTGCAAAGTGACATTTCTTAGGATTTAATGAAACACCATATTCTAAATCTTTGTTGAAAATTTTACCAAGGTGTTCACAATGATCCTCAGCTTTCTTAGAGTATGAAGTTAGATCATCTTGATAAATGACCATGAACAAGTCAATAAATTCCTTAAAAGCAACATCCATGGCCCTCTGAAAAGTTGCTCCTGCATTTATCAATCCAAATGGCATTCTAATATAGACATAAGTTTCCCAAAGAGTGGTAAATGTAGTCCTGTACTACTTTGATTCCTTCACTAAAACTTGGTTGTAGCCTGAGAAACCATCCATCATTGATAGAAGCTCACAACCAGTCACTTTATGTAACATTGCCTTCATGCTGGGTAAAGAATAGTTATCTTTTAGTGAGGCAATATTTAAATTTCTGAAATCCACACATAAGCTAATGTCACCATTCTTTTTTCTTACTGGTACCAAATTTGAAACCCATGTTGAGTGCCTGATGGGATGGATAATACCAGCATCTTTTAACTTCATCAACTCTTGCTGCATCTTAGGAGCCAACAAAGGATTAATAGACCTCTATTTTTTCCTTAATGGTTTCACCTGTCATTTTAGTGGGATCTCATGTTGGAAAAGGTCTTCCCTATAATCTTTTAGATCCTCATATGACCATGAAAAAACATGCTTATATTTTCTCAATAATTTAATCAAATTTGTCCTTATATGGGAATCTAAACCTTTTCCAATATAAACAACTTGAGGAATGGTTTCTAATCCTAAGTTAATTTCCTCCAAGTCCTCAATCTTAGCATTGCTTATCTTTGTTGAATGATCAATCTGACTACTGAACAATGCTTCAAGTTCAACCAGACCCCTGGGAATCTGATTGGAACTCAATTGGACAACCTCATTTCCTAAGACATAATCTTTACCACTATTGTTCTCAAGTAAGGTCATCTAGACACTGAATGAATCTCAAAATATCTTGGTCATCCTGAAAAAATTGCCAGTTGTATATATTATCTCAAACAACTGGTCTTATCTTAACTTCAAGTATTGATACCCCATGTAAGGTCTGAACATCAGTTTTCAGAGCAACATTTGCTAAGAAATCTGCCATTATATTTTTGGACCTTTCTATCCAACTTATATCAAAGGCATCAAACATTTAAATATGATCCCAAATAGCATATTTATACATATTTAATCTATCATTTTTCACTGCATATTTGGATCTCATTTGGGTTACCACTAATTCAAAATCACCATAAAATTTTAAACATTTTATTCCATGTTTAATGACAATTTATAACCCTAAAGATAAAGCCTCATACTCCACTGTATTATTTGTACACTGAAAGGCTAGCAAAAAGGAATATATGAAGGTTGTACCTGATGGAGATACAAGTAATACACCAGCTCCTGATCCTTCTTTTGAGCAAGCTCCATCAAAATATATTTTCCATAAACCATCACCTTGTATAGTCAATTATTTAACTAGAGGATCAATGTTTTTACACTGATGATGATGATCACTCCTCTGTACTCTGAAGTTCTCCATATCCACATCAATATAGTAGTTAATGTTAGTGTGTTCATACCATTCAATCATGTGAGGAGTCCTACCTTCTCTTGTCACTTTAACATTATTTCCAGCAATGTTAAAGGTAGCATATGATAAATCACACTGTATGCTGCCTCCCATTGAAGCACTCCATTTTCTGGATAGTAACATCCCATAATGTGGTGGTATATCAACAACAAGAACATTCATAGTTAAAACCACATTAGGAAACACTGCTAATATCTAAGGCATGGCTTCAATAGTACCAATAACAGGGACTTCTGTAGAATACATTGCTTGACATCTCCCATGAGGAGTATCCACTTGTAATCCCATAGACTTCATAATTTCTATTGGCATGATAGTGTCTGATGCTCCTGAGTCAATCATACAATTTTTAAGCATCTTTCCATTAATAATCAGTCTTAGAAAGAATGGGTCTACAACCTTAGGAGAAGTAGTTGTGTTTAAGAGAATCTGAGGAATATCAGAAGTCATTACTTCAGTTTCCTTCCCTTTATTATTTGGTCTATTTTCAACATTTTCTGGACTTTGAAGTTTTACCGTAGGCACACTGTTTAATAGTGATAGAACCTTTTCTTTGTGTTCCTTGATTCTCATCATTTCTGAAAATGGAACTTTTATAGTCATTTGAGATAAACAATGTCCCATTTCTACTGGAGTGTATTTTACATCTGAGGACTTTGGTTTTTCAACAATAATGTTATTTTCCTCAATCTGTATGTTCAGAGTTGGTTCTTCTTTCTTAGATTTTTTGTTTTCTATCTTAAGGGAAGAAGTAACTGTTTCTTGTACCTTTTCTTTTCCCTCTTGTACAACAATAGGCTCTATGGTTTTAGTTACAATCTTGACCTTAGGTTTGTTTGCATTTTCCCCAGGTCCATCTTTCTTTTGTACATATTTGGTGTCTATTTTATTTTATTTTATAATTACACCAGATGGTTGACTACCAGTACCACCAACTACTCTATTTCTTAAGTGATAATTGCTTCTTGCTTTGTTCACTAGATCTGCAGTAATTCTTTCTTTTTCTTCATCTGAAGCTTTTCTGACCAATGGAAGGTCTTGATTATTTTGTGCATAACATATTACATGGTCATCTATTTCTTCTATTTCGCTGTCTGACAAATTTTTTTGATGATGAATCTCTATATTTCCTTGTGAACCATATGAATCATGATTTTGAATTTCATTATTTGAGTCTATATCATGACATGAATAGGCATTTGTCATATTATAATCACATTGTTCACTTTCATCATTCCCTTGTTCTTCATTTGCTTTCAAATCTAAGGAAACAATGCAAAAATCAGGATTGTGTGGGGCTTCACAAACTTCACACCAGAAATCATCATTGCACAAATGGACAACATTTTTATGAAAAGGGTCTGGAGTTCTATTCTCAGGTTTTTCCTTTCTAGGTGGAGCAATAGGCTTCCCATCCTTAAATTGAGTTCCATAAGGATGATTTTGCATTCTATTCTGAAGATTATAAGCGTTATTATAGGAAGGCCTATTATTTTGAGGAGCCCTGTACTCTTTATATTCTGGTTCCTTTAGGTTACTCCCACTAAACCGTGAATCATCTCTCCTATTCAGTTTACCAGACACCCTTCTGTTCATCTCAATATTTACTGCTATCTTTTAAGCATCAGTAAGGGTTCTAGGGTTTTTATCCCTAAGAGCATAACCCATTTTAGAATCAAAAGCATTTAAATAGGTTTCTAGACATACCTCTTCATCTAGCCTTATCTTTTGAAATAATTTATGCATAGCTCTTTGGAATCTGGTATTGAACTTAGTGACCTCTTCATTATAGTTCTTTTTTATGTTATTGAACTCTTTCAACAAGAACCTTTTATTTGTCTTATCACCATAATGGTCTTTAAATAACTCAATTAACTCATCCATGGAAGAAACAATGCCATTAGAAAGACTTCTAAACCATTCTCTAGCATCCTCTACTAGAGACTGAACAAAAATCTTCATCAACACATCTTCGTGAGTGATATTCAAATCATCAACAAAATCAATGAATTTTCTTAAATGCACTTCACAAGAGATGACATTATTACCTGCAAATTTCGGGAGCTTTTCTGCTACATCACCCACATCTTTTGGAAATGCATTTGGGTATCCAAGAATGCCAATAAAATTAAATTTCTTATACCTTTTAGGATGCAATGGTTTCCTTTGGAAATTATCATTCTCTTTGAAAGTAGTAGCTTTTTTTTTGGAAGATGTTGTGTTCTCAACTCCAGCATAAGAATATTTGGAAGATTGAAAAAATCTATTCTTTTTCATTTCTATTGTTGGAGCTTCCATCTGTGCCTTTTCTAGCATGTTTTCCATGGTTTCCTTCTCTATCCTTAGTCTTTCAAGATCAATATCCAATTTGGACATTTGCTCTGTTAAGGTCTTCTGAACTTTAGGCTCTTCAGTTTTTCTTTCAGTGATGTTTTGTTTACCTTTGTCCTTAACATCTTGTGAACTAGAATCTCTGTGAGTGGTGGCTATTTCATGGTATTTTTGAGACCTTTCAGTATTCCTTATAGTTTGATGCCTTAAGAATCTTCTTTTAATTCTATCAACATCCTTATGCTCATGCTTTTTCTTTCTATGTTCTTTTTCCCTTTTCATCCATTGAATAAGGGAAAGATGTTTCATGATGATTCTTTCTTCCTCAGCAAGCTCATCAAAAAGAACTTCCTTAGAATCTAAACTAATTGTATCTGTTCCTTCTCTCTCTCTAGAAGTGCTGGTAACTGTATAGGTGTCTAGTCCAAGACTTGGGGCTTGGGCTTCTAAATACTTTGAGACACTTTCTTCTTGACTAGACTGGTTGTTAAGTTTCCTTCTAGTGCTATTCTCTTCACTTCTTAGAGGAGAATCATTGATACTTTCTTTTTTTTTCTTCTACCTCCAAGACATCCTAGTTTTTGAAGTAGTGGGATCCCACCATCCAATGCAACTTCTAGATTGTTTCTCATTCTAGACCTAGTATTCATGTTTGAAAATATATTTCACTTGATCACAGAGATTTCACCTTTTAGATTCGCCACCCAAACTTGGGAATAATGAATACTAATATAATGAATTAGGAAGCCTTTTATGATAAACTTGATGTCAACTTCCGACAATAGAGATTCCTTATAGGCTTCTTTTCAAGTTTTTACACCAAGTCCCCAGTAGAGTCACCAATTTGTTAGCTCTTTTTCTTGTAGAACAACCTTAAAATGATAGTATACTTATATACTTGAATGCAAACTCCTTTTTATGCAAGAGAGGATAATTAATGAGGTATTCAATAATATTGGGGATACCTATTATCACCTCCTTTTTTGAGCTCCATAGACTCAGGCAAGTATTACCTATAATAGATTATTGATTCTTCAGTCAATATATTTAGTGGACTAGTTCATTCACTGGTTTGTTACTTCTGACCTCACTATAATAACTTATAAAATACCTTGGAGATTGCAATGATTAATTTAAAATAGAGTACTATAAGCCAGGATATGGTCTTGATAAAATGAACCAATGAGATAAGGATTTTCATCCTTCTTCCTTTTGATTTTATGAGGGGCAACCTAATGATCCTCTCTTCAAGGCATCAACAAACTGAACTGTACCCTAAGAATACAATCAATTGAATGGAATTATTTGTTTTGCAGTGTATATGATTAAGTAATTTGAAAATATTGGATTGTATATCAATTACTTAGCAAACACAAAACCAGTGCCTAATCCCTAGGCTATGAGTCAATATCTTGTATAAATCCACAGTAAGGTAAGCAATAAAACACTTGCAACAAAGATAGAATACCTTATAAACTACCCTCTTCCTATAACTCTATCATCAAATCCTCAAACTAATGCTATGTTCCCTAGGGTTACTTGAAACAATATAATCCTTTCTTGAAGGAACTTACAAGTAATTGCACAATCGCCTTATGATCAGTGTGTTTAAATGCCTTATAGATAAACACACAAGAAATATAACAAAAATGTAAAGAGACAATTTAGATGCAGAAAAGAGATTGAAAAATATTTATATTAATGTCTTAAAGCTTCAAATATAAATAGATAGACAAATAGTACAAAGGCTCAGACATAATTTTTAGTCTTCCTTGTAATTCTATTAAAAATTCCAACTCTCTCCCCCTTTTAAAAATGGTTAAAAATACATATTTATAGTCTCAAGTCATCTTGGAATCCTTAAGACAAGGATGCAATAAGATTCAAATGATTTGGAGACCTAACCCTAAAAACATAGAAAGAGATAAAAGACAAGAAAACACCAAGCAGTGGGAGGACAAAATTGAAGAATAAGATCTGATATTTCTTTGTCTTCTTGTGGATGTCGGAACCTTTGTTTGCTTATATTCAAGATAGTATCTGATAGTTGTAATAATATTTAGTGACTGCTAATACAAGCTAACCTACACTAATCTCTTCAAGATTACTAACCTTCATGTGCTCATAGATCAGGTGCCATGTGTCCCCTTTACTCTTCATCCATGACATCCAAGTCAACTGTGACATGCTTCTTTTTCTTGGCCTTCGTCATGATATCCAATGCAATCACATCTTCCTCCTTAGGCCACTCAAAATTATGAATACTTTCCTGTTGAGCCTTCTTCCTTTCCCACCTAGCATCTGTTATGCTTTTAACATATGTGATGAAATTATTGCAATCTATTTTTTCTCTTTTATTGCGTCATCTAGAAGTTTGTTGTACCTCTCCATATCTAATTCTCCCTGATCAGATACATAACTGTTGTTATTGGGAAGCACACTATCAAATTTTGATCCCCATAGCCCTAATGACTTGATTTGATCATCCTCGGTTCTAATGGGGGGTATAAACCTATTATCACTTACCCCAGAAATTTTCAACGTTGCCTCAATTTGATTGGATTTTCCTTTGAAGAAAGACAAGGTAACCCCAATCTTCTCTATCTCTATACCAACCATAGTTACTAGTTTTGGTAAATCTGACCTTAATGTTTGCACTGATGCCAACCTCTCAAAAATTGATGTCCTACTAGACCAAGTTGAATAGTAAGGATTCAAAATTGTCAAAAAATTAGCAACATCTTCTTGTAGGCCTAGCAACTTGCCATATGCCCCATACACCACATCAATCTTATCTTTGATGTTGTCAATTCTATGCTAAAAAATTGAAGTCAATGCCTCCAAAACAACATTATTATGCTCCGTGGCTCCTAGCTCTATTCCAGTAGGTATCTCCCCTATATCTTCTATTTGGATTTCAACATCCATCACTTCTTTTGGCTCAACAAGTGCAGGTTCTATTATTTTTAGTAACTATTTGGTTAACTCATCTATGAGTTTCTCTTGTTCTTTGATCTTTACGAATGCTAGCTCCCTATCTTTAACAATATCACTAGTATCACTAGTGAGTTTATGCAATTTTTCTAATAGCTTGGTTGTCTTTGCCTCATCGAGCTAAGAAAAGTGGGTCAGTACTTGGGATATCTCCAAATCCCCTATATTTTGGAGTGTCCATATGATCTTATTTCCTTCCATTTTTTCCTAAATATTTAGAAGGGTTGGCTTTTGATCTTTAGGAGCTAAGCTCCACATTGCAAGTGCCTGGGACTTAGGGTTATATCCAAACCCTCTGATCATATCTCCAACCTAAGCTTCTAATGACAATTTAACATCAGGTTGTCTTCTTATTTGATCAATTATAAAGGCTAAAGACAAATCCCAACCTTCCACAAATAATATCCCACTGGCCTTGACCAGTTGTCTTGCTTGTTCTCATGTAATTTCCTTAGATTCAGGATCATAATCCTACAAAGTCTATAAAGCCTCTTGGGTGACTGGATCAACACCTACTAATTGCAACAGTTTTCCAACTTGTTGCTTATTCCATATGAGGAAATTATTGAATTCATTTGTCTTAATAAAGTTGTCATCCTTGAGGAATTTATCTTGATGCATCAACCTCTCATTTGTACATGACCTAAGAGGAAATGCTTCCTCTTCTTCTGCATATTTTTGTATTTTCTTCCCTACCCTGATCTATTTTCTCAATAAATGATCATAGGGCCTATCTCTAGTTATCAGAGCTCCAATTCTATATGTCTTCTTTTTCCTAGAAGGTTCCCTTTTTTCTATTTTTTGTCTCTTTAGTGGGGGCTTATTTGTCACTTCCTTCAATGGGACCTCTATTAGGTCAATGATATCCTCCCCCTCAACTGCCTGCTCCACTGCAACTGATTGATAATCCAGTTAGGCAGTAGGTGAAGGATAGCCCTCATCACTGTCATCATCATACTCTAACTCAGAGTGCTCTGGTTGACCTTTCTTAGGAACCACTAATGCATCTTCTGATTGATTGCATAGGAGAGTATGAGATTCAATCATAGTATCTAGCCTTTTCAAATAAGGCATATCAGGGTAGAAACCACCAAGCTTCATTCCTTTTCTTTTCACCTACCTCTCCAGGTCTATAAGTTCATTGAACTTAATTTCTCTTTTGTCCACCTCCTCATCCTCCATAATATTTCTAATTAAATCCTCCTCCATGCACTCTTCATGTTCTTTTTTGTAGGGGATGGTTGGTGTCAACAATTTCTTAGCACTAAGGATGAAACCCTCTGTATCAACATATCTTTGCAGGGAAACATTCATCCTATAATGATTCATCCACTTATTCACTAGGTCTAGAGCCTTCTTTCCAATAGTAAAATTATAAATCTTGAATTTCCTAGGGGTAAAAGTACCCTTCCTGTGTGGTGCCAAATGCTCTTTATCTGTCAAAATGAACTGCCTAATGAAATCCATTGCAGCTATCCTTGGTGGCACATGAAATGGTAATATATGGGAAGGGTAGGTACAACCATATACCATTATCAGTGTGAAATTATTCTCATAATAGAAGTCTCCCAAATTATGGTCTCCTGGCCATTTATCAAGATAATGGCAAGGCCTCAACAGCTTTATTACCTTTATAGGAAACCTAGTCTTATCAAAACCTAAGCATTTAAGAATTGGATAAATTATCCAATTTTCAAAGGCAAAAAACTTCTGTTCCCTAGAGGTATAGTTCCACACTCTGATCCAGAACTGAACAGGGTTGGCCTGGCCATGGTGAAACCTTTTTGGTTGCAGAAACTGACAATTCATCAGTGGAAAATTGTAGTATAGGATAAAATGCATAAGGACTGAATAATGCATAAATTTTGGATGATCCTTCTTGCTTTGTTTGTCTACAAACCCCTGGTGCATTTGATCAATGATATACTGAATGTAGTCATAATTAGAAGTGGTATGGAGGCTCTGCATATCCAGCACCATCATCAAAATATCTGAGGTGATCCTCTCTACGCCAACATCCTTTCCAAGCACTCTGAATAGTGCATATGCTATATGTTTGATGTAGAAATTTAGGTCTTTGTAAAAATATGGGGTTGCTCCTAGCATGGGTGCAATGTAGGTTTTCATTTTCTTATGAACATTATTTTCCTTAATCAACTTGGCAACAATGCCAGACTCTCTGATATACCTATTTTCTAGGCTCTTCAAGTTTATTTCGGTGGTCATGGGGTAGTATAAATTAAAGGCCTTCATGAAATTATTTCGGTCCAATGTGAGCAAGGGTTTGCTATCATCCCTCTTAATTGTCTTGGTTAGGGGATCATATCTACTAGCCAATTCTAATATGAAGTCAACATCTACAAAGAAATCAGGCACAATCAACCTAGCTAATCCACAGGTTCAAGGGTTTGAAATTGGCATGGGCCCATCACTATTGTTTAGGAAGTAATTAAATAATGAATATCCTAAGGAACGTGGGGTTTTTGCATCCCTAATGTAAGATAAATCATCAATTAAGGTATCGACACTTACCTTTCTGTTTTGGCTTGACTGTGTTAGCAAAGTGAGAAATTCATCAGAATAATTCCTTTTTCCCTTTGATTCATCATCGACATCATCACTTCTTCTACTAGTGGATGCCATACTCTATGCTTGGATCATCTTACCTTTCTGCTCTATTCTCAACCCTTACAACCGATATTGAAACAAAAATTCTCAAAAACCCTCACCACCAACTGTGAATTTCTCTGCAAACTTCAATTCTAAACTCTGAGAACACTGTCAATTACAATTTTTAGTTAACTCTGAATCAGGAAATCACCTTTCTGAATCACTTGTTGCTGGAGAATTAATTTTTTCTCAGAAAATACGACAATCTCTATGAAGTCTTTGCTCTAATAAATTGGAAGCTGGTAAGAATGAAATAACAACGAACAAGCTTAATTATAATTGAGAATTCAATGAAGATGTCTCTTCAAACTGGTAAGCTTACAATCTTGTCATTTCCACCATTAGTTTCATGCACTGTGATATCAATTTCAGGTTCTAGCTGTGGCATTCAAACTGTCAGGTAATCAATTTATGATGAGTGCTTTTGCACACAACATCTTATAAAATTTGAAAGAAATTAAAATCAAATATGATTGGTTGCATTAACTCATATTACAACTACTTTTCATCTTTCAAAATCTCTATAATCTGATTGGTAAGCAATTGTCCATGATGGCGCCGCAAAAAAGTCTTTATTTAACTCTAGTTTACTTCTAGTGACTCAGTGATAGAGTGATCTCCTTGTCGCTTAATATTTTTTCCAACTGTAGTTTCTTCAAGAGACTTAGCGACTGCCATTAGATTAAACTCCTAATCAATGGTTGTCGTGACGTCACTTAATCTTTTAGCTTAACCCTTCATCTTATGGAGAAATTGCGATAAAGCATTTTCTTAACTGTTATCTACCTTGGGTCACATCCGGAGACTTGGCGAATGTGGAATCTCTATGTCACCAGACTAAATCTTTAACTATTGTTTTATCCGGAGACCTCACGACTAAATATTTTAGTCTCTTAATCGCGTGATTATTTTATCTTTATAATCTACATCTAGAGACAATGCGACTACCGTTGATCTCTCTTTCCTCTGTTTTTGACAGTTGTTGCTATGTCTTGTAATCTTTATTACAAACCCTAATCTTTCATGGGACTTAGTGACAAATGGATGTGTGTCTTACCTTTCCCTCTTGTCTCCTAATCGCTTGATCTTGCTTGAATTTTAAACTTTGTATCGCGACTACATGACTAATATCAGATCTTACCTTCATCGGTTGTCGCTTGATCTCTTGATTTTTGACTTAACTCATCTTTCTTCACATGACTGCATGACAACACTGTTATCTAATCTGACATCTAACCTAGGTTTATCCAAAGACTTAGCGACTGTTAAATCTCCATGTTGCTTGATAGTTTCTAAACTGTAGCTATAATTAGGAGACTTTCTGACTACCGTTAGATTAAATATCTGATCAATAGTTGTCACGTAATCTCTAGTTATTTCATTTAACTCATGTTTGATCATGAGACTTGGTGACAACACTGAAACTTTAACACTTGAAATTAACCCATAACCATGGGTTTCATTAGGAGATAATGTGACTAAGTAATCCCAAAGTCTCTTTATAAAATTTCTAACTCTGCTTTCATTAGGGGACAACGCGACTACTGTCAAATCTTATCATAAAATCAATGGTCCGTGCCAAGTCTCATAACCATTTCAACTTATTCTATTTCATTAAGAGACTTCGTGACTAAAGATTTTCACCAAGTCTCTAGATCATAAGGAATATTAATTCTTTCTCATGAGACTAAGTGACTAAGAAATAAGCACATGCAAATAAACTTAAATTTAAGTCATGAAAAAGGTAATGTAGAAATAGAACTAGCTTGAGAATTTTAGGGCTTTTTTAAAATTTGAGTGAAAAATAACCTAAGGGCTTAGGGTTTTCATCATTTTTCAAAGCATTTTAGGGATAAAACATCACTTGTAGAGGTATGTAAGCAACTCTAAACATAATTTCAACCTTCTGGGTATAAGAATGACATGCATCTTCAAAAATTTTAGGACAAACTTCAAAAAATTGGAAATACAACCAACACGGTTTATTGTCTTGGTTCTATTTTAGGGTTTAGAGCTTATGGTTAGAGTTTTTTTGGGATTAAGAGTTAGGTTTTAGGGTTTAGGGGAGAGAGGTGGGGAATATTTTTGGAAGATAGAGAGAAGGGAAAGAGTGATGTAGAGTGCACTGCAAGAAGACCTTAAGCGGCCCTAGCTCTTTATCACTCCTTAAAACTTCAAACTTGATCAATACCACTCCACACAAGTCCTCTTAGGATGTCTCTTAACTTGTCCAAGGGGTCAATAGGATTCCCCTATTTCCTTTTGGTTCTTCAAATCAATCTATGAAAACAAGCAATCTCTCTTTTAGGGAGTCTTTCACTAAATCACACATCAAAGAATAAAACTTCACCAGAGGATTCCAAAATTGATCCTAACTGATTGGAGACTCTTAAAAGACCCCAAGGGTTAGGAATCCAACAATGGATTTGGTCTTGTAGTGTTGGAATTATGTTATATTTTTCATCAGTGAAAACACTTATTTGATTCTGTATGCTTGCCGAGCTCATCACTCAGTCCACAGCTTATACTGAGCAGAACAGTAGTCACCGAGCATATGAACAGTTCAGCAGTGTTTACTGAGAAGAGCAACATTTACTGAGTAGACGGTAGTCATCGAGCTTCACCGTAACTACCGAGCCAACCGGGAAGTCAGTTACCACCGAGTCACCAGCGGTTACCGAGTGACACTATAGC
>MU223286.1:49211-65036 GCA_018584345.1 Thuja plicata | reverse complement strand
AGTAGATTAGATGAATGAATGGTTAAATATATACAAGTGCAGAAAAGAATAAAAGTTTTAAGAGTTATTGATTCACCCCTCCCCTCTCAGTAACTTGGTTAGTCTTGATTATTTCCAACATTGTAGACCCAAGAGTAACTGAATCCCAAATGGTCTAGGATTCCTTATAGCCCTAACCAGATGGTTTTTTGGACTTAACTCTCAACTAAGGAAGGATCTGACTGAACTGATTAGGTTTCTAGACACCCTTTATGGACTTTGTAGACCCCCCAAAGCCTCAACATCTCACTCCACTCCTACACCAATAAACTCTCACAAAGCACACATGCCTAATTAGCTAGTTTAAGCTTGGTTTGTTAAGCAAGTGTTAGAAGATGTGTTCATGGACTAAATGCAGAGCCTTGGATGGATTCTTCTACCCCAAATTAGTCCAGAAACACCTTTGGTTTGATCCCCCCCACTCATTTATTGCACATGCATGTGACTGTACTAATAGACCAGGCTAATTACATAGGGATAATTAGCCTAGGGCTTTGTCATGCAAATAGAATGACTAACTTTGAATGCTTGAGCCTTAGGATTATTAAATACCATGATCCTAACTTTTATTTTCCAAGTGGCCAGGCAGATCCACTAGATAAATCTCAAGTTAGGATCACATCTTTGTGACTGACCCAGTAAACCTTGTTTTCTCAGACAACAAGAATGTAAAATTGATAACTTTTAACAAACTTGATGAAAACACCTCAAACCAATTGAAATGATTTATAAACTCAAGACATCACAAAATTCTTCAATTGGATCCACAATATGAATCCATACTAGGCCGTACACTACCAAAATAACTCAAAACACTCTTCTATTTCCTTGCTTGAACAACAAACTCCGTACATAGTGAAATCTTACCTTCATGGAAGGCATCACATCTCCTAATAGAATCATCCAAGGATTTTAAATTATTCAAAGAGTGGGTGAGGTTGGCTACAAGGAATTTGTCATACTCTGAGCAACATTTTGCAAAAGTTGCTCATGTAACATTTTGCAAAAAGACAACTTTTTGGCAATAAGTGACGGAGTTGCTAATTTGGGCAAAATCCAACCTTACCGACCTCCCAAGGTGTGGGAGAGGTCCAAAACATTACTAGGACCTAAACTAAGAACTTAGAAACATAACTTCTAACTGAACACACAAAATCAACAACTAACCAGGTCTAGCCATGGTTTCAGGAACCTAGGTTTATAACTCACCTTAGGTCCTTCACCTTACATCAAAGACAAAAAAAAAACACACACACACAATGGTGATCTCATAGATGCACCTTATTAAAAACACAAAAATCAAGAAAATTACAATCTTCAGGAGGTGCCCTGCACCATACTCCTCATGAAAAAAATAACTCAAGTCTCTTAATTTGGAAGTTCTTCAAGGGGAAATCATCTTCTGAATATCTTCATGGTTCATCCAAGTAGCATCTTCAATGGGTTGGTTTTTCCATTTGACTAAGTACTCATAGTAAGTGCCTCTCCTAGTTTTCTTGTCCACTCTCTTGTCTAGGATGCTCTCAATCTCAAGAGAAGTTGCTTGTGGCATGTCCTTAAGTGGTTGGAGTGTAGGAGGCTCTAGAGTATATGCAAGATCAATAGTACTAACTTCTCCTTTGTAGGCATAGATATCTACAACATTGAAAATGGGTGATAATCCAATGTGAGAAGGTACATCAATTTTATAGGCATTGTTGCCACATTTCTTCAGAATCTTGAAAGGGCCAAGATTTTTCATCGTAAGCTTTGTGTATTTATATTTAGGTAGTCTTTCCTTCTTGAGGTGGATCATCACTAAATCTCCCACCTTTAATTGTAGATCTTTTCTCTTCTTGTCAACATGGGCTTTATATTTCTCAGTGGTATGTTGTAGTTTGATCTGTAGTTGGCCATGGATGTTCTTCATTACTTCGTAAAAGTCTTCAGCTAGTGCACTCCTTTTTTCCATGTCTTTGATATCTCTAAGCTCCAATACTCCTCTAGGGTGAGTGCCATAGACAATTTGGAATGATGTTAAACCAGTACTCCTATTGACTGAATCATTGAAAGAGAATTTTGCTTGTGCTATGATAGTATCCCAAGTGGCTCCATGTTCATGTGTGAGACATCTTAGAAGTTTTCCAAGGGACCTATTGATGACTTCTATCTGTTCATCTGACTGTGGGTGATATGCAGATGACAGAGAAACATTTGTTCCTAGTTTTCTCCATAATGTCCTCTAAAAGTGGCCTAAAAACTTAGGGTCCCTGTCTAATATGATTGAAAGTGGGAATCCATGAAGTCTTATAACTTCTCTAAAGAACAACCCTTCTATGTGAGATGCATCATGAGTTGTCCTACAAGGGATAAAGTTTGCCATCTTTGAAAATATGTCAAATACAACATAAATTCTATCAAATCTAGACTTGGTCTTTGGAAGACCTAGGAAAAAGTCCATACTTACTGAATCCCATGGTTTGGTAGGGATGGGTGAAGGAGTGTACAATCTAGCATTGGAGGTGTTTCCTTGGCTTATTGGTAGACTTAACAACTCTCCACAAAACTCCTAACATCTATTTGTAATTTGGGCCAGTGGTAGAATCTCCTAACCCGCTCTAAAGTTTTGTCCACCGTAAAGTGACCAACTATACTTCTATAGTGCTTCTCTTTGATAATGTTCACCCTCATAGATCCCTTTGGAACTCATAATGAACTCCCTTTGAAAAGAAGACCATCTTTCACAATAAACTCTAAGAAATCAGTGTGGTATATGTATGTCATCTCCATACAAATATGATAAGCCTCTTTGAAATCTTCATCTTTAGCACACATATCCTTCATGGCATGAACCCAAACACTCTCCAAATGAATAGTTTGGGTAGTTAGGTGTCTCCTACTGAGAGAATCAGCAACTTTGTTCACAATCCCCTTTTTATGATTGATGGAAAATGTATAAGACTGTAAGAACTCCATCCATTTTACATGTCTGTGATTAAGTTTCTCCTGCTTGTTTAGAAAGCTAAGTGCATGGTTATCAGTAAAAAAAACAAACTCCTTGGGAAATAAATAATGCATCCACTTCCTAAGTGACTGAACCATTGCATACATTTCAAGGTCATAAGTAGAGTATTTTGTTTAGCTTCATTGAGCTTCTCACTGAAAAAAGCGACTGGCTTCCCCTCTTGGCTCAAAAATCCCCCAATGGCTTTGTTACTTGCATCACATTCTACTGTAAAGAATTTGTTGAAGTCTGGTAGAACTAGGATGGGCTGCTTTGCAATCTTTTTCTTCAACAACTTAAAGGACTCATTAGCTTCATTAGTCCATGGAAATATGCATTTCCTTCCACCTTTTATGGTATTGATAATGGGAGCACAAATGCCACTAAATTTTTTGATGAATTTCCTATAAAAATTAGATAAGCCATGAAAACTCTTTACCTCTGATGGATTAGTAGGAGGTGGCCAATTGAGGATGGCTTCAACTTTGGTAAGATCCATCTTGAGATTGTTCTTGGAGGTCACAAAGCCTATGAACACAAGTTCTTCTTGAAGAAACATACACTTATCTATATTTATTTTCAACTTGTCCTCATGGATTTTTCTCATCACCATGTCCAAATTCTTGAGATGTTCTTCCCTGCTCCTGCTAAAGATCAAAATATCATCAAGGTATACAATAACAAATTTGTTAAGAAAAGGTTTCAACACTTCATTCATCAATCTCATAAAGGTGCTTGGATAATTGGAAAGGTTAAAAGGAATCACAATCCATTCATAGAGGCCTTTTGTAGTCTTAAATTTTGTCTTCCATTCATCTCCCTCTCTGATTCTTATTTGGTGATAGCCACTTTTGAGATCTATCTTGGAATAGTAACTTGCACCCCCAAACAGTCCATCAAATCCTCTATTCTAGGCATAGGAAACCTATATCTGATGGTTATCCTATTGATTTCCCTACAATTCGTACATAATATCCATGTGCCTTCTTTCTTGGGTGCTAGGACTGTAGGGAAAACACAAGGACTCACACTCTTCCTAATGAGGCCTTTTGACAATAATTCCTCAATCTGTCTTGCTATCTCTTATTTTTGTTCAGGGGTCATCTTATACGCTGCCTTATTTGGGAGAGTGGCCCCTGGTATGAAGTCTATACAGTGACTTATTTCTCTTTCAGGAGGCAAACACTCTAGTGTACCTTTAGCTAGTATGCCCTTATATTGGTCTAACTGTGCTTTGACCTCCTTGGGACCTACATCACTAGTAGGGAATTTATCTTTTGGTTATGTTATAGATGTTTTCTTGGGCCTCACTACTAATGAAAAACAAGGTGTATCCCTTTCCTTCAATGCTTTCATGAACTCTTTTTCTCCTATATGCATGATACCGCTAGAAACATGTTTTTCTTTTTCATAGTCAGGGAGTGCATTCATTACATACTCAACACCATCCTTAACTATTGTGTAGACATTGATCTTTCCATCATGCTTAGCATTGACATCATATTTCCAAGGCCTCCCTAATAAGAAATGGCATGCATCCATCTCTATGATATCACATAGAAGCCTGTCTATATACTCCCCTATCTTGAAATCTACCCAAACTTGTTCATTGATGATGGTTTATTTTTATTTTGTCAACCAAGAAGCCTTATAAGGGAAGGGATGGGGAATGACATGTATCTTAAGCTTAGTGACTAATTCCCTAGATGAAATATTATCTATAGAGCCAGAATCAACTATAACTTTGCATACCTTATTGTTCACCTTGGAGCTTGTTCTGAATAATGACTTCCTCTGAGGTGGTTCTGCAGTAGTAGGTGCTCTTAGGAGTATCCTTTGCATAATTTGACATTCTCCTAATTCTGGATTTTTAGGTTTTGAAGTTGAGGAATGGTAGGAGGACATACTTTGGTTGTCATATTCTTGGGTGAGTTGAACCCTTCTATCTCCTCCTTGTCTACTGGTGCCACTCTTTTTAGGACATCTAAAAGATTGGTGTCCAACTTGATTACAAGTAAAACACTTCCCTATAAAGACTCTAGGTCCTCTTCCACCAAATCTCCCTCTACTGTTTGATCTCCTACCTCTAAAATTGTTTTTGTTATTGTGCTCTCCTTCTGACTCATGGTTACTAAACTCCCCTTGACCTCTTTGGTATGGTCCTCTACAATTGAATCTACCTCTACCCTTGAAGTTATTCCCTCTTCCTCTATTATTTTGTTCTCCCCTCCTCTTCTTCTTTTCTTCAATTTTTAGTGCCATTTGGAAACATTTGTGTATTGATTCAGGGTTGAATAAGCTCATTTAATCTTGAATACTATATTTTTGTCCATTGATGTACCTTTCAAGCTTGTGCTTCTCACTTTCAGGAACTCTGGCCTTCAAGGTCATTTTGTGAATTCCTCAATGTACCCACTCACATCAAGGTCTTTTTGCCTTAGATTTTGCAACTTCTTATGGAGGGTGATCTTGTAATCTTCTGGTACAAGCTGCTTCTTGACTTCCACTAACATCCTTTTCCATGTTGAGATAGGGTTCCTTCCATCATCTATTCTTTCATTTTGCAGAAAGTTCCACCAACTTAGGGAAGGTCCTTTCATTCTAGATTTTGCAACTTTAACATTCTGATTCTCAGAGATGTCATATTCAAAATAGTTCTCTATAGCTTCCACCCAATCCATGCATTCTTTAGGATCCATTTTTCCACAAAACATGGGCATATATGACTTATGGTCTCTTCTCCCAACACTCTCAAGAGATTCAAGGAGTTTTACTTGATCTAAATACATGTTCTTCAATTCATCCTACTCTGTATCTTCTTCTTCTTCTTCTTCTCTGTTTGGAGGTCTTTCAACTTTTTTTTTATCTCCTCTTCCATTCTCTTATTCTTGGCTATTTTTTCCTTGACAATTTTAGCCAATTCCACATTTGTGATTCTAGTAGGTACTTCCTCTCCTTGAGAGTCTTCTATTTTATCCTCCATTCTTTTATTCTTCCAAGATCTTAGCAGGCTCTGATACCACCTAATGCAGAGTGCACTACAAGAAGACCTTAATGGGCCCTATCTCTTTATCACTCCTTCAAACTTCAAACTTGATCAATCCCACTCCACACAAGTCCTCTTATGATGTCTCCTGACTTGTCCAAGGGGTCAATAGGCTTCCCCTATTTCCTTTTGGTTCTTCAAATCAATATATGTAAAAAAGCAATCTCTCTTTTAGGGACTCTTTCCCTAAACCACACATCAAAGAATAAAACTTCACCAGATGATTCCAAAGTTCATCCTAAGTGATTGGAGACTCTTAATAGACCCCAAGGGTTAGGAATCCAACAATGGATTTGGTCTTGTAGACCCAAGAGTAACCAAATCCCAAATGGTCTAAGATTCCTTGTAGCCCTAACCAGAGGGTTTTTCGATCTTAACTCTCAACTAAGGAAAGATCTGGCTGAACAAATTAGGTTTCTAGACACCCTTTATGGACTTTATAGACCCCCCAAATCCTCACCACCTCACTCCACTCCTACACCACTAAACTCTCACAAATCACATAGGCCTAATTAGCTAGTTTAGGCTTGGTTTGTTAAGAAAGTGTTAGAAGATGGATTCATGGACTGAATGCAGAGCCTTGGATGGATTCTCCTACTCCAAATCAGTCTACATACACCTTTGTGGTGCAGGAGCACACCTAGGCTAACCTCCATGTTTTTATCATTTTTGGCTTGTACTTGACATTGGCCAAGTCAAGATAGTTAGGTTTTTTTTGGACCTTAGAAGGTCATTGAAATGTGGGCTAGGTGAGTTAGTCATTAGGACTAAGGTCACAACAATAGCCATTGTTAGTAGTTTTTCAATTACTTAGGCTTAGTTGCTAAATGTTGGATTTGATTCATGAATGTGTCCTAAACACATAAATGAGGACATAGAGATTCCTTGAGGCATTTAATGATCTTGGATCCTCAAAATGAAGAGGTTAGAGGTCCTAAAACTTAGGGAGAAGGCATAATCAAAAAGATGCCAAAAGTTGCTAAAATGTTGTTATGACAACATTTGCAATTATTGAAAATGTTGCATGCAACTCGGTTATCTTTGGATCCCCTTATGAATAGGAGTGGGGAATCAACCAAAAAGGCCTAGAATCATGGAGATGGAATCTAATTTTACCCAAGGACTCGAATCTAGGCATTAGTCATACATTGTAACAAGATTTGAATTGAAAAATAGCTCTGCAACTCTATGTATTGAAGAATCCTGAGCACTTTGTTATGACAGTTGAATGTAATGGATTGAAAGACAAACTAATTGTTGTTTTGTGTTCCTAGGATAGTTTGAAGAATCTTTCATTCATTAAGCTAGTTGTTTAGAGGTAGTGTAAGGTCTTAGATAAAATATTTTGTGTTTTGTGTGTTCACTGGTCCTATCCTGACCAGTCAGTTGATTCATGGCTCCCCCATGAAATCTAACCATGGGATCTTCCTAAGGATAGATGGAAATGTTAGGGGAGTCAATGCTCTATATATAAGTAGAGCTAGGAGTTAGGGAAAGTCAATTTTCTATTTTTAATCCCAAGCCCTAGGTGAGCATGCACTGTCCAGTTAGTGGTTTGGAGGTGAAACAGTGAGCATTCTTATGTAGGGTAGTGAAGTACTGTACGGTCTAAGTGTAGTTTCACTTAGGGCATATCCATATCTTGACATGATAGGAGTGTCAAGTTTGTATAAATCCAATTGGTCATGTTTTGAGCAAGTTTTGCATTGTGTTGTAGAATGTCCTACAAATTAGGCCTATTAGCCCTATTGAACCTAGTTTGTAGGAACCCTATGTACGGAGGAATTCTAAAACTAAAACCATCAAAATATCTTGTAAAGTGATAAAGGGTATCTGAATGTGTGATTGGTTTTTCAAATTCTTTGGGAAAGTTTTAAAATAAGTGGGAAAAACACACTGTGAAAGGCTACAAGGAATAGGCCTCAATTAGGCTTCTCAGTGATTGAATCCTTGAACCCAGTGAAGACCAAGTTAGTTTCAAATGAAAAGGAGATGGAAATTTACAAGTGGATGGATATCCATGCAATGAATCATGAATGTTACAGTGGAATTGGCACTTAGATCCTTCTAGGTGTAGTGGAAGAAGTGAAGAATTGAACTAACTAAAGGGTGTAAGTCTTTCAAGGTGAAGCACATGAGTTGAGAACTCTTAGAGGAGAGTTGGAATTGGACTTAGTTAATCATCTAAGCCAATCAGGACCTAGAGGAGATTAGGTTCATAGAAGAGACAAGCTAAGGTCTCTTAGTTGAAGTGCTAGCAAGCCTTGGAACACTCACATCATATTGGTATCAGATCTTGATTAAAGATCAGGCTTGTGGTGGATGTTTCATCCTACTAAATCAATTGGAAAGAATACACCATTTGGAGAAGTATAAGACAAAGTGATGGTGACTAATGCTGAGTTATCCAAAAAGGTGGATGAGCAAGAAGAAGACAACAAGTTATTGAGAGAAAGGTTGTCTCAAATGGAGAAAATCTTGGGAGAAGTCCAACACAAAGCTGAGAAGATGAAAGATAAGATAGATCAGAACAAAGAAGAAGAAGCAAGGGAAAAGGGAGTGGATGTAGAAGAGGAAATTCCAACCTCTGACCCTGTCAGTGATCAAGAACCTTTCTTAAAGGAATTAAAGGCCTTAAGTGGCAAAGATTTAGAGTGTGTACCACTTTTTAGTGGACAAATGGATCCAGATTGATTTGTGGATTGGATTGACAACATAGAGAACCATTTTGAATATGATGGTATCACAGAGGCCCAAAAAGTGAGTGTGGCCAAGTCAAGGTTAGAGGATTGGCTTTCACATGGTGGAGGTTTGTTCAAACTGAAAGGGAGAAAGAAGGAAAGAGTCCTATAGTCTCATGGAAGGGAATGGTGACTAAAGTCAAGCAGACTTAATTACCTAATGATTATGAGGTTCAGATGCATAGGAGAAGATACAATTTTAGACAAAAATATTTGGATGTCCAAGCATACACTGAACAGTTCCAAAAGTTGTGCTTAAGGTCACAAGTGGTGGAAGAGGAAAGAATCAAGCTAGCTAGATATTTGAATGGACTCAAGTGGTCTATTCAAGAAGACATGAGTCTTGTAAACTTCAAAACCATTCACCAATGTTATCAAATGGCCTTGAAGATAGAGGAGAAAGGCAAAAGAAAGCAAGAGAAAACCTCCAAAGGAAGAGGTAGAGGAAGGGATAATAGAGGAACAAGAGGTGGCTATGGTGGAAGATGTTCAGAGTCAAGGAAACAAGGAGAAGTCAAGTACACTGAGAAGAAAGAGGGAAGTTCTAGTAGAGGTGGAAGAGGAAGGAAATCAAATTTTAGAGGTAGAAGTGGTGGAAAAGGAAGAGACAATTACTTTGCCAATATGAAATGTTACCATTGCAACCAAATGGGACACCCTGCCTATAGTTTCCAGAGAAGGGTAGTACTTCTCAAGGAGGTAACAAGAGAACTAATTTAGTTCATGAAGAGACAAATGTAGTAGAGACATGCTCTGAGGTTCCACTAAATTTTGAAGAAGGTGAGAACCTCATGATGAGGAGAACGTTGATCAAGGAGCCAGTTAAGGAGGAGCCAAGCCAAGAAGGTCCTTATTTAGAATTAAATGTAAGGTGATGGGAAAATTATGTAGAGGCATTGTATACTTAGGGTCTACTAACAATATTGTGTCAGAGGAAGCAATCGACAAGTTAGGCATGACAAGGATACCTCATACCCATCCTTACAAGGTCACATGGCTCAATAAGGGACAACATGTTGTAGTCAATGAGCAAGCATGGGTAGAGTTATCTATAGGGAGATATAAGGACAAGGTTCTATGTGATGTGCTACCAATGGATGCATGTCATTTGATCCTAGGAAGGCCATGGCAATTTGACCTCCAAGCTATCCATGATGGAGTGAAGAACTCCTATACATTCAAGAAGGATAAAGTAACTTTCAAGATCCAATCATTGTTAGAAGATGTAGATGTGAAGACAACAGGTCCTAATGTGCTTATGGTGGGTGAAAAATAATTCATAGAAGCCATTGAAGAAGTAGAAGGAGTTGTCTATGCATTGGTGCTAAGACCAAGAGAAAAGAATGAAGAAAAAGGAGACAAGAAATCAGAGATACCTAAGGAGATACAAAGTATGTTGCAGACTTATGAAGTCATAGTAAGCGATGGAAAACCATCAACATTACCCCCTACAAGAGCCATAAGTCATAGGATAGACTTCATATCCGGAGCTACCCTGCCTAATAAGGTAGCCTACAAGGTGACACCTCAACAAAATGAGGAAATTGCTAGGAAAATAAAATAACTCCTTAACCAAGGCCTTATCAAGAAAAGCATTAGCCCTTGTGTAGTACCTACTATCCTAGCACCAAAGAAAGGAGGAACATGGAGACTTTGTATTGATTAAAGAGCCATAAATAGGATAACCATTAGGTATAGGTTTCTCATACCTAGGATTGAGGACCTAATGGATTGTCTAGGTGAATCTAAGTACTTTAGTAAGATAGACTTGAAGAGTGGCTATCACCAAATTAGGATACATGAGGGAGATGAATGGAAGACAACATTCAAAACCAATAAAGGTTTATATGAATGGCTTTTCATGCCATTTAGACTGTCTAATTCCCACTCCACATTCATGAGGGTCATGAATGAATTCCTCAAAGACTACATTGGATAATTTGTAGTAGTATATCTGGATGATATATTGATTTATAGTAGGACAAGAGAGGAGCATCTTCAACACCTTGAGATTATCTTCAAGAAGCTACATGAAGAGAAGTTGATGATCAACTTGGAGAAATGTGAGTTCATCAAAATAGAGCTAGTGTACCTTGGGTTTTTTCTCTCTCATGGAAATATGAAAATGGACAAGAGTAAAGTGGAATCCATCATCAATTGACCTACTCCAAGAACAACAACACAGGTAAGAATTTTTCATAGCCTTGCTTAGTATTATAGGAAGTTTATAAGGCAGTTTATTACTATTTGTGCTCCTATGTTAGACACAATTAAAGGAGGAATGAAGACCAAGTTCATATGGAATGAACAAGACACCAAAAGTTTTGAGTTATTGAAAGAGAAGATTGCTACCCAACCTGTCCTAGTCTTGCCAAGCTTTGAAAAGATTTTCACCATTGAGTGTGATGCAAGTAATGTGGCTATTGGAGCTATCCTAAGCCAATAGGGTAGACCAGTAGAATTTCATTCAAAAACATTGAGTGAAGCCAAGAGGAAGTATTCTTCCTATGACCTTGAAATGTATGCATTGGTTCAGGCTTTAAGGAAATGGAGACACTATTTACTCCCTAAGGAGTTCATAGTCTACTCAGATAATCAAGATTTAAGTTTTCTAAATTCTCAAGAGAAGTTGAGCCACAAGCACATGAAATGGGTGGAATACTTACACTCTTATACCTTTAACATCAAACATAAGAAAGGTTTCCTCAATAAAGTGGCAGATGCATTGTCTAGGAGAGCTCTCACAATTCAGGAAATTTAGTTGAAGAGCATGGGAATAGATCATTTCAAATATCTATATGTTGATGATGAAGAATTTGCAGATATTTATAAGGTACGTGCTAAATTCAAGAATCATTTTCATAGCAAGTATGTTGAATACACTTTGCAAAGTAATATTTTGTTCAAGGGAAATTAGTTGTGTGTCCCTAGAGGGTCTATTAGGGAAAATATGATTTAGGAAAAGCACAATAGTGCATTGAGTGGTCACTTTGGGATCACTAAGACCCAAGAACTTGTTTAAAGGCTCTATTATTGGCCAAGGATGAATCTTGATGTTAGGAGGTATGTGGAAAGTTGAATTGTATGTCAAAGAGAAAAAGGCACTTCTTGAAATGCTGGTCTTTATCAACCACTAAGTATTCCCACTAGGCCTTGGGATTTCTTGATCATGGATTTTGTAGTTGGGCTACCCAAGAAAAAACAAGGCATGGATAGTGTATATGTAGTTGTGGATAGATTCAGCAAGATGGCTCACTTTGTGCCATGCAAGACCACTAATGATGCTAGCCAAATAGCCTCTCTCTTCTTCAAAGAGATAGTAAGAATCCATGGGCTACCTAAGAGAATTGTGTCTGATAGAGACACCATATTTATGAGTCATTTTTGGAAGACTCTTTTCCAAAGATTAGGCACTAATTTATCCTTTGGGCCTGCATACCATCCCCAAACTAATGGTTAGACCTAAGTGGTCAATAGAAGACTTGGAAATCTCCTCAGATGCTTGAGAAAGGAGTATGGACAACAATGGGCTCAATTGATTGGGAGAACTGATTGTGCCTACAATGATACCATCAATAGATCAACAGGGAAGAGCCCCTTTGAGATAGTATATGGATTACATCCTAAAGGAGTCTATGAGTTGAGAGACTTGAAGGATGGAGTGAAGGCAAGTGGATATGTAGATGATTTTTCTTGTGCAATGCAGGAGATACATGAGACAGTGAGGAAGACTTTGACTGAGAACACCTTGAAACAAAAAACCAAGGTTGATGAGATTTGAAGGATGGTTCAGTTCAATGTGGGTGACTTGGTCATGGTACATCTTAAAAGATCAAGAATTCAAAAGGAAGTCCCTCACAAGTTGCAGATGAGGAGCATAGGTCCTTGTCCTATCTTAGCTAAGTATGGTGATAATGCATTCAAAGTTGAGCTCCTGGAAGACAGTGGACTGTCACCTATTTTTAACATTGAAGACTTAGTCCATTACAAAGGACCACAACAAGACATGGATTAGAATCTCAAGGAAGTGATCAGATATGTGGAAGATCTCCAATTACCCTCTACTATAGTCACATGAGTTGATAGTATACTGGATACTAAAGTCTACAAACAGATTCAAACCAAAGCATACAAGGAACACTTGATAAAGAAGCATGATCAAACGTATGTTGATGCAGTATGGGTCAAAGAATCAGAGTTCAAGAAGATGGGGATTGATCCAAGAATCCTCAATCCAAGGGTGGATTGATCTTTTTGTTTTGGGGAGGATGGTGCAGTAGCACACCTAGGCTAACGTCCATGTTTTTATCATTTTTGGCTTGTACTTGACATTGGCCAAGTCAATATAGTTAGGTTTTTTTTGGACCTTAGAAGGTCATTTAAATGTGGGCTAGGTGAGTTAGTCATTAGGACTAAAGTCACAACAATAGCCATTGTTAGTAGTTTTTCAATTACTTAGGCTTAGTTGCTAAATGTTGGATTTGAGTCATGAATGTGTCCTAAACACATAAATGATGACATAGAGATGCCTTGAGGCCTTTAATGATCTTGGATCCTAGAAATGAAGAGGTTAGAGGTCCTAAAACTTAGGGAGAATGCATAATGGCAAAGATGCCAAAAGTTGCTAAAATGTTGCTGTGACAACATTTGCAATTATTGCAAATGTTGCATGCTACTTGATTATCTTTGGATCCCCTTATGAATAGGAGTGGGGATTCAACCAACAAGGCCTAGAATCATGGAGATGGCATCTAATGTTACCCAAGGACTCAAATCTAGTAATTAGTCATACATTGTAGCAATATTTGAATAGAAAATAGCTCTGCAACTCTGTGTATTGAAGAATCCTGAGCATTTTGTTATGACACTCAAACGTAATGGATTGAAAGACTAAAACCAATTGTTGTTTTGTGTTCCTAAAATAGTTTGAAGAATATTTCATTCATTAAGCTAGTTTTTTAGAGGTAGTGTAAGGTCTTAGATAAAATATTTTGTGTTTTGTGTGTTCACTGGTCCTGTCCTGACCAGTCAGTCGATTCATGGCTCCCCCATGAAATATAACCATGGGATCTTCCTGAGGATAGATGGAAATGTTAGGGGAGTCAATGGTCTATATATATGTAGAGTTAGGAGTTAGGGAAAGTTGAGTTGATATTTTTAATCCCAAGCCCTAGGTGAGCATGCACTGTCCGGTTAGTGGTTTGGAGGTGAAACAGTGAGCATTTTTATGCAGGGTAGTGAAGTGCTGTATGGTCTATGTGTAGTTTTAGTTAGGGCATAGTCATATCTTGACATGCTAGGAGGTTCGAGTTTGTATCAATCCAAGTGGTCATGTTTTGAGCAAGTTTTGCATTGTGTTGCAGACTGTCCTAGAAATTAGGCCTATTAGCCCTATTGAACCTAGTTTGTAGGAACCCTATGTATGGAGGACTTTTGAAACTAAAACCTTCAAAATATCTTGTAAAGTGATAGAGGGTATCTGAATGTGTGATTGGTTTTTCAACTTCTTTGGGAATGTTTTAAAAGAAGTGGTAAAAACACACTGTGAAAGGCTACAAGGAATAGGCCTCAATTAGGCTTCCAAGTGGTTGAATCCTTGAACCCGGTGAAGACCAAGTTGAAGATCCTAGTAAATGGTTTCAAATGAAAAGGAGATGGACATTTACAAGTGAATGGATATCCCTACAATGAATCATGAATGTTAGAGTGGAATTGGCACTTAGATCCTTCTAGGTGTAGTGGAAGAAGTGAAGAATTGAACTAACTAAAGGGTGTTAGTCTTTCAAGGTGAAGCACATGAGTTGAGAACTCTTAGAGGAGAGTTCGAATTGGACTTAGTTAATCATCTAAGACAATAAGGACCTAGAGAAGATTAGGTTCCTAGAAGAGAAAATCAAAGGTCTCTTAGTGGAAGTGCTAGCAAACCTTGGAACACTCACATCACTTTGGTTTGATCCCCCCCATTCATTTATTGCACATGCATGTGACTGTACTAACAAACCAGGATAATTACATAGGGATAATTAGCCTAGGGCTTTGTCATGCACATAGAAGGACTAAATTTGAATGCTTGAGCCTTAGGATTCTTAAAGACCATGATCTTAACTCATATTTTCCAAGTGGCCAAGCAGATCCATTGGATAAATCTCAAGTTAGGATCACATATTTGTGACTGACCCAGTAAACCTTATTTTCTCATACAACAAGAATGTAAAATTGATAACTTTTAACAAACTTGATGAAAAAACCTCAAACCAACTGCTATTCTTTAGAAAATCAAGACATCACAAACTTCTGCAATTGGATCCACAAGATGAATCCATACCAGGCTGTACACTACCAGAATAACTGAAAACACTCTTCTATTTCCTTGCTTGAACATCAAACTCTATACATAGGGAAATCTTACCTTCATGGAAGGCATTGCATCTCTTAATAGCATCATCCAAGTGTTTCAGATGCTTTAGAGAGTGGGTGAGGTCAGTTACAAATAAGTTGTCATACTCCAAGCAACATTTTGCAAAATTTGCTCATGCAACATATTTCAAAAAGACAACTTTTTGGCAATAAGTGATAGATTTACTAATTTGGGAAAAAGCCAACCTTACCGACCTCCCAAGGTGTGGGAGAGGTCCAAGACATGACTAGGACCTAAACTAAGAAATTAGAAACATAACTTCTAACCAAACACATAAAATCAACAACTAACCAGGTCTAACCATGGTTTCAGAAACCTAGGTTTATAACTCACCTTAGGTCCTTCACCTTACATCAAAGACCAAACAAACAAACACACACAAGGGTGATCTCATGGATGCACCTTATTACTAACACAAAAATCAAGCAAATTAGGATCTTCAGGAGGTGCCTTGCACCAAAGAGGGAGAGAGTGAGAGGGGGAAAGATATAGGGAGAGGGAAAGGGAGAGGAGAAAAGGTAGAGAGCAAGAGGGAGGGAGATAGACAGGTAGGGAGATGGGGGGAGAGGAAAATAGTAAGAGAGGGGGAGAGAAAAAT
>MU223286.1:7133-41420 GCA_018584345.1 Thuja plicata | reverse complement strand
GCAATCAGATTAGATAATCTATTATTGGATTAAAAGGATTAAGTTTTATTGGTTCCTGATTCACCCCCCCCCCATCTCAGTCACCTTGACTCAACATAATTCCAAAAATTGGTATAAGAGAAAAAGGTTCTCTCTACAGAAGTTTAACATCTTGCGCAAAGATCAGAGGAAATGGAAATGTACAGACTGGAGAAAGCCGTTGAAAATGAAAAGATAGATCTACAAAGGGCCATGGATCAGATCAAGAAACTCAAGGAGCAGCTCTCTCTTTCCCTGAAAAAGAAGAAAAAATTTAGCAGTACAGATAAATGACAAAAGTTACATAGAAGAAAGAATTGATGACTTATGCAAAGAAAGAAGTTCCGAAGAAGCAGATGCAGCAATTGAAGACCTACTTGCAAAGAATCTAAATTTACATGAAGAAGTCAGAAAATTGAAAAGAGAACAAGAAATTCATTTAGTCAGAATATGTGAAGTCATAGAACAAAAGAGTCAAGTAGAAAATGACAGAGAAATGGCACAATAAGATAAAATATTGCTGAGTACAAGATTAGAAGAAAAAGAAAAAGAAATCCATTATTTGTCACTTCAGCAAGAAGATATGATAAATCAAATCAATAATGTAAATCAAGAAGTTATCAATTTGAGGACAGAAAATGAAAGAATGAAGAATGATCTCAATACTAAAAAAACAAACCAATGAGATTATGATGAATTCACAGGGAAGCATGTATCACTTGATAGAGAAAACTCAACTCAGACATCATAGATAGACTGGATTAGGTTATACTAAACAAGGTGAATCCTCACAACAAGGAACTCAAAAGAATAGAAAACCTACTTGTAATCATTGTGGCAAGTTAGGGAACACAACAAACAAGTGTTGGAGCAATGGAAAATAAAAGTTTAATGGTAAATGATATAGATGAACCAAACATGGACATAGGGAAAGTGAATGCATTTAGAAACCTAAGTTTGAAGGTAAATGTTTCAATTGTAACAAACAAGGCCACAAATCCTCTGAGTGCTTAACTAAGAAATGGAACCCTACTACACAACTAGCTAAAGCAATTTTTGGTTGGGATTACAACACATGGAGTAGATGTTGTCACTGTGGTGAATATGGGCACATTGGTGCAAATTGTGAAAAGACTCACCTCACAAAAAGGGATCCTACTAAGAGATGTTATGTATGTAAACAACTCGGTCATCTAAGCAAGAATTTAATGAAAAGAGAAAAAGTGGATACTAGTTTTGAGAAAGGAAAAGAATTTTTTTTTGAAATTAGAACTCTAATGAGTCAACAGTGGGTAAGGAAATCTCCTGAGAGTTCAGACCAAAAAAATGAAGGATCAAACGACACCCAAAGTAGTGAATTGGGTGGATCTACCATCTCTGAATAAAAATGAAAGGAGACTATTGGAACTATGCATACAATAAATCCTACATCAGTTCCAGACATGATAGTAAGTCCAAATCAATATATTGATGCACTAGGAGACATTGTAGTTTTAACCAAGTCAATATCTCAGTAACACCTGAGTTGCATAGGCTTAACCGAGTTAAGTCAGGTTGTATGGTTTTGAGAATGCAGAAGTTATGTTCGCTGAGCTTCATTCCAAGCTATGTCAGCTACCATATACGAAGCATTTAATGAAAAATCAATGGAAAAATCTCTTATAAAATATGAATTGCAAGTGTTATTATTTACAAGACTTTCAGCTTATAGAGTGATTCAGTGCCTTTAGTGATTCAGAGTGAATTTGTATTCAAAAGTTTTAAGTTGCAAAGTTTTATCGAACCTCCAAGCATAATGGCATCTACATCCAGCAACAAGGTTAAGAAAGGTTCTGAGATGTTGGTTAGGAATGCAATCTATGAACCTCCTTAATTTAAGCTTCATCCAATAGTTGTAGAGGATATAGACCTGATGGGGGCTCATTCCCTAATTCATCCAAGGGTATTTTTGATCAATGACATCCGAGCCTTCTATCATTGCACAGTTCAAAAGATAGGAACATTGGAAATGAATAATGCATATGATAAAATTTGTGAAGCTGGAAATATAAAGCCATAAAATAAACACCTAGAAGTCAATGGTTTGACTCATATCATGCATATGCCATAGAATTTCTAGGTTAAGTGGATTAGTTTCATTCAGAGACATGTTCACGACATGCAGCTATGGCTGGAGAAACTAGTGAAGATTACCAAGACAATGTTACACCGTGTTACAGGGTATCCTATGCTGGACAATTCTAAAGCTACCAAAACCCTACCTTGGGATGACCTAGCTAAGAAGACTCTTGCCGAGTGGGATGACAAAGGTATGAGACTAAATGGAGTAACTGACATGGAATTGAATTTTGTGATTCATGTTATTGCTCACAAAATCTATAGTTCTAGCAGACCTAACAACGTACCATGTGAGGCTGTGGACTTGGAATACAAGGTGGTCAAGAACAACCTCTCATTGGATCTTGCCAAGTTGTAGCACATCCAACTAAGAAAGAACATGGAAATAATTTGGGCATCAAAGACCAATCCATGTAAGTTTGGTTCACTTCTGGTCTGCATATTCTTTTACATTCAGAAGTGTTTCCCTTCCAAAGGCACAGTTGTTTGGAAGAAGGACAGACCCATAATATATCAGATAACTGAGTTCATAGCTGAATTAGGATTTTGAGAGCATCATCGATGCATACTTTGAGGAATTTAGAAAAATATGCATAATAGGTATAGAATTCCTAAACAATTGGTTAAAGACTACAAGGATGATGTTTGTTTCCTAGTTGACTATGTTTAAGTATATATTCAGGAAGTCAGACCTAGGGTTGCATGGGTGAAACCTCTTGCATATTAGGTTAACATAGATGAGACCATGAACATCATTGAAGCTCTTGTCAATGATCCTCTTGACCCCAAAGCACCATAATTTGGTACATATGAAGAAGCCAAGAGAAGAATTTCAATAGAGATTGAGATTCCTAAGATTCTGAAAAGAGGAAAGAAGAGGTTAGAGCAGTTTGGAAAGAAGTATGGGAAGACTTCAGACTCTCCTCCTTCTATCTTAATAAGAAAAGAAGATGAAATTAAGATAGAATATGATGTATCTGAAAAGGAAGAGGTAGAAGCAGAGACTCCTAAGAAGAAAAAGAGGTTAGTTCTCAAGAAAACACCTAAGGCCTCTACCCTTGTCCTCACTACCAAAAAACCCAGAAGATCTAGAAGGAAACTCATATTGCATAAGAAAGATGAAGAAGATGAAATCAAATTCAAGAAGCCCCCACCTACCTTTGAGAAGAAAATTGAAGCCTTAAGAGAAGGTAGTGGTATGAGTTCTCTAAAATCATTGAATTATGCTTCCAAAACTAAGGATGAACATAAGCAAATTGAGGAAGCAGTTGTAGAGAAGATGACTAGATGGAAGTATGATCCATCTGAATTGAAGAGTCACATGCCTGAAGACCTATTCAAGGCAATATCTATTCCTCAGACAATGTTGTCCAAACAGAAAAATATATTAGAGAAGAGACCTTGAGGCAAGTCATGCCTACTATAACAAACAAAGAGGTGAAAGAGGCCATGACCAAGTATGAAAGAAATCACACTCCAATGTTTAGGACCTTTTAGGTATTGAAAAAGAAGATAGAGGATGTGGTGTAGGAAGCTAAAAATATATGGAAGATAGTCTTGGAAATCAAGGAAGAAGACAAGACAGAAGTACCGAGTACAGAACACAAAGAAAAGACTGATAATGCAGACTTACCTGAAGTAGAATCTATTGAAGCATCCAATATAGATCAAATAGCAGTAGAGGTAATGGCATCTCTACCACAATCACCTATACATATCATCCTACCTCTGAGGAAAGACAAGTCTACTGAATCTACATCTGGACTAGTAGGGACCGAGCACCAAGCTCCACCTACTTCTAGGCCAAGCCTGACTGAGTAACAGAAGGTAACTATGAATATTCCTTTAGTGAGCATAGATGCTACAGTTGATTTAGACCCTACAGTTGGTGCAACAAATCTCAATGACCTATTCCAACTAAATACTGAGGAGAAAAATGAGGAAGGAAAGGATATGGATGACAGTGGAAAAGGTAAGGAAATTATTCCTTCACCCAATCCTAAGGACAGTGGAAAAGGAAAAAAAATAATCACTGATGATATTGATCTTGAGAAAGACATTGTGATTCCAAATTGGGATCTATCCAATCTGATAGTAGAGAAAATGGATACACAAGGGGAGATAGGGAAGAAAAGAGCTACACATCAGAAGCTCCGAGCAGAAAAGAAGAGAAACAGAGTGCTGGAAGACATAAAAGGTATATTCCTAGATGCACTAGAAGTAGAAGTAAATGAGAGTGATTCCATTATGGACCAACTTGTATACATAGTCCAAAAGTTCAATAAAGATTTAAGTGGTCAAGAAAAACTACTGTAGAAGGCATAAAGAAAGTTTGAGAACAAAGTTCTAGAGAATGTTGCAAGAAAGATTGCAATTGATCAAGTAAAGCTAAATTCTCTCATTAGCTCTCTAGAAAATACACTAAATAATGTTGGTTCATTATTTGTAAAGCTGAGTGATACTTCAAATTTCACAATGGAAATAAAGACAAAGCTAACAAAGGTAGATACAGATCTGAAGGAGAGTGCAAATCAGTTGGCACTTAACCCGAGTTCAAGTTTAATAGATTTTGTGAGAATTAAGTATCTGACAGACATGAAGGCTAAATTTCTAAGGGAAGAAGCAAGGGAAAGAGAATCTCTCACAACTATGCAGAGCCAAATCCTTCTACACATGGATGTAATATAGAAGCTATAGCTCATTCCAAGACTCTTACTCATGAAAACAACTTTTCAGTTGTTGAGCTTATGATTTAGCTATTTGCAGAGATTCAAATAGAGTTACACATCCTGAAGGTGTTGCAGGATAATTGGGACAATACTTTGTCTTAGATTTTAAAGGTACATATTGATTTCCTATCTTATTTGTGTATTACCATATAAATATATTTTTGCATGTATCCAAAACAAGGGGGAAATGTATATATATATATATATATATATATAAGGAAATACATGTACATAAGAGAAGTAGAGCAAATATTGTTAGATATTAATTTATCTTATGGAAGCCGACTTACAGTTGCATTTGGTTTGGATAAGGTGTAAATATAAAGTATTTTTTTATCCAAATAAGTGCGTAGAAGCATGTATGCGAATATGAAGTGGCTGATTGTTTAAGAGGTTACGGTAGTATAAGGAACAATAGAGACTCATTCATCACAGTCAGATGATTAGTTTATATCATTGGATCTTATTCAGCTATTCAAAGTTGCATTGAATATCATCTACTGATTCATCCTAATAGGTGCATTAGAAAAATCCTCTAACAAGGTGGACCTAATATTCCTTTATAAATCTCCTAACAGAGTTGCACTACTTGATTATATTGTACTAAATCCTTTCACAAGGTGGACCTAACAGTCCTTATTGCTCCTAACAGGGTAGGCCATTAGAAGTGGTTAATTATAAGCTTTAATAGGCTAAATTTATACCATAGTAATAAATCTTGTGGGTACCATCCCCACCCCAGTTTTACTTTCTATTTGGAAGGTTTATGGGTAACCAAATATTGTGTCAAATATTATGGATATTTTATTGCTTTTCATTTCATGCATACAATCAGATTAGATAATCTAATATTAGATTAAAAGGATTAATTTTTATTGGTTCCTGATTCACCCCCCCCNTTCCCCCCCCCCCCCCCCCCCCCTTAGTCACCTTGATTCAACATATTTCCAACAGTTGAATGCATGTGCATATAACATGTATATTTGTAAAGGAATTAATTCCCTTGAATCCACATTTGGGTAGACTGTAAATTGCTCATGCATTACCCCGTATGTATACCAAGAAGTTTGTAAGATTTAATAACAAATTTTCTCTTCTATTTTTTGGGGAAATACCATAGGTTTTCTCTTCTCATCTCTTTCCTTCTGGTGCCCCTAATGAGCTGAGTTGTAAACATATTTTTCATCACTAAATAAAAAATATGTTCATGAAGTGAATTCTTTGTATATATGTATCTACAAAAAAATAATTTAAACTATAACTTTCTTTTTCCTTCGATGGTATGAATAAAAGCTCATATAAGAATATAGGTGTGGAGAATCTAAAATCTCATTTAAACTAATTATATATTTGGATAAGCTCTCCAAACCCCTAAAAACTACCGCTTTCTTAATCTTGACACTCAAAGCACTTTTTGAACCAACCAATGATGGATTCACCTTCCCCTTGACATGTGGGAACACATTCCATCATAAAATATATCCCTCCAATGGCTAGAGTTGCTGATGATACACCCTTGCACCCATTTTAGTGTACTTCTAACACCTGAGATATTGCATATCTTGAAAACCACTCATCCTTGCATTAAACCATCTTCGCCAATAGCTTTAGAATGCCAGGTGAATGTCAGAAATGACCCCATCATGGAGGAAAAGTGGCATGAACGTTTTTGACTGCTATAGAGCCAAGTGTCCCTCAAGGTGCACCAAGAAATAAAATTGGCGATCTTCAGGAGCACGTATCTTGGAGCTCGCAAGGGATAATGGAAATCTGCTAGGGGCTATAGGACCATGTCATTGAGGCCTACAATAACCTTTCTCATGTTTTGGATATTCACTTCCATTTTCATTTGTCAACCCATTCTCAGTTGATACAAATACTTGCAATGTTGCACAATTAAAAGATGAAACATTACATATCTTGAAAACTGCTCATCCAAGAATCAAACTGTCTACGCGAATAGCTCTAGAATTATTTGTTAACACTAGGAAAAACCATGTTACAATCGCAAAGTGGCTTGAAGATTGTCGACTACTATGGAGCCTAGTGTCCCTCAAGGTGCACCAAGAAACAAAAGCAACGAGCTTCAGAAGTCTGTTTCTTGGAGCTCATTAGGGGTATTGACAATATGTCAAGTGCTACGAGGCATTGTCATAGAGGCCTACAATAAAATATCTTGAATTTTGGAGATTCTCTTCCATTTTCATTTTCTGACCCAATCTCAGTTGATGCATAAATTTGCAACGTTACATAGTTGAAAGCTGAAACATTGCATATTGAAAACCGCTCATCCTGGCATCAAATATTCTCTGCCAACAACTCTAGAATGCCGATAAAATGTTAGGAACGACCCCATTATGGTCACAAAGTGGCTCAAATTTTTTTGACCACTATGGAGCCAGTGTTCCTTAAGGAGCACCAAACAACAAAATCAACGATCTTTAGGATTTTGTTTCTCAGAGTTAATGAGGGGTATCAAAAAAATGTCAAGTGATACAGGTGTTGGGATTAATGGGAAGTAGTACTGTGAGGGGAGGGGTGAATCAATACCTATAAAAAATTTAACTCTTTTCACCACTCATCATTATTAATCATTCTTTACTATATTACTGACCATTGTTGTTGTTCATTCTTATGCATGTAACATTAATTCATAATCTTTAATTGTTTGTAAAATTCATAGAAAAATTCATCAAAGTAATAAACACATAACACAAGATATGATATCATAGAAAACTCTTGTTAGGAAGTAAAAACTATGTTGGAGATGGCACCCACAGAACTTCACTATCTGCAGAATGGAAGGGAGACGATAAAGGCTTACAATTGATCACTTCTGATGATCTACCATGTTAGGAGTATTAAAGTGGAGACCGGTTAAGATCTACTCTGTTAAGAGCTTTAGCAACACTAATTTAAGTGTGCACTCAGTTGAGGGATTTACAATAGGACTGTTAGGTCCACCTTTCTTGAAAGGATTTCTTAAGTGTACTACACTTGTTAGAATGAGTACATATGCTTGAGCTGACTATATGAAATCTACAATTTTTTATCACAGATCCATTAAAGCTCTCATAATAATAATATTGCCTATAGTGATTGATGAATACCTTTTCTCTACTCATCGATAGCCTATGTTCTTGTTCTTGAAATTGATTTGATTCTTTTCTGTCATTCTACATGAAATCTCTTGTCTGGTCCTTACATGCTCTCAGTGGCTACAATCATCATCGAACAAAAACATGTTCACAATAGATTGAGCATCTATTTATAAAAGTATTTCACCTATTTTAGAATCATGATTTACAATGTTAACTCTTAGATCCAAGGTTTACAACTTGACCTTGATCTTTAGTTTTCATATTTTAAATCAATTAAACTAATTAAAACAATAATAAATACATTGCTTCCTCTACACACAATGGATTTAAAAAATAAATCAAGAAGCTATATATACAACTTCAATGATTTATCTGACATGGAAAGTCAGATCCACTTTTTGCGAGATGTAACTGACTGTTGGTTCTTGGCCGTCGGGTTGAACTAAAAGACTGTCAGTGTTCCTTTTTTGAACTGATTGTCAGGTTCCCTTCATCTTTCGGGTTTCTCTCTTTGATGTTTCATTGGGTTCTTTTATCCTTTTTGTCATCGGGTAACACTAAATAGTGTTTTTCGGGATGCTTTGTACTTGGTAGTATCAGGTAACCTTGGCATCGGGTAGTGTTGTTCCCTGTCTGTCGATGTAGTGCAAACCGATGGTGTAGATCATGTTTTTCCTTGTATATACTAATGGAAAAATATAATTCCTTCAATCTCCCCCTTTGACATTAGTATCAAAAATTGATATGTGCATAATACTAAAATGTTTAGTATGTACACCATGTCTATGTCCTTGTCATTATATGAATCCCCCTAACTATATGCATTGGTATAGTATAAGTATATGTACATGTATACTTTCCTTCATACTATAGATTCCTCTGTTCTTTGCTCTTTCAAATGACTGACTATACACATCATTTCCTCCTTTCATTTCCCCCTTCTTTTACTATGACTGTACATATCACTTCATCTTTTATACTAACTGAACTATACATACCATTTCCCCCTTTATTTGATACTCCTGAAAAAAATGTACAACTTATAAGATTTTAACAATGTGACAAAAATGCGTAACTTACAATGTGTCAATAATATGGGAATGGGTTGTCTTGATATCTTCAAGCAATTTCTCCCATTTTTCTTTTAGTAGTTCTAGTGCCATGTGCTCTAGCTCTAGTCGTGCATGCATATCATAAATGTTGTCTAGGACAAACATTTCTAGGGTGGCAATTAGTGTGTTTGCCTCTATCACATGTTCTTGTAGTAGTGAAAGCATCGGTATGAGTTGAGTTTGAAGCTCATTTACCTCATCTTTGTACTTCATCTCAGCAATCTGAATGTCTTGTCTCAATTTCTGAGCTTGCTTGAGATTCTCATTGTGCAATTTTATTGCCTCTTCATTATTCGTGAGACTCTGTGCACTTGTCTTAAGATCAGCATCTATCTCTGCTATCTTATCAGTACACTCCTGAGTGAGTTGGTCAAGCATGCATAATTTTTGCATCAAGGTTATAGCTTCTGAGATTATCAGATCTATTGTGCTAACCAATTCAGAAAGATTTACCTTCTACAATGACACTTCTTGACTTATCTTTTCTGCTAGCTTGAGCTCATATTTTTGTTCAAGTCTTTCTTCCATGACCTTCTCAACATCTATGTTCTAAGATGTGATTGCATCTATGAGAACCACTAATATATCAAGCATTGGGGTTGTTTGATCAATATCTACATCTGGTATGATTTTTTGAAGTATTCCTCTTTCTACTTCAAGTACCTTTTCCTCCTTTGTGAATTTTCTCAATTTTTCTTGCATTTCCTTCCTCTCACCGAGTCTTGCATACTTCATCAATTTAGTTGGATCCAATGTCATAAGATCACAAAATGGAATCTCAATGATTTCATCTAGAGTTATTGGATTCTTATGCTTTCTCTTCTTCTTCTTTGAGACTTTTGGGGATGCAAATATATGAACTACCATTGCTAGTTCATTTTTCCTCTCTGAAGTGCTTGGTGAAGGCTTTGTAGAATATGTTTCTTGTGTTTTCTGCTCAAGGTGCACCTGTTGGTTTTGTGAAGACATCTCTCCATCAAACTTGGGTGACTCTGCAGATTTTTCTTTTGTTTTCTTTTCCATCTCATCTTTGTTTTCTTCTTCACTCTTATCTTTCTGCGTGTCTTCTTCTACCTTTTGTGTTTCCTCTTTATTTTGATTAGTAGATTTATCTTTCTGATCATCGGTTGCAGCTTGCTCTGTAGTTGTGTCCTTTGTATCATTTGTGGTGTCTTTTTCTTCTTCATCACCCTTGTCCTTGGGTGTGCTTGTATCTTCTGCAGTTGATCCATCATTACCCTCTATTATATTGATTTCCTTCATTAATACAAGCATATTGCTTTGAGTGCTAATTTGGGTTGTATCTAGAGTGGTGTCCTTCTCATCGGTTTGGTCTTTTTGAGCAGTGACATCTTCATCTTTTTGTATTTTATCTACAGGGTCTGGTTCTATTATGTCCATGAGTGAAGTGTCCTACCATGTCTCATTAGCAACATTCATTTCTTTATCCTATGATGTCTTTAATTCTTGTTTCTTTCCTTGATCCTTAAGTGTTGTGAATATTACATCATCTTTCTTCTGTGGATCTTTATCAGAGTCATAATTGTTGATGTTTTGAATGTCAAGATCATCCATTACCTTTTCCAAATCAATTTGTTCCATATCTTCAACATTGTCCAAAGCAATCTGCTGAGGACTTGCCTTGTCTTTATCCTCCTCTCTGTGAGGTGTGTCGGTGAGAAGCCACTATTCCTCATGACTTGTTGATTCTACTAGCAGATCTAGGAGTTGTCTCCATTTTGTTTTGGTCATTGTATCCATCTCTATGAACTTATCCTCTAGCACTTTGTAAGCCGTTATCTTGGCTACAAATTTGCTTGATTGCTTCTTCAGTATTTATTTGATTTCTTCTATCTTAGATTCGGGAAGCATAAGTGTGACAAGTACCCTCTCCCTTGCTTCTCTTTTGGTTTGTAGAGCATATGACCATTGTTGAGATATTCTGTTACCCAGCTCCTTGGGTATTTGATTGACAAATTCAGCTGGTACATATTTAAATTTCACCATTAACCTAATGATTGCCTCTTGTATCTTATTTTGGTCCTCTGGTTTGAGTGTGTCCCATTGTCTGATTTTCTTATCATAAATGGTGCCAGATGCAGCAATAGATTCAAAAGCCTCATCAATTGTTTGATTCCTAAAGTTCTTCTTCACTATGTCAGGCTCATCCTCTTTTGAATCCTTAATGTCAACTTTAGTCCTGACCATTATTTTCCTCTTCTTTGTAGGCGTAGCCTTCACAATTTGTTGTTTTGTTTGCTTTGTTGGTTGCTTCCTTTTATAGGTCCTTAATTGCCCTTTCTTAAGAGGTGTGGTATCAGTCTTAGCAATCTGAATCCTTGTCATTTTTTTCTTTGTAGGAGGTGGAGGTGTATCAGATTCACCTGCCTCAAAATCTAACTTCTTCTCATCTTGCCCTTCACCGATGGTGCCCTGTTCATCGGTTTCCTCAATTTGTTCTTGTTCCTCCTCATTAACCAATAGAATATTTTTAAGATTCTTAATCATCTTATTTTTCTTATTGACAGTCTTTTTGATTTTGAGGCCTCTTTTTATCTTTGACATGGCCTCTTCATAGGTTCCAAACCTTGGTTTCTTGCTATCAATAGGCTCATTGATCAATGCATCAACATCATTGGTTGCTTTATCTATGTTGATTTCATAATCAAGTGGGGATAACCAAGCTGTCCTTGGTACTACCAATTTTATGTGGGTGAAATCTATATCCACCATAAAACATATCTCATCCCTATGTTTTTCAATCAGTTGCTCAGGGATTCTTGTTCTTTCCATTATCTTTTCCTTGAATTCAAGGAAGTATGCAGTCATAACAGATTCAAAGTTATCTCCTAGTGACTTAATAAGTTCACTAATCTATAATGTCACCAGTTTTTTAGTATCTTATTTCACTTTTCCTACTGAAGGAAATTATTCTTGAAAGTAGAAAAATATACACATGAAAAGTGAGAAAAACTTACATGTGTTAGTCTTTGCAGACCTTATTGTTTTCATGTTCTCATAAAGTTTCTTTAGTAGGATCTCACACAGATCCATCTATATTCCGTTGGTCACTATCTTGTAGACTTTACTTAACGATGTTGAGGATATGTTGTTCATACTACTTGCCTGTAATATCTAGTAACCAATCACACATGCACCGAATCTCAGTTCTTTGTCAGTGATGGTGTTCACTTTTAGACCTCTGTTATCCCTTTCAACTTTTGTAATATTTTCAACTTCTGGCCTGGAAAGATTCTTGTGAGCCTTAGGCTTGTTGGTTATTGGATAACCAGTGATAGCATGAAGGACATCCTTAGTTATTTGTTTGGGTTGATCCAACCATAGCTTTTGGTCATGCATTCTGCTAAGTACCAACCTGATCTAGTCGGTTTTGAAGTCCCTCAGGAAATGTAGGGCATTAGTTATCCCTTTAACCTCTAAGTGTTTGTGCTGTTCCTTTAGGTTCCCTTCTGTATCAAAAATCTTCTTGTAAGCTTCATCCATCTCCAGATCACCTATTTCAGCAATCTTACAGTGAATATAGGACCTTACATCCTCTATTAGAAAAACCCTAGGTGGAATCTTAGAAAATGCGCCGGTTTCATCGGGTTGCAATGCAATCTCTGAGCATATCTTGTATTTGGGCCCTACACATGTTATATTCTTGATTAACCTAACCACATTATTCTTATCAATCTTGATCTTAGCGGTTCTTGATGTGGTTGCCATCATTTTTCAAGTTTTAGGGCTTTCTTGAAAATTTAGGGCTTTCTTGAAAATAACAACACAGTTCTTTCGGTGCCCTCGGTACTTACTTCGATCCATGATAATGGTGAATGATCTATTTTCTATGTGCTTGGATTGAGTTAAGGTCGCTCTACTAAATTCTCTTTAATCACTCTATTTTTTTCTTTGCTTTTCTCTTTAGATTGCGGGTGCAAAATGAAGTGCTTTTGTCGACTATTTATAATTTTTTTTCCCTAAGTCTATCATAAATGCTCAATGACTCATAAGGACATCAAGACAGAGTTCATCGGGAAGACTTTCAAAATCATCATCGGTGTTTTTAGGATGCTTGGGATGACTGTTAATAATTTTTCTTTTACCGACGGATATCGGTATTGTGTCATGACAACTTTATAACTTTGATTCCTTACCAATGGGTGTCAAGTTGCATTAGCAACTTAGCCATTTTATGTGTTGACCGACAATTTTTGGTAAGTGTAGATAGTTCATCCTTTATGTTCACTGATGATTTTTGGTATGTGTATACNCGGTGTTTTTAGGATGCTTGGGATGACTGTTAATAATTTTTCTTTTACCGACGGATATCGGTATTGTGTCATGACAACTTTATAACTTTGATTCCTTACCAACGGGTGTCAAGTTGCATTAGCAACTTAGCCATTTTATGTGTTGACCGACAATTTTTGGTAAGTGTAGATAGTTCATCCTTTATGTTCACTGATGATTTTTGGTATGTGTATACTGACGAGGTTGTTTTCTCAGAATTGTAACAAGTAACATAATATGCATCTTTATTTATGCAGATTTTGATTATCTATCAATTGTATAATGGAACTGATGCAAAATATGACTTGGTGTAGTGCAGTTCCATACTTACTTGTTCAACTCAAGTGGGGGTGGTGATGTTACTGGATCCATTGGATGGGGTGTCACCATTTGCATTTCTTGGTCTAGATTCATCATTGCTTGAAGCTTTTCTCCACATATTGTCTCTAGCCCTCTGGATATCTTCAATGGTGTTTCCATTGGGATATGTGCATGTCTCTGTCATTTGTTCTTTACAATCCTTTTTGAGATGACCAACATTGTGACTGTGTAAGCATGCCATTCCAGGGTTTGACTAGCCTCTAGACCTTTTAGGCCATGCCCTCATGTAGTTTGTAGTAATGTGACCATATCTACCACATGTTGTATATTTTGTCCATGTATTGTAGTCCCATACATATTGATTACCAATTCTCTTTGGTTAATAGGGATTTTCTTGACCTTTAGACTTCCATGCTTTCCTTTTCTTTTTCCAGCATTCAACAATTGTGTGCCCATTCATCTTGCATGTAGGATAGTATTTGTCCATGTAGGTTTCCTTCTTTGGTCGATCCATCTTAGACTTACATCCATATGCTTTATGTCCTTTCTTGTCACATTTATAACATAATCCTATGAATGAAGATGTAGATTTAGAAATACCTTTTATTTTTCCTTAGCATACATTTGATGTGTGGCCTTGCTTTCCACAGTATTTGCATGTCAGCTTTCTTGGTCTTGGATTTTCATAGACATTATTTGGATTGGCTTGATTTGATGATTCTCCATTTTCAGTAAAGCCTAGACCGTTGTTGTTGTTGTTGACTCTTTGTTGTCCTTCAAGAAAATCATCCATTCTTTTATTTCTTTCTTCATCCTTTTTGATAAATTCATTATGTTGTTGCTGAATTCTAACCTCATGCTTTAGTTTTTCATTCTCTTCTCTTAGTTTACCGATAGCCTGTACTCTTTCAATGAGTTCTATATTCATTATGTTTGCTTCTTGACTCATTAGAATAATATGATTTGTAATCTCATGGTGATGCTTCTCTATAATCTTCCTTATGTCATCAATAGCTAGTGTTCTTTCTATTTCAGCTTGTCTAGCAGAACTCATCACATCAATCATTCTTACCATCTGGCTCTCTTGACCAATTTGTAGCATCTTTATTTGTTTTGTTAGATGTTGATTGATCTCATTTAGATTTTTGATGTTCTCTTCTGATGTATCTGATGCATTACTTGTATTTGATCCTGAAGATTCAAAGAAATCTATAATCTCTTCTTGATAATATTTTTCATTGCTCCGAGTTGCCATTCCTTTCCTGTCATCCAACAACTCTATCTTCTTGATTCTCACTTCTTTATACTATTCGTAGAACATTTGTATCTCAAGTTTTTTATTCTCAATATTCTTATCAAGTTTGTACTTTTCCATTGTATGATCTTTGCTCTTAAGCCTTTAAGCTTTCCAAGAAGAGACTGAGCTTTGATACCAATTTTTGGGATTAATGGGAATTAGTATTGAGAGGGGAGGGGTGAATCAGTACCTCTAAAACTTTTAACTCTTTTCACCATTCATCATTAGTAATCATTCTTTACTATATTACCAACCATTGTTGATGTTCTTTCTTATGCATGTAACATTAATTCATAATATTTAATTGTTTGCAACATTCATAGAAACATTTATGAAAGTAATAAACACATAACACAATATATGATATCACAAAAAACTTTTGTTAGGAAGTAAAAACTGTGGTGGGGATGGCACCCACAAAACTTCATTATCTGTAGAATGGAAGGGAGCCAGTAAAGGCTTACAATTGATCACTTCTGATGATATACCCTGTTAGGAGTATTAAAGAGGAGATTGGTCAAGATCTACTCTGTTAAGAGCTTTAGCAACATTGATTTAAGTGTGCACTCGGTTAAGAGATTTACAATAGGACTGTTAGGTCCACCTTTCTTGAAAGGATTTCTTAAGTGTACTACACTTGTTAGAATGAGTACATATTTTTGACCTGACTATATGAAATCTACAATTTCTGATCACAGATCCATTAAAGCTCTCATAATAAAAATATCACTTATAGTGATTGATGAATACCTTTTCTCTACTTGTCGGTAGCCTGTGTTCTTGTTCTTGAAACTGATTTGATTCTTTTCTATCCTTCTGCATGAAATATCTTGTCTGGTCCTTAGATTCTCTCACTGGCTAAAATCATCATCAAACAACAACATGTTTACAATAGGTTGAGAATCTATTTATACAAGTATTTGACCTATTCTAGAATCACGCATTACAATGTTAATTCTTGAATCCAAGGTTTACAACTTGACCTTGATCTTTAGTTTGCATGTTTTAAATTAGTTAAACTAATTTAAAAAATAATAAATACATTGTTTCCTCTACACATAATAGATTTAAAAACAAATCAAGAAGCTATATATACAACTTCAGTGATTTATCTGACGTGGAAAGGCAGATCCACTTTTTGCGGGATGTAACTGACTATCGGTTCTTGGTCGTCAGGTTGAATTGAAAGTTTGTCGGCATTCCTTTGTTGAACTGATCATCAGATTCCCTTCATCTATCAAGTTCCTCTTTTTTATGTTTCATTGGGTTCTTTTATCCTTTTTGTCCTCGGGTAACACTGAATAGTGTTTGTTGGGATGTTTTGTACTTGGTAGTATTGGGTAACCTTGGTGTCGGGTAGTGTTGTGCCCTATCTGTCGATGTAGTGCAAAATGATGGTGTAGATCATGTTTGTCCTTGTATATAATAATAGAAAAATATAATTCCTTTAACAGGACCATTTCATGGAGGCCTATGATAACCTATCACAGATTTTAGAGATTCGCTTCCATTTTCATTTTCTGACCCAAACTCGCTTGATGCAAAAACTTGTAATGTTGCATAGTTGAAAGAGAAAACATTGCATATCTTGAAAACCTCTCATCCTAGCATCAAACAATCTCTATCAACATCTCTATAATTCTGGGTGAATTCTAGGAACAACCCCGTTACAGTCAGGAAGTCGCTCAAATGTTGTCGACTGCTATGGAGCCAAGTGTCCCTCAAGGTGCACCAAGCAACAAAATTGGTGATCTTTAGGAGTCTATTTCTTGGAGCTCATGAGGGGTATCAAAAATCTATCAGATGCTATAGGACCATGTCATGGAGGTGTGCAATAATCTATCTCAAATTTTGGAGATTCACTTTCAATTTCATNGGTGCACCAAGCAACAAAATTGGTGATCTTTAGGAGTCTATTTCTTGGAGCTCATGAGGGGTATCAAAAATCTATCAAATGCTATAGGACCATGTCATGGAGGTGTGCAATAATCTATCTCAAATTTTGGAGATTCACTTTCAATTTCATTTTCTAACCCAATCTCGATTGATACAAAAACTTGCAATGTTGCATAGTTGAAAGCTAAAACATTGCATATCTTGAAAACCACTCATCCTGGCATCAAACTCTCTTTTCCAAAAGCTCTATAATGCTGAGTGAATACTAGGAAAAAAAACTTTATGGTCACAAAGTGGCTCGAATGTTTCCGACTATAATGGAGCCAAGTGTCCCTCAAGGTGTACCAAGCAACAAAATCAACGATCTTCAAGAGTCTGTTTCTCAGAGCTTGCAAGGTGTATCAAAAAGATATCATGTGCTACAATACCATGTCATGGATTCCTATGATTATCTATCTCATATTTTGGAGATTTTCTTTTGTTTTCATTTGTCAACCCAATCTTGGTTGATGCAAAAAATTTGCAATGTTGTGTAGTTGAAAGCTGAAACATTGCATATCTTGAAAACTGCTCATCCTGGTATCAAACCATCTTCACCAATAGCTTTGGAATGTCAAGTGAATGCTATAAATGACCCCATTATGGTCGTGAAGTGCTCAAAAATTGTTGACCGCTATGGATTCAAGTGTCCCTCAAGGTGTACCAAGCAACAAAATTGGCAATCTTTAGGAGTCCATTTCTTGGATCTCGCGAGGGGTATTGGCAAACCATTAGGTGCTATGGGACCATTTCATAGAGGACTACAATAACCTATCTCAGATTTTGGAGATTCACTTACATTTTCATTTTCCATCCCAATCTTGTTTGATGCAAAAACTTGCAATGTTGCGTAGTTGAAAGTTGAAACATTGCATATCTTGAAGATCGCTTATCCTGCCATCAAATTGTCTCTGCCAGAAACTCCATAGTACCGGGTGAACTCTAGGAACAACCCCATCCTTGAGGCGAAGTGGATCAAAAATTTTCAGCTTCTATGGAGCCAAGTGTCCCTCAAGGTGCACCAAGCAACAAAATCAACGATCTTCATGAGGAGTATATTTGTCGGAGCTCACGAGGGGTATCAAAAAGCTGTCAAGTGTTATGGGACCATGTCATGGAGGCCTACAATAACCTATCTCATATTTGAGAGATTCTCTTATATTTTCATTTGCTGAACCAATCTCACTTGATGCAAAAACTTGCAATGTTGCATAGTTGAAAGATGAAACATTACATATCTTGAAAACCCCTCATCCTCGCATCAAATCGTCTTTGCCAATAGCTCCAAAATTCTGGGTGAATGCTAGAAATGACCCTTTCATAGAGGAAAATTGGCTTGAATGTTGCCAACCTCTATGGAGCCAAGTGTCCCTCAAGGTTCACCAAGCAACAAAATTAGTGATCTTTAGGATTCTATTTTTTGGAGCTTGCAAGGGGTATAGATGAGTCATCAAGTGCTACGAGACCGTGTCACAGAGGCCTGTGATAACCTATCTCAAATTTTGGATATTCTCTTACTTTTTTATTTTTCTGATCCAATCTCGGTTGATGCAAAAACTTGTAATGTTGCACAGTTGAAAGCTGAAACATTGCATATTTTGAAAACTGTTCATCCTGGCATCGAACTGTCTCCGCTAAAACCTTTAATTTGAAGTGAAAATGCTAGGAATAACCCTGTTAGGCTTCACAACTCATTCAAACATTCAGTACCACAAATGCACTGGTGCATCCCTTAACATTCTTGTAGTGCCCTAAATAGGTCCAGGTGGTCAAAATGCTACGATAGGACTAAAATTTGGTAGGATTGATATTTTTTATCTTATATAAATTATTATCACTTCATTAAGGTGTTGGGATGAAAATTATGAGTCTAGGTTTATGAAATGAAACATGTATATTCTCATTAAGTATGAATTATTCAGTAACAATATACATAGGCACACCTGCCAGCATAAATATAAGGCATAAGTAATTTACAAAGCATAAGACATCCACATAAACATAAAGTAGTCTACATCAATACACATGACACATGAATTTCATACTTAAAATATAAACTATATATATTTGTAGAGCATGAAGAAAAATATATATGTCCAATAATGTCATAGATCAAATATGTCCAATAAAGTTAAATTGGCTTTGTGAAAGCCAAATGGATATAGAACATGTACTTATACAATATACAAAAAAATATGCCCAGTAATGCCATATTGGTGTATAATGATTATCCCTAATCTAGTTATTTCTCGGAAGGGGAAGAAAACAAATCCTGGGTTGTCTTTGATCGTTGCATCGATGGAGATGTAGTACTATTCTGAGTGCGCTCACTAGTCCTCCTGTCCAGACTCTTTTGGATCTTGAGATGATAAAATAACAAGTATAAACATCAATAAATAATATACATAAGAATTCAATTATACGATGACATAAAATATAATATTTTCTTACTGCTACCAAATAGTCACTATGTACATCCACCGAAGGGGCATGCTAACGATCTGGAGTAATGAGTCCCTACAAAAATGATCAAAATAATATTTAAAATACATACGTGAATATCATTAAAAATTCAACACAAACTATTAAAATAACAATTATAATTAAGTAATGTCTTTCATACCTTAGTTTGTGCTTCTGAACTAGCTATAGTTGCAGCTACGCCATGATTCAAAGTATCACGAACAATAGGAGGAGTCTCTATTGTCAATAACTGAAAATGAAACAACAAGAGTATTATGTAGTTATCAAGAATACCTATAATATTTTACAACCCCACTAATTAATAAATGGTACATCTATGAAGGTGTCACGACATCCTTTAGTGTGCGGTGTTAATGTTGGAGATCAATGTTGTAGCTCCAACATTAAACTTGTGCACATGTATGGTAATTTATAAGACAACCATTAATATACGAACATATTACTGAATTGTTAATTATAGTGCATTATTACATATATACCTATGGACTAAATGATGTTGTCACAAATCCAGGTGAAGGAATGTGATCATTTCCATAACCACTTTGACTCTGGATTTTGATCATAATTTGTCTACTAATCTAGTTATTCATTCATTTATTAATTAAATATAATCATGTAAATCAAATTAACATGCAAATAAACATACCTCAATGAAATGTGAACAATGACCTTCGCTGTCTAATGTCAATATCGATGGTCCAGTAGTGAACTAATGTATATGCACAATAAGTTATGAGACAAACATCCATATAATTATAGAATAATCAAATGTATTAGTTTAAAAAATGTTGTATTCAATACATACTTGTGGAGTTGATGACGTAGTGTATAAGGGGTCTGGGGGATCATTGCCACTGCAATCGACACTCTTTCCTTGAATTTTCATCACAAACAATAGATACTAATTTAATTAAATTCATTTATTTTTAAAAAATATGATCAAATAAATTCAATGAACTTGCAAATATTTACCTATGTATCAATGCCAAATGTTGCATTGAGAAAATCATCAGTCATCAGTCCATCATCCTCTTCCTCTCTATCGGCAGTACCAAATGTGCACAAGGGTCCATAAGAATGACAAAAATGATCCCTCACAGACTGGCCATGGTCACCCTTGACTAGAGAAGTGACACACTGAATGACATTCTGTGTCAGAGCACTAATCGTGCCTAGTGTGTCCATGTCCACATGTTGCTTCACATTGGAAGGAATACTAACATGATCAACCTGTAGGTTTCTACTGGGCAACCTAGGTGCATTAGGGTCATGATGTGCCATAGGTATATCAAATGATGACCCCCACCTCTACCCTGAGACTGTAGAAAGTCAAAATAAATTGGTAGCTCCTTTAGGACAAACTCACAATTGAGTTTCCTAAAGAAATAGATAGGAACCTCATGATTGTTATATGGAGGGGAATCAAAGACCATTCACCATCTATCCCAAGAGTTTGTTTTTATATCTTCATTCAAGCACCAATGAATTTGGAACCTCTTTTTTGTAATTTTAAGAGTTTCAGTTTCCCCTGGATTTTTAAAGAGTTTTGTAAATATCGTCTTTTGTGATTTTTTTTTTTTATGTCCTCATATGATAATTTATTTGCATAATATTGTTTTTGTTCTTCTCTTTTGTTGTGTCATAAATTAAGTTTCCCACTAACTAAACCTACGTGGGTCAAGATTAATTCTAATGATTTTGAAAGTGTTTCCCTTCCAGGATTTGTACCAATAGAATCTTTTAACCTCCTAATTAAAGATTCTATTTCTGTTTTCCCTCTTTCTATCTGGTTAATCAAATTTTCATGTGTTCCAAGAGGAGGTTTCTCGATTGGTGGAGGCGGTTGGGGTTCGTTTTCTTGGTTATTTTCAACATCCATTTGTTCATGAAGAGAAGACGGAGGGTTTTCTTGAGGGTTTTCTGTGGGGAGATCATTCCTTCTTGGCAATTAAAACAAAATCTATTTTAAAAGTCTAATTAAACTTAAAATTTAAGAAAAGAAACTTTGACAATTAAATTTGGTTGAAAACTAAAAATTAAACCTAAATTTCAATACAAATAAGAGACATTGGTTGTAGAATCACTTACCTCCTCTTCCAGTTCAACCTTGATGACATCATGGAGCCATTGTTTGCTTCAATTTGATGGAGCAAACACCCACAATGTATCACGTACGTGCTACATGTCTGATTTCTTGGCTAGGCATGGGTTTGAATACATGAAATGAGCCACTTTTGTGGCTTCCCAAATTTTATTAAAAACCTAATAGCGCGTACGTGCTATAGCACACATGCACTATGGTTTAAATTTCCCAAGCCATGGCGGGTGCGGGCTATAGCACGTACACACTATAGCCCGCACGCCCTATGTGTGTTTGGGGACCAAAAAGGTATTTGACACCTTTTCAGTCCCCCATCTTGGTGCACATACCCATCGTATTATACATTTTTTGAGATGAAGAAAAAATACTAAGTTAAACATGTAACAATAGAATTTAGATAGGCAGAGAAGAAAAAAATTTAAAGATATACTCAAATTAGTGCTACTAAAATAATATAATTTTAAAACAACTTGAAAGGAATGAATATATTAAGCCTAAGGGATAAGAAAGTATGCAAGAGAAACCACACATAAGATTGAAGGATTATTTTTATTAACATAGACATCGAAACCCATAGTGGAGAAAGGGTGCATAGAGAAGTAAATGAAATGAGAAAAAAAAAGTAGTCATATGGGTGCATATTCAAGATAAGTAAACTGCAGATTTCTTAAGAATAAAGAATAATTTGAGATCACTCTTTGTATGCACTCATAACATGGAACATTGGCAAGGTTGTGCTAATAGCATAGCTAGATTCATATGAAATTAATGATTATAACTAGTGCACCATATAACCAAATTTTCTATGACACATCATATTGAAGGCATGCAAGGATGAGAGGATAATTTTAGAAAGACAAAAAAAATAAGGCGATGAACCATGGAAACTTAACATTTGAAAGCTTTGATACTCATTGACACTAACACTAGTGTTATAAAAAATGTTTTGATGCTACCTATAACTTAAGATTGGTGTTAAAGAAATTATTTTGATGATACCTATAGCTTGGTATCTTTACAGCTCAAAACTTCACAAACTTATGGAATTAAAAATACAATCAATTAAAAAAACTTTTCATCGAGGAATATCCAAACATGTGTACTTAGATTCAATAATCTTTGACACTGTGCTCTTTTCTATGGGACCTTTTAGCTAAATGTCTCAGAGTGATTCCATTGTAGAAAGGTTAAACAAAATAAAATAATTATTCAAACATGTCACTTTTAATATTGTGGATTTTGTTGTCTTTTGTGTATGATAATGTTGTTCTTGAGGCCTGAGTTGAATACCAATTGTTGAGATAATGGAAAGGATGTAATTGTTAAACTCTAATTAGGTCATATCATTTGATATATAAATGTATAGATGTAAAATTTTGTTATGTACGTTGATCAAGAAATGATCAAGTAGAAGCCATACTATAGACATCAGAGATCAGACAAGGGATTTTTAAGAGAAAGAGACTACATTGCAGAAATCAGTTTATAGAACTAAGGCAAGGCTACCAAGCAAAACAAAGTAGAAGGTATTATCATTCACATTGAGGTGATATATTTTTCTATGAGCTTAATGGATTTGTATCAGCAATATTGAGATTGTATATGTTTCAGATCAAATTTTTGTTACTCTCTAACAATTGTAATAGACCTCTAAATCTCTTAACAGAGTAGACTTAACCGTCTTATTATAAATCTCTTAACCGAGTGCACACATATATTGTGTTGCAAAATCCTCACATGAGGTAGATCTAATCGATCTTATTGTTACTCCTAACAATGTAAGATCATCAGAAGTGATCATTTTGTCAAGCTTTAACAGGCTAACTTTATTTCTACAGTAGTGAAGTTTTGTGGGTCTCATCCCCACCGTAGTTTTTACCTTCTAACTAGGGTTTTTTGCGATACCAAAATACTAGCATCATTTGTAATTAAATCTTATGTATGTTTATTGTTTACTTTACATCCATTTACATTTCAATATTGATACTACATGTTTGGTATATGCTAATCTACTCAATCGGTTAATGAAGAATAGTGATAACAAGATTTGATCAAAAAGTTTTAAGGGTACTGATTCACCCCTCCCCTCTCAGTACACATCCTTTACATTATCCCAACAATTGGTATCAGAGCTATTTCTCTTACTTTTAAGGTTTAATAGCTAAAGAGAAAAGATCTTATAATGAAAAGATATACACTTGACAAAACTATTGAGAATCAAAAGTTACAGTTGCAGGTCTATGTCGAACAGTATAAGGAAGCTAAAGAGAAACTCAGGGAGATGTTGATTAAGAGAAAGGAAATGGCACTTCATTTTTGTGAGACTGATTATCATGAAGAACATATTCATGACCCATTTGATAGATCTAGATCTAAATCTGGTAACATATCTGATGCATCTCAAGGAATCATATCAAAGCTATCTGAAAGCAATTAAAAACTTACTGAACAAGTGAAAGCACTGCAGATTGGTCAAGATACACAAATTGTTAGAATGGTTGAAGTATTGAATGATGCAATAAAGCTCAAAAAGATAGAAACATGGTTGTTAATGACAAAAGATAGATGACTGAAAATTTAAAAGAGAGAAACTGAGATATTGAGACTTACTGAACATTACATTGAGATTACCAATCAAGTGGTTACTATGAATCATGAGGCTAACCGAGTGAATACTGAACTTGCAAAAATAATAGAGGATATTGGTATATTGAAAGAAGAAAATGAAAAAATGAGAAATGAAGTGAAGATGTTACAAAAAAATAATGAAGTGATTAAGAGTTCTGAAGAAAGCACTAAGAGGATGGATGAATTTATGAACTATCAAAGAAGACTGAACAACAATACTGGATTAGGGTATACCAAGCAAGGAGAATCATCAAATAAAGATGAAAAAATGAATGTATACTCAATCCCAAATCCCAAGAAGCCCTCTTTCCATCATTGTGAAAAAATAGTCCACACATCAAATGTTTGCAGAAGAAAAGCAAAAGGTATTCCTAGAAACCCTCCTAAATTCAATGGTATTTTCTATAAGTTTAATAAGCATGGACATCAGGCACATGAATGTATATCCAATTTGAAAAATCATAGAAGAAACCATACATGGATAAATACTGTCAAATTTCAACAAGCATGGTCACACATCTCAAGCATGCATAAAGAACACAAAGCAAATTTGGAAGCCTAAAGGACAATAAAAGGTAAATCAACCGAGAAGACAAGGCAATGCTTATGCATGGGATTATAACACTTGGAATAGTTTTGAAACATGTGGTAAATATGGACATATAGCAGAAAATTGTATGAGATAATGGAAAACCAAATCTAGGAATTGGTCAATCTCTCGAATGACATGTTCTCACTATCACAAAGTCGGTCACTTAAGCTAAGATTATGTAGACTGAATAAACACTTATGGGAATGGAAATACAATTGTGGAAATTGTGAGGATCAGAAATCAAATTTGGAGAAGAGCATCAAATGATAATGTAGGACCAAGCACAACAGTCGGTGACACCTCATCTAATGGATTGGGTGGCTCCACCATCTCCAAGTAAGCAATACAAGTAGGTATGGAACTATGTTTTGCAATGATATATCTTGCATCAGTTCCTATATTTATTGCACAAATGCCAAATCAGCATGAATTAAGATGCATTATGGTATTATATTTTTGATTACTATGATCTAGTTTAGTTGGTTAATATGTATCAAGTTAGAATTGTCAGTCGGTGAAATTGTGAAGAGACAACCAAGTTACTATGGTGTATAGTTGAAAAATGGAAGCACTCCCATTGTAGAATATTTTAGCCTTCTGAGTAAGTGTTTTTGGGGTCATGTCAAGCACCTTGAATGGGTTCCTAATTTAGAACTGACTTTCCCCCTGTTTTGCCCCAATTCTCCACCTCTCTCTAGCCAATTTCTGGCATTCTAGACTACGGATTTGAGATCTTTGACCTTAGGGTCAAGGTCAACCTTTTAGGTCTATGTAAAAATTTAACCTGACCTAGGTCAATGTTGACCTCACCCCTAACCTAGGTCAAGGTCGACCTCAATCTTGATTCAGGGTCCGGATTTCAGGGTCCCATAGTTTCCGGATGTCGGTCTTTGAAAAAGTTAAATCCTGCTTCCAGGTCAGCAATTTCAGGTTCCGAAGCGATGATTCCTAAATTATATTTAATATAGGTCCTCTCCTATTGGTAAAGGCTTTAATGGGAATTTAATTCTCCTATGTCAGCCTCTTTAGAAGATTGTGCCCTAATTTCATATAAAAGGGAGCCTTTCTCATCTCATTTTCTCTAAGTCCTCTATTGAAGCCTAAGCATCATTGAGCAATTGAGAAGCATTATCAAGTGAAGTTAAAGAAAGCTAAGGAGAAAGATTTGAAGCAAGGATTCATCCATCATCAAGCATTCAAGCATTCATTTTCATCAAAGAGATCCATGGGAGGCCATTGAAGGATTCAAGCTACATCGTGCCCTTTTTGGTGATCTCTCCATCCACCCTCTTCCAAGCCTCTTCCTACTCAAGAACCCATTCAAGATTTGGTGTTAGAGATATAAAATAAATTGATTGAAGACATCCTACACTCTAAATTCTAGATCCATTGGTGCATACATACTTGTGGATTCAAGGATTCGAATCCTCCACAAGGACTTTTACAAGCAAGGTGAATTTGTGCATTTACTTTGTTTACTTCTGTAATTTCAATTATATATTTAATTTTAATTCCAAAACTGGGGTTTGACCAAGGAAATCCCCTCCCCCCAACAAAAAATCTCTTTTTCATGTAGGTACAGGTTCAGGATTGAAGATTTGAACTCAGATCTAGATACCCTTTTCAGCGAACTATCGGGATCCGCAAACAGATTTTCTGTCAGACCTGTGTAGGTTAGGATCAAGATTATTGGGTCAGGGGTGAAATTAGTGGGTCAAGGTTGACCTTTTCTTAAGAAGGTGTCGTATCAAAAAAATTCTTCTAGGTTTTGTTCGTCTCTGCGTTTCTATTCTGGATCATACTTCAGATTTTCCAGAAATAAAGTACAGACCTGAGAAAACAACATTCTTCAAATATGCAATTCTTTAAGGTTGGTAATTCCTCTCATTCTTTTTAATTACTTTTATATATCATAATTTCTTAATAATGAAACATAATTTAAGATCTTCTTCCTTACTCTCATTTCCAAATGGTTGATTCATTTGTGCATTGATCCTTCTTTTGGGTTAATCAACTTGGATCTTTCATTTGTGCATTTGGGGATAAAAGAGGAATATATTATCTTCCTTCCCCCTATATTCTTAATCACATTACAATATCACATTCAAAATTACAATTAAATGTAAAGGTTAAGGAAATACAACACACCTAAAAATAACCAAAATTTTATGGTAACCAAGTATATGGTATACTCACCAAGCTGAATATCATTAGTGTTAATCGAGAATAATGTTTGTTCATCGAGTGGTTAATGCAGAGCATTTATTGCACCACCCTAAGTTATTTTCTATAAATTTGATCGACATGAACTCATTTATTCACAACGCGATCACAGAGAAGAACAGAGAAAAGAGAGCTAAGTTGGAGAAGAGATTTTTCATGCATTCACTAGAGATTTAAGCAGATTCCAAGCATACAGAGGTTAGTTACTACACATTCTACCCTCATCGAGTTATTTGAGCACATTTTACGGAAGCCTTAATACAAAAAACATGGCATCTTCATCATGAACAATGAAAGCAAAAATGGATAAGGATAAGAAGGTTGTTTTGGTGAATAACTCCACCTACACGGATCCAAACTATAAGATCCATCCATAGGTTGTAGCACAACCATATGATAAAGGCTTATTTTTGTCTATCCCACCTAGGTTTTTTCTAGTGCAAGACGTGCGTGCATACATTCATTGCAAAATTGGTGAAATCAGAGATTTTGAGCTTATGGCCACATATCAGTCATTGTGCATAGATGGGAAGCTGAAAGAAGACCATAAACACTTAGAAGTTAAAGTGTTAACTCGTGCCCTAGATTTCCCTAAGGTCTTTTGCAATGAATGGATCTGCATTGTACTAAGAAGAGTACATGATGTAAAAATATGGCAAGATAAACCTAAGAAGATAACCAGCTATGTCATTCATGCAGTTATAAGATATCCCATGTATCCAAAAAAACCAAATCCCTAAGACACCTACTGAGGACCAAGTTGGAAAAGCTAACATTAGCCAAGTGGGATGGTAGAGGTTTGAAGATTAACTGTATCAATGATCCTGAACTGAGATTTGATGCTTATGCCATTAAGTATAATATATTCCACTCTAGTAGACCAAATAATGTACCATGTGGAGCTATTGATTTAGCCTACAAGATTGTCAAGAAAGGTCTACAACTTGATCTTTTCAAGTTATTGCAGAGACAACTAGAAGAAAATATGAGAACCATAAGATCAGCAAAGACAAATACATGTAAGTTTGGTTCATTACTACTTTGCATATTCTTCTACATGAAAAATTTCTTTGCTTCAATCGGTAAAGTTAAGTGGAAGACAAACAGATCGGTTACAACACAAATAGATGAAATAATTACACGTCTAGGAAAGAACTTATAACGTGTAATGAATGAGTATTTATCTAAGTTAAGAGCTAGGATGGAAAAGAGATCCTGGATTCCTATACATCTAATATAACAAGACAAAGATGATATTTGTTTTGTAGTAGATACATATACAACATTAATCAAAGCAGTAGATCTAAGGACTGCATGGCTACCTCCAATGGACTATGAGTTAGATATTGATGTTGAATCTGAGGCTATTGAGAAATTGTTAAATGAGCCTGTTGACAAATCTACCAATGAGATTTGGCACCTATGAAGAGGCAAAGACCCGAATAGAAATTTCCTTGCAAGTACAACAATTGGGTAGGAAAAAGACAAAGATTTTCAAAACCTTGAAGAGGAAAATTTCAATCATCAATGAAGAATTGAACAAATTTGAAGAGGAACTGAGAAGCAGACCTCAGTCGATCAAGAAGAAGAAATGGATCACGATACTGAGGACACCGAGTTAGCTGTAGCACCAGTTAAGGAACCTAAGGCCAAATGGAGGAAGAACACAATTATTGAATCTCCATCAAAGACCAGCTCACAGTCGGTGACTAAAGATTCACCACCTTTGAAGAAAGGTGTAGCAAAAATAACAAGACCCTCACCAAAATTTACATACCAAACATGGAAGAAGAAGGGTACTACTACTGCACCGAGACAAAAGAGGAAATATGTGCAGAACAAAGATGAAAAGGATGATTCTGATGATAATCTAGAAAAATTCAAGGTTGTACAAAATAAGCCTTCACAGACAATTGATGAGATTGCAGAGGTAATCAAGACAACCAAACAGTTAGCACATCCAAATATACAAGCATATTCTGATCTGACTACTGAGTACAAGGGAAAAATAGAAGAAGCAATCATAGGTATGATGATTAACTTTAAACAAGTTCTAGTTGAGTTTGCTACTTCTATTCCATTATAACTATATGATAGAATATCATCAAGATGGACATATGCACTCCAAACTGAGAAATAGATGAGAGAAGAAACTCTCACACTTATAAAAGTTGAGTGCACAGTTCATGAAATTCATGATATAATGAGACAATATGCCAAGCAATTTCTAAAGAAACAAAGAACATTAAATATCCTACAAGGAAATATGAAGGAAGTGGTTATTGAGAGCACTAAGATTTGGAATGAACTATTGAATCCAACCAAGGACATCCAGGATACCAAACAAGTAAATGATGTTGCATCTACTGAACCGAGCACAAAACCTATAATAATTGATGATGCAACAACTAATATTGTGCTAGATGGGATTCTTAAACTATTGACTAATTTAGGTCACCCATATATTACAATAACTGATGTAATAGAAGGTGATCCGGATGATAAATCCAAAGAAAATGAGTCAATTGGAACAACCGAGACTATAGATGAACAAGACACATCACACGTCACCTAAGTAGATGTACCTAGTCAGTTACCTATTCTGGTCAAAGAAATTGAAATTGAGACTAAAACATAGCACAAGGCACCCAAGTAGACAACAGATAGAATTGAAGATAAGAGTGAAGATCACGGTAAAGAGATCGAGCATAGTGGTGGAACTACACAAGATGATGAACCTAAATATACCACTAATACTGCATAAGAGAAAGGTGAAGGTAATACATAGACTCTTGATAAGATAATAGATACATCTAATATAAACACAAGGTCAGCTATCAAGGCACCTCACTATGATATCACACCAAGTATCGAGAAATCAAAGTCAGAAACCAAGAAAAAGGTTCAATTAGCATTAGCACTATCACCATCATCAAGTTGTCAAGGAAAGAAGAAGAAGAAGAAGAAAGGAACCAATGATGCATTTACACTAGATGAAATCATAGAGATTCCTAACAGGGATCCAAGGACTCTTGATCCAGAGACACTGAAAAAATATGGTGAACTTTGCACCAGAAAAGCAACATGGGATAAGCTTAGACAAGAAGTAAAAAGTGCACAAGTGCTAGAGAAAGCCACAAAGATCTTAATGCAAGTTATACTAGATATCAACATTGATGAACGAGCCCCCATACTGGAAAAACTTGAATTGCTCACCAAGGTAATTGACAATCCTAACATTGATGTTGAGAAAAAATTGGAAGAGAAAGCATAGAAGAAGATCCAATACAAAGTTACAGAAATGATCAGCCAGGCAGTGGCAGTACATAAGGTAACTCTATCAGAACTTGTACGTGGTTTAGAAACTATCATATTTGAAGCCATTACAATTCTACAATAGTTATGCACATTAGATCACTTCACTACCGAGATTAGTGTAAAAATAAAGCAAATAGATCAAGATCTAAAGGTTAGTGCTCAGAGTCTATCAATCGAGAAACATGCATTATAGATGCATTGCACCAAGGTACTTCAAAACAAGCGGTTAAGACTAGACCTATAGAAAGAAGAGAAACAAATCAGTGAACAAGTAACTGAGCTACAGGTGACATTACTACCGCATTTAGTCATGATGAAGAAACATGTGATATTGGAAAATAATCTCATTGCCACCATGGAATTATCAGTGATAGAAAGCATATATGATATGCATGCTCAGCTAAATCTAGAGCTACTCACCCTCGAGAATTTAAAGGGGGAATGGAAGAAGTTACTGGAAACTCTCAAGAATTCCCATCCAAATATTTTTGACAAACTTTAAGTTATACTCCATTTGTCATTATTTTCATAAAAGGGGGAAATATATGTATATATGTATAGTAAAGAGGGATACTATAATATGTATGAGTTCATATACATATACCAAGTACATACAAAGGTGAGCATGTACAAAGGGGAGCCACCTTGTATAGTATTATGTACAGTACTAATTTTTTGATACTAATGCCAAAGGGGGAGAATGTTACTCCAATTGCACATTAAAGTTGTCATTAGTTATCAAGAAGACATAATGGAAAGTTGGTAACAGATTCACAAACAGGATAGTTGGTTTAATCACTGAAGTATAGAGTTAACCAAGAGCACTGATCACACCCAGAGTTAACCAAGCACAGTGATTACCAAGTAGACAGACTATACCAAACAAAAGACAACACCGAGCTACACAGCATAACCGAACACCAGTATAACTGAGATACACAGACAACATCGAGTACCAAGAGACATCAATAACCGAGTGGAACAGAGACCACCTAAAAGTTTGTTATGGAACATCATTTGATGTAACAAATTTTTAGCTGACCTAGATAACAGTTTACATGATCGAGGAGGACATTAATTATGTATTTACAACATTAATTATTTATGTCTCCTATGTGTAGATGTAATATATGAAATAGATGATATGATGTTGTTACCAAAATGTAAGGAGATTTGTTTATTAATTGTTGTTTGATTTTCTTAAAGTGTGTTAAATCCCTTAACCCTACTTTACATTTAATTTGAATTGTATTGATTGTGTATTGCCATTGTGATTAGGGAGAATATAAGATACTCTTTTTCTATCCTCAAATGCACAAATGGAAGATCCAAGTTGATCAACCCAAAAGGAGGGTTAATGCACAAATGAATAAACTATTCAGAAAGAGAAAAAAGAAGGGGATATTAAATTCTGTTAATTGATTAAATGAATATGTTTAATTATAGTAATTGAAAAGGATAGGAAAAATAACCAACCTTACAAAATTGCAAATCAAAGAATGTTGTTTTCTGAGGTTTGTAGACTGTTTCTGGAAAAACTGACAGATGATCCCAAACTGGAACGCATAGATGAAAAAAACCCAGAAATATTTTTCCATTCTGATGTCATCTTATGAAAAAGGTCAACCTTGAACCACAAATGTCAACCCTGACCCAATAATGTTGACCCTGACCTGCACAGGTCTGATAGAGAATCTGTTCGCGTCGTCCAAAAGAAAGCCGAAAAGGGTATCTAGATCTAGTCTCAAATCTACAGTCCTGAACCTATACCTATAAGAAAAAGAGGTTTGTTTGTTGGGGGGGAGGGGTTTTCCTTAGTCAAACCCCCATTTTGGAATTAACCTCAAATACATGTAATTGAAATTGCATAAAGATATACAAAGTAAATGCACGAATTCACCTTGCTTGTAAAAGTCCTTGTGGCAGATTCGAATCCGTGGATCCACAAGTCTGCTTCAAAATATGGAATGTAGAAAGGTGGGATGTCTTCAATATCTTTCTTTTAAATCTCCAACAACAAGTCTTGAATGGGTTCTTGAATTTAGAATAGGCTTAGAGGAAGGTGGATGGAGAGATCACCAAAAGGGCACTATGTGGCTTGAATCCTTCAAGGGCCTTCCATGGATCTTTTTGAATGCTTGAAGACTTGATGGTGGATGAATCCTTGCTTCAAATATTTCTTTAATTCTTGCTTGAATCTTCACTTGATGATGTTTCTCGATTGCTCAAGGATGCCTAGGCTTCAATAGAGGACTTAGAGAAAATGAGGGGAGAAAGGCTCCCTTTTATATGAAATTAGGGCACAATCTTCTAAGGAAGCCGACATAGGATAATTAAATTAAAATTAGACCCATTCCCTTAAAAGAGGACCTATATTAAATATAATTTAGGAATCGACACTTTGAAACCCGAAACAGTCGACCCGGAAGCGGGAAAACACTTTTTGCAAAGACCGACATCCGAAAACTATGAGACCCTGGGATCTGGACCCTGGGTCAAGGTCGAGGTCAACCTTGACCTAGGTCAGGGTCAAGGTCAACCCTGAACTAGGTCAGGGATGAGGTTTACATAGACCCAAAAGGTCGACCCTGACCTTGAATCCTAGAATCACCAGTCTGTAGTTCAGAATGTAGAAATCAGGCTAAAAAGGAGTGGAAAGAGGGACAAAATAGGGGGAAGCCATGTCAAGATTAGGAACCCATTATAGGTGCTTGATATGACCCCAAACCACTTACTCAGAAGGCTAAACAAGTCTACAATGGAAGTGATTCCATTTTTTGACTATACATTTAGCCCCCACTTTAGCAAGAGTATGAGCTCAACACAAACTCTTGGTAAATGAGAACATAAAGAACAAACAATCTTATTGGAACCAAAAGGGATAAAGAAACCCTCAAGCCCCCAAGGGACTTAATTATTTATCAACCCTAAGATCATGATAAAATATACATCACTTAATTAAGGAAAGAGAGAAAGGTGTGATTATCTTTCCCAATGAGAACTTATGTCTCATTGTGAACCACACAAAAAAGCGTAACTGGAAAGATGGAGTTGAACTGCCTAGCGAATGTGGCTACTCACTAGTCAACCCATCAGGGAGATCCATTCTTAAAGGGATCAAAACATTGTAAATTTAAAACTGGCAAGATCAAGAGATCCATGTAAATTTAAACTGGAGGGATCAAGAGATCCTAAAAAAGTAAAAAATATGACCATGCTTTAAGGATTAGTTTCTTTTAATCCATAAAGGGAAAATTTTTAAGTCTTAAAAACTATTTTGAACATGTGTGTGTGAAAAAGTGAGTAGAGTGTATGCCCCCACATTAAATTCATTGCTATCACTTTAACATGAACAATGGTTTTAACGGAAACATAAACAACTCTATGGATTACGTTTCCATTGCAAGATGGCCCCAAAGGAAGACAAATCAAGGGAAATAAAACATAAACATACATAAGAACACAAGAGGGATCTACCTAATGCGGGGTCAGTATGATAATAAGATAACATGTACATAGAAATATAATATTATTGCAAATGAATTGACATCATTCCCCAAAGAAAGTAGAACTAAAATCACAAAGGAGGAAAGAAACTTTAGAATTACGAAGAGGAATATTTTCAGACCACAACTTGGAGACCCAAAATAATTAGTGCTACCATGTCACAAATCCAAGCAGATTATACAAGGAAAATAGTTACAAACAATAGCACAAGTACAACATAAGATGAAACAACATATAGGAGAATGTAAATACATATAGAAGAATTAGTACAACAGGATTGATTCCTTTATCACCTTGCACCAACAAAGTAAAAAGGGTTGTATAAAAGAATCTAACAAACATTTAAAAAAACATATTACCGGGGAAAGCACAATGCAACATATAAACACAAAAAGGGCTACCATAAAGGATGAGCCAATCAAGCATGTTGTCAACCCTCCCCATCTTGGTTAATGTTATTTAGGGTAGGTGGGCAACTCGCAAGAGGGACTATATCCAATATAGTAGGAA